>CM067346.1:24301572-24329072 GCA_034190875.2 Urechis unicinctus
TGGCTGCTAGGAATAAACGACTATCCACATATCGTGGTACATAAAATAAGTAAATGACAGTTTCGTTTAGCCAGACTTTCCGTGAATGTCTTCTGAGCGACTGACAGTTTTCCCGCTGCAACAGTGCCCTTCTGCTTATATCCAGTTACTACAACATCACTGATATATGACTTACATGGCTTCTACAGGACCGCGATTGTATGTGTGTTTAGTACTGAGATAGTAGTACCAGCTTGGAACATTAATGGGCAAAGTTAAAATTGTCAGACTAGCATAATAGCTGCTTACAATGGGAGAAAATCATATCGTAGTTTAACTGGCGACTAATGCGATAAAATCAAACCATTTATCCTTGTGCAACATTGTTCAATGTATTGGTAAACACAGTAGTTATTGTGGAAAACGATACAATGAAGTTGTGAGCGAACATTAAATAATTTAATGGCGGCGAATTCAATTAACTGACGCGTCACAATAATCTAATCGTGAAACTATTCGCCTTTGCCAATGATCTCCGCCTGGTTGCTTTTTTTAAGTTGCGTTAAATAACAGACGTTTTACAATATTTTCTCTGTCCCTCCTAACTACACACGGGCACTCCCCAATATGTTTCTGTATTATTAAAATAAATACTACGCCATACTAAATTAGACATAGTTTTTAATCATGTTAACATAGGTTTCTATTAGATGCAAATACCGGGGAAAAAATGTGGAAAGGCTGCCAAATAGGGATTTCATTATTACATAATTTAAAGAATGTGCAGCACACAGTTAAGATGAAGTCAATCAATGTCTTTCGTTTCATATTGGTGTTAAGCTTAACAACAAACACCCTTCTACTTCTCAGACTCGGAGTCTCCATAACTAAAGTATATTCATCAAAGATATCAAAAGCACTCTCAAGGACAAAATGAAATAGAAAAAGGGCTTTTAGCGTACAACTTGTCGGGTTATCTTTATCGTTGATGATGTCATTACATCGAGAAACTGTTGATGGGTTTCCTTTGATGTATACATCCGATCATTTGGCAAGTGAATGGTTTTGTCATGTCCCATTGGTTCCGGACATAAGAGAGCTGCGCCGTTTGCATACGATAAGAAGTTAAAAGAGTGATCATATATTGTCCCATAGTAACGAGTGCCCTCTCAGACTTTGGATATATCAGACAAATGGACTAAGAAAGACTCGTCTTCATCTATTGAATCTGAGCGCGTATATTTGATAGAAGGGATGCATATATAATCGGGCCACATATACAACAAATGTGCGTGTATATTGGCTTTAGATGTGAACTCGAGTCTTGGTTTGAAGTAATTAGAGCAGGTTGCAGGGAGCACCAAGACAGGTTTTGGTAGTTAGCCATCGAGAAAATCCCTTGACTGAATTTATAAAGGGTTAGCGTGATTTATACGAGTTATGCTAAGTTTCGACTCGTTATTGATGCGTAAATATTTCCACCTATTTATATAGTTATAATACCATAATTTTACATTGGATTGTATCCTATGCCAGACTGCAGTGATATTCCAGGCAATAAGCTAGGGTCAAAACTATCAGGCAGAAATAAAGCAACGTGCATCTTTATTGCATTTCCTTGGCGCACATGTTTAGGAGAGGGATGTTAATCACGGTAAGCATGTTATATTGGATGCTGTCCTGGCACAATCTACCAACATTGGCAACGAGGGCCAACTAGCAAAGAATGCTTAGTACATTTATTTATCCTTTAACGCCAAAGCCTGTTTTTCTGATCTGCATTGGTTATAAAGTATTTTAAATGATGGAATAACTGCATTTGATTAAGTCAGCAGGGTAGTTGGCTACCTTAGCATCGTACTGATCATTTATTCGAGGTTAATCCTTTATTGGGAATATCGGTTCGATTGTTCAGATGGTGTGCGTTCGATTGATAGCATATCTTTTTGGCCAGTGTTTAATGGCCCGGAATGATATTTGCGTATAAGTCAAGGTGCACTTTGTTATGTCGTCTCAAACAGACGCCTTAAGAACATGGTATTCTAATCCTTACAATGCGCCTGACTATCAATACGGTTCAGTATCGTAGAACATCACTCTCAGAATATCAAGTCTAAGGACGGGGAACCATTCGTCCCGTCAGACTTTACCCACCCAATGCCATTAGATATGAAAACAGCTATCAAAAGCAACCTCAAATGCTCTGATGCTACGATTCATCTTTCATGATTAAACGTAATGGAGTCAACAGCTCTCAGCTAATATTAATGTAAATGTTGAATGAATACTTTTACCACAGGCGTAATGAATTTATGGCTGAAGAATCGATGATAACAAAAATATCATAGAAAATATACTTTGCCGACTCTGTTACCGACTGTTAGTTTTGATGTTACATTGTAAACTTTGCGTTAAAAGTTAGCATTGAATATCGAGAACACATATAATACTATTCGCTGATGCTCTCAATAACATATCGTAAATGAAAGTCTGATTTATCCTGCAATGTGAAGGATATGTAGCTGATGTAATGACTTCATAGGACCCATAGTAAATCGCAAAGCCCACAACACCTACCTCTTCCACTAAAAAATCATTATTATAAATAAAGGAAAAAACAATACATTTTAAGCTTTACATGTTATTCTAATGTTGCCATTAATTTGAGCAGCTCACATTGCTCTTCGCCGAAAATACAACGCATTGGCCCTCGGCCTATTGCTCATCATTCCTGAATTTATGAAAGACAACCATTACGACAATAATAATGCACACTGACATATGAAGGGAGTGCGCAAAGTTTGAGCACTTTTGTGTGCTTGCAAAATGCATCAAAACATGGTGGGTATCTTGACCAATTTGTTTTTTGATTTTATTTGCAATCTCCAGCGATAACGGTGTTTTATCATGCAGGCGACTCAGCGCCTTTTTCATGCTAAATGACATAGGCATAATACATGTGAGCTGCTTTCGTGACAGCTTGCATTTACCGTCGCCACTGAACGTTTAATGCTCTAAAAGCGATATCAGAGGTCGACCAGGTACGTTCAACTTGTTGTTTTCAAAGGGTTTATTAGTGCGAAGCTTCTACGTTCGTGGATTAAGCATGAGGCTGGTCGCCGTTCATACTTCCACAGGCAACGAAACACATTACCCAGCCAAACCTCGAAGCATGATTTATATGCATCTTATAAGCATCACCAAGGTTTCGCGCATGTCGGCGAGCAGTATCATCGTAACTGTTATCGGTCGTTATATGCCAAGGGACAATCACAATTAAATTTACTCACTCTTCCATTCATCTGAAACCTAGTAATCACTGCATGTCTACTACTCCAATTAATAACGAGCCCGGAGCAAATATTAACAAGTGGTGTTTCGAATAACGTTTTCGCTGTTGATAAAGATGATTAACAGCATTTGGAAGAGCAAGGCCACTCATCTCTCTATCAGTCTTATCTGGGTAGACAAAATCATTTGGATCTTAGGATCTTATCCCTTTGATTATTTCATCTACTTGTACAAGCAACCCCCTATCAATAGATCAGCATCTACCCAAATGCAATAATACTGATATTCCGCACATTTCGATTGGATGGCCCTAGGCATATGACCTTGCATCTCTCATACACGCTCCAGTTAACTTCTTAACAATGGTAGATTGAAAGTGCCTGGTTGATATAGCATTAAATGGTTAGCTGTTGTGCGGAAATAGTGAAAGCAGCCTGACTAGCAAAAACCTCTAGTTTTTGGTACTTTTGCGGTTGTCATATACATATTTGCCGAAAGATACTGTGATTTGTTTCCCATGATGCAAGATTTTGAGTGAGCCGCACATCAATAAATATTAGCTGATATCAAACCGACTTTTTGTTACATTTTGAATGTAGAGGATGACATGGTCGTGATCACATTTAGAGCTGTTTGGTATGAAAGTTGGACTAAAAGCATTGATCACATTTAGATGACATACCTATACTGTATGCTATTTGATATCCTAGTAATGAAGAATGACACTGAGTTGTTCGTAGTGGACACAATCATTTCAACTTAATGTGCTTTTTTCAATTGCTTCAATAATGTGGCTAAAACCCGAGGCCCAGTAAATGTTTGCCTTCTAAGAAGAATGCTGGAAAGTCGTCATTTACCCCATGTTTTGAGTATCACTAACAAAGAGTTGGACACACTGTCCATGGTCTTCAATCATCTTCTTTTGAATATCTGCATGATCGAACAGTAGGTACGTCACAAAACTTCGTATTTTATATCAGCTAGAAATTTCAGCTCATATGATATATTCATAATATTCAAAACTAGTAACAGTTATGTTATAATTTAGCCATTCTCTCATTGATTATAACAGAACACTGGTATTCTTACAACGTTTAAAACTGCATAACCTTACCGTGTCAGGCAAGATAACGTATAGGCAGGCATAAGTGTCAAAAATTCTTAGCATGTAATGCGCATTATTATGGCGTAATAAATGTATAATGCAAAAGGTATCAAATACCTATAATTCGCACAGCAATGCAGGCAGTATTTTTGTTTGTATGGCCAATCAAAAAGATTCATTCCTCTTGACAATGGCATGATTGATTTTTTGGACGCAACTATTCCCTAGTTAACACAAAACGCACCTCGCTTTGGTATCTTTTCTAAATCGAAGAAGATGGGATGAACTTCTGTCAGACCTTATTTTAACTAATTGCCCGCCGTTAACCACCATGTAGCCTGGCACAGTAAAAGTCGAGTAAGTAGAATCAATCCTTTCGATGGTAGGATTTTTAGTGGTAAGCAATAGAACACACATTTAGCAAAGCTGAGCAAGCTCATAGTTATTAACATTGAGTTTTGATTATGCCAATGATCACAAGCCTCTTTTCTAAGGTAACAAGCCAATCATAGCTAAAATCACGCTGTTGCAAACTACTAGTAACATTGTTCAGGCGATTATCGCACCAATTCGCTAATCACAGCAATGAAATAACTTTGTGAAAATAACTGTCCTAATATCTGATGGTCGTATGCACATTATTAAGCGTTGCCGTTTACATACATTATCATCAGCGTTTTTGATTTATACTTACATAAGCCATTATGTTTCTCGATCGTAGTTCACGCCTCTGGGAATGACTGCTAGCCATGGCTTATTCACAGAACTTTCGCTGATGTGACTGACATCTGCCCCAACGACAAATGCGTGTTTTGTAGGCCTTCCGTTAGAACAATCTGATTGCTCATTCTTGAAGGAATGTAACGCAATGCCATAGCTGTATTCATAGGCTACAAAAGTAGAAAACAATACCTATGAGACGGATACATTCAGGATATCTGAAGTCAAGTCTAGTGTGGACCTTCTACGGGTAATTATCGTGTTATAATCTTGCGACTCAAGAATCCTCTGCAAGACAAAATCAAAACGAGACATTGTTACCGCTGCAAGGTATTTTTAAAAAGTAGGCTGCCTAACATATATTTGAACGCGAAAGCATCAGCATTCCCACATAATGACATGCAAGTAAGAATTCCAACCGTGGAACTTCAAAATTGCCACTTTCGCATCTTTAATGACAGAAATAAAACTATAGAGGCATTATATGCAAAAATATGAAAATGCGTCGGAGGACCTGTGCTGCGCGTGTATGTCCGCGAATATGAATCATTCAGGGCGTAATCCCTACAGCTGGCAATGAATGAGGAAAAGTTCATGTGTCTAGGTGAATTATCACAATAATGTTCTAGTCCGACGACGCTCGATGGATTTCATTCGTGATCCAATTCACTTTCGCTTTTGTATGTGTAAGCCGTATTTGTTTATAAATCTTCAATTCGAAGAATGGAGGTCAACACAATACTACCCTTTACCGGTACAGATTTTAGCGGTTCGCCAGTCATATACATACGTAATATTTGCTCAAACACGCTTGCAGACTTGTTGAATTGAAAGCCATTTATGCATATAAGCAAAACTTTGAATATCCTGTTGAACGTAATTTGATGTCGATTTGTCAAATATCCCCGACTGTGTCCGGTCGGGGATGGTTGGGTTTATATGGCACGATTTCCATTTGGCATACGTAGAAACAGTCAGCAGCTGTACGACCAAATCACTTTTTGTACGACTCCATCCTTTTCCTCTACAGACCCGCTCAACCTTGAAAAAGGCAATATAAGTTCCCATATGTATTTTTTAAGAAAAGCCTTTTGTATGACCCAACGAGCCACACAAAGGGCATAGAATAAGCACTCTCAATGAATCCAAGAGCAACCCAACACCAGGCATGTCTACCCATACAGCTCTGATGATGAGTCAAATGATACAACCCACATGAAGCAGAACTTAGGAGCTCCCATATACCTTCAACATCTTTGACATTTTACCCAATCATTCAATCACTTCTCACAAATGATCAAGTAAATTTACCTGATGTCTAACACTCTTACAAAAACTAGGCTACCCTTTTCGGATGGGTTACACTGCTGCGATGTCTTAGGTCCATTTACTGTAATCAAGAGACTATATCTTGTCTCGTAAATGACGAAGTGCCTTTTTTGCGAGCGCATTAGTTTTTTCGTGCGGAATATTACGTATTTGTTGTTGGGTTTAACAAATCCGCGCGATATTTTATCACAATCAAGCAAAATTCCACTTCCACATTTTATTTTAAGAATGATTGATCTATGTCTAATCATCCGAGTCGCTATCATCGATCAATGTCAAAATAATATTGAAAATTGAAAGCACGCCCCAGTCTGTTATATTGCTCGATCCGCAGACAGTAGTAAATATGATCTGTGGGTTGCTGCTTCATTAGGATGATATATGTTTTCTATACCTTTTTAACTCAATCGTTTCTCAAAATAGGGTGTACACACCGGAGTACATTAAAGGCAAACATCGTAGCGCGACCTTGAAGTAAGTATCTTTCTGGATTGATTGACGAATAAGGATAACAAAGTGTGTAATGCGCCCTTGAAAACCCACCTGCGTCAGAGAATAATATATATGGAAGCCTAACACATAGTCACATAGATACCTACAAGCGGCATTTAATCTTTTTCAAAGGTCATACGTCTAAAGAAATGTATGTGATATGCCGAATCCATGCGAGCATTGTCTCTGTCTAATAATGACTGTTATTGCTACTTGATTTTTGACGACTGAGGTGACCAAAACCAAAATGGCGACCGTAATCCAGCAATCAGCAACTGAACCACGAGAATCGAAAGGCTATCAAAACTGATAGGGTGGCGAAGGAGGATATACTTTCTCCCATGCTGCTCAATTTGATTAACACTACTCGTGATTGATTAATTTCGTGGTAAAATTGTGTTCGGTCTAAAGTCATCGCTTTGTACATTAATATTTGCATACACGATGCATTTCTGTCCACGCTATGGATAGATGCTAATTGTTACCTATTGTTGGGGTATTCATTACAGCTCATATAGAAGAGAATATTTACAACCTCGAGAGCTCTTGACAGAGCGCCATTATTGGCAATACGCATCAACGGCAGTGCTGTCGAACGAGGGACGGTAGGGGAAATGGATGTCGCAATCATTGGTAGCCACTATCGATGCTTTAGCATCCACCCTTCTTCAAACACGTATTTTGTCGGTTCGTGGGAAGATTATGAATTTAAGGAGCGATGAAGTAGGATGACAAGGAAATGTCGAATGGGATATAAAAACATTTGATAAACGCCATACCTTTTATTTAATTGCATGGGAAAGCGTTCAATGAACCTCAAATGTATGCCCTCCAATAACCTAGAAACGCACCCCAACACTGACAAACAAGATAAGCACCAGGGCAAGTAACATAAATGCAGTAGGTGTGACACTCTTCATTAATTGACTATATATGCATATATATGCATATATATATATATGTGTGTTCCTTGAATTATATATGTATATATACACATCATATATATATATAGATTTTGATCTGCATGCACAATTATAAGTATATGTATAAATATATACGCACACACACACATATATATATACTTACATAAATAATATATATATATATATATATATATCGATAATATATATATTTATATATATATATTTATATATACTATATATATATATATATAAAATATCTGATCTATATGCACATGAATATAGTATATGTATAAATATATATACGCATACACACACACATATATATATATACATATAGATATATGGATATATATATATATATAGATATATATATATAGATAAAGATATTTATACTATATATAGATATATATATATACATATATATATATATATCTATATCTTTATATGTATTATATATATATTTATATATTTAAAAATATATATATAAATATAAATATATGTATGTACACACATATATGCATATATATATATATAAATATATAAATATATATATATATTTTATATATATATATATATATATATATAAATATATGCGTATATATATATACATATATATATACATATTATATTCATATAGATGTATGTATTAGGATATCAAAATATATATATATATATAACTTTTTGGTTCGATTGTGTATATATCCATGTATCTTACACATTTACACATGCATACACATTTATATATAGTAAATATATACATATATATGACTATATATATGTATATATATGCATATATATATATGTATGTTCCTTGAATATATATATATATGCGTATATACACATCAATATATCGATACATATATATATAGGATATATATATATATATATATATGTATCGTGTATATATATATATCTCTTTATTTATATCTATGATTAAATATATAGATTTTGATCTGTATGCACATGAATATAAGTATGTATGTTCCTAAATTATATATACGCATACACACACACACATATATCGATATATATATATATATATATATATATATATATATATATGTATTTATATAAATATATATATATATATATATATCGTATGTATATATATATTTATGACATGTATACATGTATATATAATATATAAATATATGTAAATAATATATATGTTTTATAAATATATATATATATATATATATATATATATATATATATATATGATATATATAGAGCATATATAAACTATATAAAAAAGATAGATATATATATATATATATATATTTATTTATGATATATATATATATAATTTATATATATATATATATAGATATATATATATATATATATATATATATATATATATATATATATATATATATATATATATATATATATATATATATATATATACATATTTATATATATCTATTTATTAATATATATGTTACCGTCAACTTTAAATCCCAAACGCTGCTTGCTTTGTTTGTTTGAATGCTAACTTATGCTCCACATTATATACTTGGTATTCCGCATGTTGTGTGCTGTGACGGAGAAGGGTTTTTAAGGAGTACTGTTCTGTGTTAGCAGATGTGGTGCAACAACTTATTTAGCCGAGTTACTTCTTGAAGAGTGATATATGCAGGTGATGGTTTTTTAACATCTATCATTTATATCCCTTTTGCTGATATTATCGCCATCGCTTCATCAATAACGTCTCGCTGGCATGCCTTTGAATGATGAGGTATTTCACCGTTCCAACAATCAGTTTGTTCGACTCATTTGTTCAAACGACACGGCTGTTTGCACCGAACCATTAGCGCATGCAGTACCTCTAATTACATCACCACCTGTGCACATAAGTCCTTTACTATCTGCAAATATCATTATCATTGCCGATCAATGCACAGTTGACCAAGCGAGATGTTTTAAAGCAACATTCCCTCCTATTTAATCTTTAATGCTTAGAGCTAACTGCAATGAGGTATTTGCTCCATCACGGTCACCATGACAATTGATGTCAGGTGAAATGGACAAGATATTGAATGACTATCGATACGACACCTAACGGCTACATCACTTAATGAGTTGCCTTAATGATTATGTCAAAGAAGAAGACGCAAGCCGTTATAGCTGTGATATATAAGCAGTACTTAAAGGAATGAAATAATGTTACGCTCATTTTAGATTAATTTTGAGAAAACAAAAGCAAGAGATATGACCTATTTGCAAGTTAAACGATGTTCCGGTCGTAAGCAGCTTAAGGTCCGCCGCGCCAGATAAGGCTACAGTAAATTTGCAAAAATACTCCCCCCATAAATATCCATGGAGGTATTGTATGTATTATGTATATACCCTCATGAAAATTGACCACATGATTTCGATGTAATCCTACTGAAGTGTTGCATTATGAACAGTGCTGCAAGTCAGTGACGAACTTAACAGATGTATGACGCTGCTAACCCTTGTTTATTACTTTGAATTCATAGCAAAATCTGTTAAAGGCCGTATATAAGGGCCTACTATGGTAGTTCATATGTTTCTGATATTAGTAATTATTATACAATTATAGGTCAATAAATTGTACATATAATGTAGGATCCACTCTTCAGCAAGGGAGGCAAAATTGGGACTCCAGATTTCACCGACAGGTGACAAAGCCAGCGCATGCGGATGTCAGGCCATAGATTGGATTCTGGTTATCTCAGGTTTACCAACCTGGTGTCCTGTTCTGATCACAAGCGCTCAAGTCAATTAATTCAGCGGACGCGTTCGATAGTGTCCCGTTTCGCCTGACTCATATATAAAGATAGATATTATTATACAAGTTACTCGGGGGTATTTAAACATCGTTGTAATTTTCAGGAATAATGATTAAGTTCATGTGACATAATTGAAAAACACTGGCCTTTTTAGAACAGCCATCGAAGGGGGCTAGTGTTATTACAGCTGATTGAACTTGTGGCGAACTTAAGAAATAGTCTCCCACTCCCCGAACTAGAATACCTGGCTGAGTTTGGCTTGAATGACTGGGGGGGATTTCTCACTTCGCTCGTGTTGTACTGGCCAGGGGCCGTGGTGGTCAAGAAGAAGAGTGTTGCATAGATGACACGGTAAATATGTAATCCATAACGGCTGTTTGCGTGTAGTTCACACGCTAACTTCGATGCAGCATTAGTATGATGCCTGTGGCATCAGCAGCGGAAAGGCGGAAAGGATATAGCAGCTCCCACAAAGCCACTAACGAGCACGAGACAGGCGCTAAGTAAACGCAGTTCGTTTAATTATGACATAGCAAAAGCAAGCGTTACTGACAAATATCGCTATCTGTTTTATCATCCACTTAACCGGCAGCATTATTTTTCAACAGATATATAGCAATCAGTGAAACTGCTTTGGAAATCTGCATCTGTGATACAAAACGCTAGTCTAAAATCTACCAGCAGTGCTCGCGGTTTATGTCGCATAAGTAGCTCTCAGAAACCCTCACCAGTTGAATAGCCACTGTATTGTATTTACTATCTTAGATAAGCAGCAATGATAGCAACGCAGCTAATTCACACCGCTGTTCGGTGCTGCTGAAGAGTGCGGCCTGGGATTCACAGACGACCTGAACCTCCCGGTCACTCTTCACCCACAGCTTAACTCCATCAACACAAGCACAGAGACTAGCTGCAGAGCAACCCTCAACATAATGGAGCCCGCTCCAGAAGTGCCTACTCCATTTCACCTGTCAAAACACCCACGCAAAATGGCAGATAAACCGACATATAGACTAGTGCGCATCACAGTGGACCCACACCTAAACATTAGAGACCACATTGGAACATTAAACACAGCGCAACATTAATGCGCATGAACCATACAGCGCAGAAGATTAGCTACTGTCTCTCTATAGACCACGGTCTGGTCCGTATTTTAGGTAGGCAGCGTGTGATACGCACAAGCAGATATGCACTTCCTGGAGAAACATGAGAGGTTTCAGAACACCACCCTGCGTCAGCTGCGTTAGACTCATTAGCAACACGAAGTAACGGTAGCAAACATGGCGTACAAACATGGGGTCGTGGGCCAGGCCATTGCTTAATCCGGGACTGAAAAGATTCCCCTGCTTCACAGAAACGCTCATCTAATTAAAAATTATGAAATAAGTGCACCAGTATATAAAAGTATCTATATATAGCATGATTGTACTTCGCAAAGAACGTTCGTTAAAATAAATGCAATAAAATTGGTGCTTGGCTTTCAGGCAGACTACTGATATGCCATTGACAGCTACGATATACATGTTAGCTGAACGCCGGTCATGATGAATATCTACTAGCGCTTATTCTCCATAATTGCTTATTTTGTTAAAGGTCAATCGCCCAATAAAGATCTCTTCAAATAATGACTTCTCTAATTGGTCGCGGGTTTGACTGTTTGATGCCAAAACAAAATTGCGGCGCTTGTTCAACCATCAGCAATTTATATGCACAGAGAACGAACCAATTAAATACTGTAGGAAATAAGTCAGCCAAGGTAACGTTATTTATAATATATTTATCATGTTTTCATTTTGGGCACAACTGTCCAGCTGTTACCAATGGTGAGCGTTGACTCGACTCTAGTTACACATTATTATTTTCGTCGGTACATACAACGTATGGTGAGTTGCTGCTTTGCATTTTGGCACAGGGAATCATTTGTAGCGTGAAATAACCTATCGGTATTTGGGCACAACCAAACAATTGATATGTATACATTTTTTGAGAAATCATTTTTTCCATTTAGTTGTCACAAACCTATCCTAATTCTGAGGTAGCAGAATTACAGCATAAGATTTCGCGAACATTGTTATTTCTCACTGTTGTTGACTTTTATGCTGGCAACTGCAATTTTATTTTCCAACCAATGCTGATTTTGCACGAAAGCGCATTGTAAAATAGACGATAGTTGTAAATGTCGAGTCTTCGGTATTATATAACGGTTATAATCAAGTCACCGCAACAAATAATTGTTGAAAATAATTTGATCGTTCATTTCGATATATTACATACGCCATTATAAGGATATTCACTCTATGGTAACTAATCTTCGAAATAGACAGACTTCCCGCGTATAAATCGAAGATTGCCGGCGCATTTAACATTTGCTCAGCTTTGATACATTCAGCCATGCTCATATGGAACATGGATCTTCGCAAAAGATAGATCCTCCATAACATGCCTGACGTAATTTAATGCACAAAGGAACATCGTTGTTGATATCTGCTTTGCTGAATGGTGAGAATGATACATATGCTGTGAATAGCGAACATAATGCGCTACACCTGCAGGGGCGACATTAGCATACATGCCGGGAAAAATAAGACTCGCTTGCGGCGTAAGTCTAACCTATTAGCTACTTAACCAAACGTAATTTAGGACGATATTCATGATGATTCGGTCATGTACTAAATGGCTCGTTGGCAGGTCATTAGTTTACTATTTGTGCACTGTCCGGATTATATTGTGCAATATGTGTTTATATATATATATATATATATGACTATATAACGGGTAAATTTTATAATCAGAGAAGGTAGGCCTGTTTCGCTTTATAGAGACACACAAACACACAAACACACACAAAAACCACACACACAGAGTAAAATGATAGCACCGTCCATAAACCAAGCCTTACGTACTCCCGCTAACGTCGTAAGTCTTTAGCAAAGTCATATGGCAAGCCAATCAATCACTTTATTCTCGCCAAAATTGAGCAGTTTAATACAACATATATCTAAAACGTTCTTCGAAAATTAGCCAGCCTTGTCTGCAGGTCAGAATGGTGTGCTGCCCTCACTATGTCTACATCCCACTGTCATAGATACATCCTTTATTTATTCGTAAATGACGTTTAAGATGTTACGGTTGGAAAATAATCGGAGACATGATTCGGAGTCTCTGTTAGTTTCAAAGTACGTAATGAACTTTTACACTTGATCGACTTTGTACATTAACACGAGTCACCATCAATGTCGAAATATTATAGATAAATTTAGGGTGAGCCACCAGTGTGTCATATATTTAATTTCGTAGGCCACTTGCGGACAGCTTGAGCAGATGACCTTACCAGTTCAGTAGGCACGGATAACCCTTTGTCGACGCATCGCCATGATATCACGCTTTGGACATATATATATATATGCCAATTCCAAGAGTATAGGACAAATGGCAAAATCTGCTTCATCTGTATTGCGTCATATCCGTGTACTACGACATTTAAAGCGATGATTTTACATACCTGTTTAACCAATCACTTTACGGAAAATAGCGTATCACAGGCATACATTGTATATTCATACATGCATACTTTTTTTGAGAAAGCTGAGAGATCTTGATATGTAGCTGTTTATTGCTATCAATGATACGATACAGGTGTCAGATAAATGTGAATCGTGAAATACGGGGAAGCATTGACCGAAATACGCTAATTGGTCAGTCAACATGCGCGAAAGGTTTATATGCTAAGCCATTAACGGCTCATCGGTGCAGTTGTCACCGCCTCTGGGGTTATATTAGGCATTCGTCGTTGTTTGTGGAGGCAGCAATTTGGCTGATGAGTTAAGACTTGCTGAATAGGAAATAATGGCACTTCGCTCGCTCTCTCGCAAATTTAACACTCCTGGCCGTAACATCCTAGGAATTAAGAATTTAAGCAATTTACCTCAGTCATTAAAACTAATCGAAAACTTAAATTCCGATAGGCAGTTTCTGATAACTGTTATTACTTTTCCAGTTAATTAAAACGGGACAAAATGTATTGGTGGGCGTTGGCAGGGGAATGGGAGAGCATTATTGGTGCTTCATACTCAGACAGTGAGCGTCATACCTTTGTGACACATACTACTTTCCTCAATATTTCTATTGCGGACGACAACGGGATAGATATAAATTCTGAAAAAACTGAAACAAAACGAATACCGTTGCTAGTCTCGCGTGGTGACCTAAACGCGTAGGCGTAGCTACGTCTTCCATTTCTTTGAAATTGTTTCCCTGATCAACATTAATTTAGTGGACATGTGCGTGTCGAAAGACGATTAAATAACGGTTATCTATATCATTGCAACTGACGGTGAAAACTTATTGCAGTCATAGGGTGGTTTAATGGTTACCATAATGAGATCAACCACGCTAGCAATAAAATAGGGTAAACCTTTCAATTCAATCCATTAGTCGAGCACATGCAGGCAGCAGATACAATAATTACTCCGTCACGCTGATGGGCATACGTTAAACACAAGAGTGGGTTTCCTTTGATTTCATCTAGCACAAATAACAGATAACATGCCCCCAAACTAGCAATATGTTTTAACGTACATACTGACGCCCATGACAAGCAGATGCGCTAAATCAACATTTTCGTTACCTGAGATGGCGGATTACTGGCACTACGGGATAATGGCTCCATGGAAAATAGTGCGGAGATGTAAAAAGAAATGCGGTCTCAAACAATGAGAGGCAACGGAATGTTTGAAAGTGTAATCAGGATCCTTTTAAAAAGATAGCCGCCGAACTTAACAAATTAAATGCTGTTTAGAAAATGGTTATGATAAATGGGATGAGCTGTCTCAAGGGTTTAAGCTTGGTATTATTATTTTACGTACGCTTAAACGGCATTCGTTTCAACTGTAAGGATTATCAAAAACTTGTACGTTGGGAATTACAGTCCGACCGAGACTTGGCGGTAATATACATTTTACATGAAGTTCGCAGGACTATCACTGAGCAACCGTCAACTATGCTGCATGCAAATCACCAAACAGACTACAGACCACACTGATCTAATTTTCCAGTCACATGATTAATCAAACTTTCGAAACCCAGTGGTGCAATGGCAATATTGTAGTCATGCTCCATCAAACAATATACTTATATATGACACTGTCAGGCGAAAGCCTTATGGATTTTTAGCAACGTGTTTTGCCTATGAATTGAGCGTTAAAACAGCCGTGGTTGTGCATCGCTATCAGGAAGGTTGTTGTGATACATATCTTGGTGATATCACAGCCTATTGCCTCCGAATTTAGAGGAACGTTCGAGAGTGACTGTGTTTAGTTGCTTCAGAATGTTCAGGATGTTGAATGAAAAGCCGAGAGTAATTTCAACAAACCCAACACAACCAGCAGTTTAAACAATGAATAATACATTGGTTGTCAGGAAGCAGCCGGTTTACAAACCGATTCCATCTTTAGCTACTTATCTTCAAAACAAATGCTATGACCAGCTTATGACGTTCTAATATGCTAAATGGCCAATCTATCCAAGCCTCGATAATGTGCTCAGGATCAAGGGTACGACAACATTTCCGCCACGAATCGTCTCACGTCTTCTATCAAATCTGTTGACCCGCTCATTTGACACATACTATAGGAGTGACGAACCGTGGTTGTGTCACTGAGCAAACATGAACAGCGGTGTTGTCATCGAACAAACACGAACATAGATTATGTCATCGATCAAAGGCAAACGTTGGCCAAAGATATAACTTATTGACATTATCTAGTCTCCAACTTATATTGAAATGTTATACGGTTGCGCCGTTACGATTGCCTCAGTTGGGAGTAAGTATGATTGTTGACTAGATCCTGTACTTAGACATATAATATGTAGGTACATTACGATTTGATTAGAAATCGGGTGGTTGGTCAATATTGCGTGAACAATATCGCCCCTTTGCCTTCTAGTCTAGGGTGCCTGGCTTGGGCATGCTTGTACTTCAAATGGATTCCTAGCGTACCACGGTACATAATACTGGGCCCAAATGTGATCACTGGTTATATGTAATTCAGTCCATCGTATATAAGATTAGCAGTACAGTAAGTCACGATGAAAAAAACATAAGTGAATTAGATGAGCGCTCAGATGAGCTATATCAAGTGACACCATTAAGGGGTAACAGAATATTCAGATTGCATGCAGTACTCGATTACGTGAGTACAGTTTTCGGTAGCGTGTTTTTCTAAAATGTCATTTCGTACGGACGTTACCTGTTTTATCAGGCTTTCTTACGCGTTCATTTATTTATGCTGCAAGAGATGATAATATTTCATTTACAAGTTTGACGTTATGTAACCACATGGCTGGTCGATAACAGCAGTAACACCCAGGGGCAGAAGCCTAACTGTCAATTACTCGGTCGGTGTTTCAGCCTAAAACCATGTCCATTTTTTGTCATTGCATCAATGATAATTAAGTTATCTCTATATACCGACGGGTAATCGTGTGTAGTGATCTAGAGCACAATTTGTCTGCTTAGCAGAAGCCCTCATGTTCTGCTTGCTTCAGATGCCAATTTAACGGCTTCGGCACAATACAAAGCTGTAAATTCGCGGTACTGTTGAGCTACCGCCATTTAACTTGATCATCCGAGTCACGGGGAACCAGTAATTGTTTTCCACATTGGTATCGAACCCACAACCTGTTGGTCGAAAGGCGACGCACTTTACTACAACTACACAGGAGGCGACTCCCAAACGTTGCAAAGGTCGTAAAAATACAAAGATGAGACCACTTACACAGCAACTTTAATTAACACACTTTGTGGCAACTCAGCTCCTAAAGTGTATAACAATGTTATGATGACAATACAGCTACAATTATGCACGGTTTAACTCCTCATGGTGCTCATCCGTTTATAAGGAAATGAATATGGGGCCTCAGACCCACCACTCCATGCCACTTTTTTTGCTCCCCAGCCCCGGACCAGCGCAGGGGCCAGATCTCATGACATATGTTCCAGGCCAAAGTTGATGAGCCGCAAATATAGTGCCATTAATGTCAACAAAATGTCGGTTTTAAAACTTGTTGAAGCAAACTTAATGTTAACAGCGATTCCTTTCTGAAAACACCTGCGAGATCCTTAACGTGTGTGGCCGAAGTCACTGGGTGGTCTGCCACTTTATTTTGCTCTCCAGTCGATATCGCTGTATATGCTAAATATATGGCTGTAGTCCTTAAACTACTTAGTGTTAACTGCATGGTTACTCAGGCACTCCAATTAAGTTAGGCATTCGACAATTGTTCGCAAATCGTAACGCTCGACACGTGGCTATGTTTTGTGGCTACGTGTTGTGTTTCAGAACGTCAGTACCAACTCGGTAACGAATGGCGAGTGATCGGTTGTTTCCAATCCAATGAAATGGTATTCGTTATCATTAAGCAATATCATTAGAAAATCAAACTGAGACAATAACATCTGGTTTTATACAAGTTAAAGAGAAGCAAATGCTGTAATCCGCAAACATACGCAAATATATATGGGCACGAAAGGTTGGATTTTCTTGACCATTCGTGGACGACCTTTAGAGAACCAAATATAATATTAGTGATAAAAGGTGAAATAAATATTGTTATTGGTATTGAGTGTTTTTGTTACATCAATTAATATATGCCGAATTAATAATTACGGATTGATGACAGAAATATGTATACTTAAACCAGAACCTCCACAAGAGAACTTGTCGTCATTTCTTTCAAATATATTTTGTAACTTACCGTTAATCGACTCCAGCTCGTAGACACTTCGGTTGATATACCCTGATACCTGGGCTGTGTGCTTATTCCGGACTGTTAAGCCCATTGTGAGAAGATTGTCAACTTGTCTAAGACTCCATCAATATGCTCTCTGTCAGAGGATGTACAAAGCGTTTGCCGAAAACGGCTCCGGTGCATTAGGTATGTCCGCTAACTGAAACCTCATTTCCGTTTATATACTTCTGTTAAAAGAACCGCTGTTAATTGTAACTAAATAATGGAACGCCTTGCTAATGATGTATGGATCCCAGAAGCAATACGATACCGTTGCTGTTGAGTAACTAATGTGCATCCCGGTACGTGGGGAACTAACCCAGTGCTTTGCTTCCGGCAGTTGATTGTGTATGCTAGCGGCCCCATCGTATAGAAGAGATAGCTGACGTGTGGGGTCCAAGCGCTATAATTGGGCGATGAATAAAACAACTTATATACCAGAGTATCAGAATACATTTATCCATTAATGTAATGAATTCAAAAAAACCTCTGTCTCTGTGACCCTTTAGATTGTCCTATTATAGTTCATAACATTCTGAATATCACTTATTGTGCTTGGTGTGGATTACATAGAACAATACGAGGGGATTGGATGTTGTCTGCGCTGGCTCTTAAGTAGACCAATTTTCTAAAATTGAGTTTATCTTTATTCAGCCGCTGTCTCTCATTGTATGATTACATTGTTTGCAGAACGACATGTTTTCAGCATTGGCATGGCTGCGTCTAATTAGGGGATCTTGGGAGTTAATTCTCCTTGAACGAGATACATATGGTGTCATCAACATGAATGCATATAAAGAATTGACGCAGTGTCTCCTAATTCATTCGCCTATGTCTCGAATAACTATCCACTTCATATGCTGCTATTTATGCCTGTCCCTCACGCCACGTGAGGAAGCTAACATATTGTCCAATACATAGATTATAAAACAGTCGAATTGCTCTGTACAATAACTAGACAAACCAGGTACTGCGCGAAAGCATCGAATGAGTCTTTTCCTCTAATACACCCCACAATTGTGCAACAATATTTCGTAGTTTCAATATGATACGCAGGCTAATTGTGCATTATATCCTGTAACAAATAGTGTTTGTCATAAATAAAAATTGTCAATTGCTGTACATTTCGTATCATGAACGTCGTATCACAGCCAAAGTTCATAAACAAATCAGCGAGGTTACTTTCATTTCTGCGCATTGTTCAACAAAAACCCCCTTGATATTGCTATCAAACATTAAGAGCACATTACTATAACTATTGCATGTTGATAGTACAATTGAATATTTTTTGAGCTTTTAATGTCATGGGGATATGGCTTGCTCACAGCCTACTTATATCCTTATCTTTTGGAGAGGAGCAGTGAAAACTGTATGAAAACTACATATTTGTGCCGCTAGCAACAGCCTAGTCGCATCCACAACAGAGTAGTCACTTAGTTCCTTTGCCTTGGTAAAGACACATCAAAATATTGTACCCATTTGCTTTTGTTGCCGTCTCGCCCAGCTAATCCTTTGTACAACTTCATCGATGCATTGCCAATAATGGTAGTTTAGAGTGTGTGTATGACCACACGATTGGTTAACAGAAACGCCGTTACTAAGAGTAATGCGTAAATGACTGAATCAAAGGTCAGGTTAATTCCCAATCGCTGGGAACTAGCAAAGGTCACAGTCATATCATGCATATTAGCTGCAACCTTCAAAAATAGCGTATATAGTAGAGGATGTACCCAGCCTATTGGCTCACTGGCCTCGTCTCAGCGGCACGGGGATGCAACCCAATGCAGGTTTGTAGTGAGTGGGCAAAAGCGCTACCGAAATCTCATGATTCCCCCTGCACTGCATGAAGCCACTCGGCATCGTTTAATAGTATTCTTAACCTTTTTAGCATCCTTATTCTGTCTTCCCACAAAACAAGAACATGATTTAACCACACGTTTGGAAATCAGCATCCACACTACTACGATTCCTTTACTGAAGTGATATTTTCGTGCCAAGACCATGTGGCTAATGCCACTGATTGTGAATTCTTAGCGTCTTATGTATTCTGTGCTTTAATGATAAATGTGCTAACTGTCGGAATAGACCTGGCTTGTGTTTAATAATGCCATCACATTCCAATGAACATCAGCGATTGTGGATAAGGTCCTGCTTTTATAATGACTTTTCAAGACCATGGATTCCCATTTTCAAAGCGAAAAAGTGAGTCAAACAATCTATCGGTGCATGTGAAATGCCTGGGAATACCTAGTAGACAAAAGAAATAATCCACCTACCGACATTTATTTCAAACGACAGATACAGGCCTTACGAAATCTTTACAATAATGATATCGTTTACAAGAGGTACATGTCAAGCAATCCCCGCCCTATCCAGGATCACAGCTGGTTGCTGTAAAGCGTCGCAGCGAAACAGCTTCATCAACAGAGAGCGATATACATCGTCTGAATGTAGGATAATGTATACTAGGTTGTTGAGTTGAAACAAAATCGTTGATCTCGTATTGTAACATAATACAAATGTAATGACCTATTTGCTGTTAGTGTTCAAAGAGTCGTATCAAATTGTAGATACGTAATCATGAGCGCATTTTGTGTTGTACTTGCTCGGCTCTTATTCTATCCGACACTTGCCATTGAATGGACTTGCGATATTTGAAGCTTATATTTTCATGTAATAACATGTAGTCATCTAAATAGACATGGCCGACAAATGGATACATCGCTTACTTCGGTTATTGCCAACTGTATATATGACTCATAAGTTACCGGTTGACATTGAGGTATATATTATGCGCTGTATAAAATAACTATATATATTCAATATTGCAATATACATGTCCAAATTATTTTATATCATTAAAGTTGCATATCCATCACTGTATGACAAATGCTATTCAACTAATGAAACCACATTGTGTTGACATAACTCATTAAGCTTCACCGACCATTACGATCAATACATTGTTGAAATAGTGAAATAGTAGTTAATCGCACTGATATATAAAATTTACTTCAGCTGATAACCGAACATATTTTGTTCATTAAAAAGAAATTTAACCACAGTCTTTGCTATAATCTCAACCGATGCATTCTGCTTTGCTTGGTGACAGCTGTTTCGCCACTCCAAGTGCTTTGCGCCATAATCTCATAATTATTAGACAGAAAACTCGGGCATTTATTAAAGGTGACATGTCACTGCCCTTACAGAAGGATGTCAATTTGATCTTCGTATTTATATGCATTTAGGAGCTAGGCCACTTAGATGTAAATACCATATTTACCGTTGTAAAAGGGTTGCTTAATCATGGGCCACTTGATCATCACAATGCGGTGCGGTGATTATCAAATATCGCTTGGTACTTGGAATTATGAATGACAGCGCATAAATCATTAAAATGGTTGAATATGAAATTAAGCACTTATTTATTCCACTATTATTGCATTCATCTGATGCATTGATAGTTTATCTAAGTAATTGATGGTCGTATAAAATGTCAATCATTGCATGCATATCAATTAGATATGATTAAGGCACCATGGTATAAACGATCAGCTTTGAAGTGAGGTTCTCCTCATGTATGAATAGACTTGAATTTTCCAGCCAATCTATTATGTTTTATTGTCCTACTATTAAGCCAATAACCGGCGCATCTGATCAGTTGAGGCCAAAATTTGATAAAATGTCAGCTCAAATTAGCGCGCCCGACAAAACGCTGCGGCAGCCATTTTCTATGTCAGACCCAGGCGTGTGACGTCACTAAAGTAAGCCCGTTCTCAGAGACGCAGGGAGTTAGTTCCCCGTTGTCCCAGGCGCAGCAGTGACATCGCCGGTGTCTTTTTCTCTTCATCGGAGACGTCTGAATCGCTCATTTCTGGTTAGAATCTGCAAGGCGAAATATGCTCTGCCGAAGCAACGATGGTCTGCTAATGATCTGTGCCATCCCATGTCTCTTCGTTGCTCTCCTGAAGTGATGAAATAGCGAAATTACCAGCTGCCCTTTGGCGCTAATCGTAGCGCAAATCACGCCTCGCAACGAAAACCATGCCGGAGCTGACGTCACGCGAAGGCGATTAATTATTCATGAGCTCGTCGTCTCGATACTCCGGTCTCCTCTTTAAAGTCGAATTTCGATCCGAAAGCGCGCACTTTGACGACTGATACATAGACAGAATAGGTACTTCTGGGTAATATTTCCGTTATCTGGCGAAAAAATGACATGATTTTTGGTGCGTTAGGCACTTTAAACAGCAGGGTTACTCTTTGTTAAGGCGCAACATATTTCTGAATCATCTTGGTGCAAATGGTCAATATTCTCGCAAATATCGAAAAAGAGACGACTGCACTCCAACATAACGCAGTTGCGCTCGAAGTCTTCGTCATGCAATGATTGCAGGCGGTATTTTACCGCGTTTGTATTTAATATCATTGGAAATCTGTATCAGTGTAAATCCTAAGTATCCCACCAATGCTAAAATAATGGTTGGTGTAGCAGAATTTATCAGGTTCCAATAAGTTACGCCGTACATGAAAACCTTTAAATTCATCCATTGAATACATTATGCACGCATTTATAATTCAAGATGATGTAATATTCACAATACGATAGGAATGAGATGTGCGTACTCAGAAATATTTGAAATCGAAGCTAAATAAGATTCAAAGCCGTTCATGGCTCTTACTGGACTACCACGTCCACCACGACCACGACTAAAATCACTACCACGACCACGCACACTTTACATTCGATCTCGCATCATGTAAACTGCAAAAAAATTGGCTCTGGTTATTGAGTAAACCAAAACAATATACGCATATGAGAACACTTTTGTTATTTTTCGATAGGCTACTCATTGTCCCTCACTAGTGGCTTCCCTGTGTTTACATCAGCCACAGAATAATCCCGATTTTGCTTAAACCGCGCGACTAAAAGTTGGATAGTTATTAACATTATTCATGTTGTAACGCAATATTTATGTGTGACGCAAAACCAACGCCACGACAACCTCTGCCACTATCTCCACGTTCGACTTAAAGTAGAGCAACAGTTATTTCATCTATTTGTGTGTGCAGCGTTTCACCGAAAATGCAAACGTTAGTTTTATATGATATTAAACTATATATCATTCCTACAACTTTTCCCAAAGATGTGAAGTGGATCACTTTGGCCCATTTGTTAACTGCGTCGCCTTTACACCCACTGCTTGTGGTTTCAATCCCTCAGTATCACAAACACCTGAATTCCCGTAACCCAAATGATCACGCAAAAAGCGGTCCCATCTCGGGAAGCTGATGTAATAGATCTTGAGAGTAAGATGTGCTCCCTGACAGTGGCCACTCTGAGAAACATCCACTTCAAGCAGTAGATAGCCATGGTTGCTAAACGACACATACTGACAACGCTCGTGTTTATTGATAGTTCATGAGACGGCCGTCGGACTTTCAATGCTCGATATGGCCATATTATTGATATGAATCTAATAAAACACGAGCATCGAATCGGGTTGAATCGACTGCAATAAGGTTTTGAAATATCTGGTGCCAGCAGTTTATTTGTCACGATACGTCTTCAACAACTTGCTTAAACAACTAAGTAAGGTATTTGGTATTAGTGATTATAAGCATCCTATGCCCCAAGAGACGAGATTCGCAATGGTACTATCAAGGTTAACTCATCATCGGATTCGTCATGGAACATTCTAGATACTCTGCTTGCTATTTACCAATGCAAACATTGACCAAAAAAGTATGTTGAATGCAGTAATTGAGTTCTAAAATGTAATGACTGATCACATCGTAGTCAGAACCCGTTGAAACATGCGGCCTCTCTAACGCTAGGGATAATATGACGCTTGAGACAAGACGTTAGTGAATGGTGTTTGCAAACCACGTATAAAGCGCTAGTGCTGAGCTAGTGCTGAGCTAGTGATGAGCTAGTGATGAGCTAGTGGTAAGATTGTAATGAGCTAGTGATGAGCTTGTCAAGAGATAGTGGAGAACTAGTGATGAGCTTGTGAATAACATTATGTTTCTACTAGTAAAACATAGACGACAGGGTGAGCAAGCAGAGTGAAAGAGATTATAAGATTATCAAAACTCAGCGAAGATGAATGTGTATGCGGATTATGAAACGAGCTGAATCTATTACGACAATGGCAGCAAAGCAAATAAGAGTCTGGACTGTCGGGAAAATCGCTGCTTATGATATTATAATCAGTGATGTGGGCAAATGTGCGCCGAATTGAGTTGAATAAAGATGTAGTGTTGGGAAACAATTGCAGAAAGATAAATAATATCTGCAAAATGGACGGGCACAGCCATCCCAAGTCCTGCGCACACAGCCAAAAAAGCACGAGGGTAAAAAACATATATAGATATATAGATATAGAGATAGTCAAAACGAGCTTGGAGAGAGAGATATATAGAGATATATATATATATATATATATATATATAGATATATATAGATAGAGATATATATATATATATATATATATATATATATATATATATATATATATATATATATATATATATATATCTATATATATATATATATATATATCTATATATATATATATATATATATATATATATATATATATATATATATATATATATACCACTGAGGCACGTCTTCACTCACAAGCAACTAAATCATTCACACTGTCAATCATTGACTTATCAGTTGATGAATAAACTATCACTATCTCATCAACTTGACCAATCGCACATTCACTCTCATATAAATTCACCCCAGCTCTCGGCCCATTTGCTAGCTTGCTTTGTCACTGACGCGTTAACCCGCTCATTTAGTATAGCATGTAGCTTGAATGGAAAACAGCAAAGAGTTTAGATGGTAAATACGTATATTCCATGGTGACAGATAGTGGTAGTAAATTTACTCGCTATTCCTTATAAAAACTGATTGGCCGGACAATTGGCACATATATAAGCTTATGTGGTACATAAGCTTATGTGAAAAGGAGAGAATGTTGCAATTTTCAGCATCAGTGAGGAGGTAATGCCAAATGCAGTAAAGTTGAGTTGTACTGAACATTTTAATACTAAATGAACCAGAAGGGTTTTATCCTTTGACGGCTCCTAATGTTTTTCTTGTACATTAAAACAAACATTAGCTTATAATAACATAGGACGTTATGGCACGTTCGCTTGACATAAGAGAGTATGGTGTTCAATTCCTGCACATTTGTTTTCGATGCTTTTCCCCATTTTCCCGCTGCTGTTCTTCTGAGCATAGAATATGAGAAAACTACCACGAATTTACGACAGCATGCAATAGTCATTAGTCAGGATAAACAATATTTTTTCGACAAGACCATAATCGTCGGAGATACGGCGCATTAACTTCCGATTTCACTTCTGCTGGAACATTAATACGCTCCAAACCGGAAGTGACGACATTTACATATACAAAAATGTAAGATTCGATTTTCGAATGGCAAAAATGACCCAATTTTTATGACTATTGAGCGTATATTTACGATTTTATAATCGATCCATATTTAAATAAAAATATTCATATGAATTCACTTTTCCAACTGAACGCTCTTTGAATATGACGAACTTTTGAAAGAACATGTCAATTTTTAAAATGTTAACATTTTTACGATTGGGCAATATTTGGTAATTTAACTGAGAACTTACTGATTTTGGCTATGAGAATATTTCGACCTTTAGGCATTTTCTAAAAATATGCATCACTTACCGTTACATATATTTTTGAAAAAAGTTTGAAATTATTTGAAACTTTAATGATATGTTATCTTTTGAAAAATCTGTGCATTATCCTCGGAGAGAGACAGACAGACATACTGACTGACTGACAGACCGAAAGATTATCATATAATCGGCCAACAAAATGTATCAACGAGCGTTATGATTCGCGTAATGATCAGCGATAACGAAAATGAATGCCAGACCTCAAATGATAAATGTGGTTGCTCGTAATATCACTGAGACTGAATAATGAATATGAGACGTATGACCACATTATTTCTCTTTGCAATACACCGCGAGAATATCAATGGGCCGTTTGGCTGTAGGGTTTTATATCAGACTATATAGCACCCATCCTTGCTGGCTGCTAGGAATAAACGAATATCCACATATCTCGGGAATATAAAATAAGTAAATGACAGTTTTGTTTGCCAGACTTTCCGTGAATGTCTTCTAAGCGACTGACAGTTTTACCGCTGCAACAGTGCCCTTCTGCTTATATCCAATTAATACAACATCACTGATATATGACTTATATGGTTTCTACAGGACCGCGATTGTATGTGTGTTTAGTACTGAAATAGTAGTACCAGCTTGGAACATCAATGGGCAAAAGTTAAAATTGTCAGACTAGCATAATAGCTGCTTACAATGGGAGAAAATTATATCGTAGTTTAACTGGCGACTAAGGCGATAAATTCAAACCATTTATCCTTGTGCAACATTGTTCAATGTATTGGTAAACACAGTAGTTATTGTGGAAAACGATACAATGAAGTTTATCCAGCGGAAGACATTGCGAGCGATCATTAAATAATTAAATGGCGGCGAATTCAATTAACTGACGCGTCACAATAATCTAATCGTGAAACTATTCGCCTTAGACAATGATTTCCGCCTGGTTGCTTTTTTTAAGTTGCGTTAAATAACAGACGTTTTACAATATTTTCTCTGTCCCTCCTAACTACACACGGGCACTCCCCAATATGTTTCTGTATTAATATAAAAATACTACGCCATACTAAATTAGGCAGAGTTTTTAATCATGTTAACATGGGTTTCTATTAGATGCAAATACCGGAAAGAAAAATGTGGAAAGGCTACCGAATGGGGATTTCATTATTACATACTTTAACGAATGTGCAGCACACAGCACAGATGAAGTCGATCAATGTCTTTCGTTTCTTATTGGTGTTAAGCTTTACAAGAAACACCCTTCGACTTCTCAGACTCGGAGTCTCCATAACCAAAGTATATTCATCAAATATATCAAATGAAATAGAAAAGGGACTTTTAGCTTACAACTTGTCGGGTAATCTATAGCGTTGATGATGTCATTACATCGAGAAACTGTTGATTGGTTTCCATTGA
>CM067346.1:24334072-24426572 GCA_034190875.2 Urechis unicinctus
TGCTCAAGTTTTATGAAGGTTAATAATGATGTGTTGATGGTCTCCATTAACAATAACTAAAGTGACAAATCAATACCAATGGTTAAAATAACCTGATCTGCATTTCCAGGTCATTAAATCACCTAGAAGCTTTGGTAATTACTTGCAGAACCACTTGACTTGGGTGATCAATTAACCGTCAGGGCATCCAACTTTAATGCTGCGTGTGATACTGATCGCGCCAATCACCTACGCTCCAGCTTGTGGGACCCGTGAAGTGTTACGTACATTGGCCGCTTTCGTTGAGTTTGTATCACTTAATATGGGTCAGTGTAAGGTAGCAAAACTCTTTGGCGATCGCATGAACAAAGTTAGAATATGAAGTGATTGCATAGATGACACGACAAATATGAAATGCATAACGGCTGTGTGCGTGTAGTCCACACGCGACGGTCTGTGTTAAAAGCGGTGCCAGCCTGTCGAATAATTACTGTTCAATAGAAATCTCCGATGACGCTATCTACGTTCTCCTTTGAAAAAATGCTCACTAAAGAAATCTACCGCACACAAATCTCAACACAGCTTAAGCCTGAGACAGCCATCTAGTGTTTGCTTCTGCCCTTGACTAATGACATCAGACGGGCTATAACATAAACCGTACAGAGCGGAAGCATGAACTTGTAGATATGAGTTTCAGTATATTATAAGAAAGCTGGACTATTCAGGTGGTTGAAGGTTTGGCTATTTTATAACACAAACAGCAATATACTGCTGAATAAACTGAATTTATCGGTAAGGTTTCGTTTTTGTAATAGACGCGAGTTATGTTTGCATCAATTGTAATTCGTCTACATGCATTAAATAGTTTTGTGTTTTGCTGTCTTCTATATCACCTTTTTCTTCGCAATGCTAATCTATTTGTCGAAGGTTCATACAGTGTTCTAATATCTTCGTGATGCTTGCTTACTTGACAATCAAAAACAAATTCATACGATAAAGATCGGATGGAAATTGCGATAACACAATTTGGTTAAGCCCGTTATTATGCCAACAAGGCAACAAAGCAGTCTATGAGCCGCGGCATCAGCAGCGAAAAGGCGGAAAGGATATTTTCGTCGGCTTGCGCACACGAGCCTACACTCAAGGTTTCCATATGTACCACTCTTTCAGGGTACAGGATCATAAATGCAAAATATATGTGTGATTCGATAATACATGATAAAACATTTATGGCAGCTGATTCCAGCAACACATCCTGACATGTACAGATCACTTCCTGTCATCCAATTACTTTATAGTAATTCGATGAAAAGGCAGTTATACGGTACAACTCATGACCTATATATATTGATATGATCATGCATCAACAATTTAATGGCTGTACTGTCCTCCTATCAATATCCCCCACCTTCACTTAAGCCAAATGTTCTAATTGGCCATATCCTAATCTCCTTAGTGCTACCCTGCTATAATCCCAGCCGTTTCCCCTCCTTAACCACTGACTTTTTCTTCATTTTCCGCCGTCAAAAACAACGCTCATCTTCAAAGTTTCTGCCATGCTAGCCCATTAGGCCTATTTCCGTTCTACAATATAGAAGCTCCCACAATGTCACTACGAGCACGAGCACGAGACAGGCGCTAAGTAAACGCAGTTTGTTTTAATATGATATAGCATAAGCAAGCTTTACTGATAATATCCCTATTTGTTTTTTCATCCACTAAACCGTCAGCATTATTTTTTAACAGATATAGAGTAATCGGTGAAACTGCTTGGGAAATCTGCATCTGTGATACAAAACGCTAGTCTAAAATCTACCATCAGTGCTCGCGGTTTATGTCGCATAAGAAGCTCTCAGAAACCCTCACCAGTTGAATAGCCACTGTATTGTATTTACTATCTTAGATAAGCAGCAATGATAGCAACGCAGCTAATTCACACCGCTGTTCGGTGCTGCTGAAGAGTGCGGCCTGGGATTCACAGACGACCTGAACCTCCCGGTCACTCTTAACCCATAGCTTAACTCCATCAACACAAGCACAGAGTCTAGCTGCACAGCAACCCTAGACATAATGGAGTCCGCTCCAGAAGTGCCTACTCCATTTCACCTGTCAAAACACCCACGCAAAATGGCAGATGAACCGACATATAGACTAATGAGCATCAAAGTGGACCTAACCCTAAACATGAGAGACCACATTGGAACATTAAACACAGCGCAACATTAATGCGCATGAACCATACAGCGCAGAAGATTAGCTCCTGTCTCTCTATAGACCACGGTCTGGTCCGTATTTTAGGTAGGCAGCGTGTGATACGCACAAGCAGGTATACATTTCCTGGAGAAGCATGAGAGGTTTCAGGACACCACCCTGCGTCAGCTGCGTTAGACTCATTAGCAACTCGAAGTACGGTAGCAAACATGGCGTACAAACATGGGGTCGTGGGCCACGGCCATAGCTTAATCCGGGACTGAAAAGATTCCCCTGCTTCACAGGAACGATCATCTAATGAAATGAATTAAGTGCACCAGTATATAAAAGTATCTATATATAGCATGATTGTACTTCGCAAAGAACGTTCGTTAAAATAAATGCAATAAAATTGGTGCTTGGCTATCAGGCAGACTACTTGATATGCCATTGACAGCCACAATATACATGTTAGCTGAACGCCGGTCATGATGAATATCTACTAGCGCTTATTCTTCATAATTGCTTATTTTGTTAAAGGTCAATCGCACAATAAAGATCTCTTCAAATAATGACTTCTCTAACCATTTAGTTGTCACAAACCTATCCTAATTCTGAGGTAGCAGAATTACAGCAGTTAGCATTAGATTTCGCGAACATTGTTATATCTCACTGTTGTCGACTTTTATTCTGACAAATGCAATTTTATTTTCCAACCAATAACGATTTTGCACGAAAGCGCATCGTAAAATAGACGATAGTTGTACATGTCAAGCCTTTGGTATTATATAACTGTTAAAATTCAGTCACTGCAACAAAACCAATAAGTGTTGAAAATGATTTGATCGTTTATTTCGATATATTACATACGCCATTATAAGGATATTCACTCTATGGTAACTAATCTTCGAAATAGACAGACTTCCAGCATATAAATCGAGGATTGCCGGTGGATTTAACATTTGCTCAGCTTTGATACATTCAGCCATGCACATATGGAACATGGATCTTCGAAAAGATAGATCCTCCATAACATGCCTGACGTAATTTAATGCACAAAGGAACATCGTTGTTGATATCTGCTTTGCTGAATGGTGAGAATGATATATATATATATATATATATATATATATATATATATATATATATATATATATATATATATATATATATATATATATATATATATATATATATATATATATATATATATATATATATATATATCTATATATCTAGGAGAGAGAGAGCGATATATATATATATATAGCGCTAGAGAGAGAGAGAGAGAGAGAGAGAGAGAGAGGAGAGAGAGAGAGAGAGAGAGCGAGAGAGAGAGAGAGAGAGAGAGAGAGAGAGAGAGAGAGAGAGAACATAATGCGCTACACCTGCAGGGGCGATATAAGCATACATGCCGGGAAAAATAAGTCTTTAACAAAGTCATATGGCAAGCCAATCAATCACTTTATTCTCGCCAAAATTTAGCAGTTAAATACACCATATATCTAACACGTTCTTCGAAAATTAGCCAGCCTTGTCTGCAGGTTAGAATGGTGTGCTGCCCTCACTATGTCTAAATCCCACTGTCATAGATACATCCTTTGTTTATTCGTAAATGACGTTTAAGATGTTACGGTTAGAACATAATCGGAGACATGATTTCAGTGTCTGTTAGATTCAAAGTACGTAATGAACTTTTACACTTGATCGATGTTGTCCATTAATACGAGTCACCATCAATGTCGAAATATTATAGATAAATTTTGGGTGAGCCCCCAGTGTGTCATATATTTAATTGCGTAGGCCACTTGCGGTCTGCTTGAGCAGAGGTCCTTACCAGTTCAGTAGGCACGGATAACCCTTTGTCGACGCATCGCCATGATATAACGCTTTGGACATATATATATGCCAGTTCCAAGAGTATAGGACGAAATGGCAAAATCTGCTTCATCTGTATTGCGTCATATCCGTGCACTACGGCATTTAAAGCGATGATTTTACATACCTGTTTAACCAATCACTTTCCGGAAAATAGCGCATCATAGGCATACATTGTTCCGATATCTTCCAATAAGTACCTCTCGTGATTGATAAAGGCAGTTTCCGCAGAAAGTTACCAGTGCATGTAACATGCCGTTAAAAAACCACCTGCCTCTCTTAATAATGTATATGCTAGCTTAACGCCTAGTTTAATGTATACCGACCAGAGCCGTGAAATCTGTATCAAAGGTCATACGGGATTTATTACGCATGTCAAATCCGGCAAAACATTTTCTCTGCTTAATAATGACTGCAATTGGTCGTGGGTTATGACTAGTTGAAGAGAGCAACACCAGGGCAGGGTTTCAGCTAGCTTAATGCTGTTGAACGTAAGATAGGCATAGAAATGCTAGTCAATGTTTTGTCATGCTATTGGAAGATATCGGAGTTTGAACATTAAGTGCCAGCCGTTACCGATGAGTTTACTATAGTAAAGCATTATCCATGTCCTGTTTCCCGTCAGTGCATGAAACATTCAGTGCGATGCATTTTGCTGTACACATATGGAATCATTTTCACACCCATTTACATACACAAGGCTCGCTGACAGTTATTCTATTCAGTATTATCAGGCCAGACACTGTAACAATTTTATGCTCAATGTCACGGTCCTGTATGCACCAGGAAGAAGAAAAACTACAAACAATAAAGCGATTGTATATGCAGCAGCGGCAAGCGATCGAAGTGGCGTTTATTGAAAATCTCATATGTTACACTTAACACTTTTGACATATCATTCCTGTACAGATTAAACGCTTGTTGAACCAGATACTAAAGACGACACACAGCCACCGATTATAATAATTCTACCGTCTATATCGTCTTTGAGTGACGCCGGTCTTCGCAGATACCGCAGTAACGAGAACGTACGCAAAGCAGTCTCCGGATATTGCACTACCAGTTATATGCATCATTTGTAAGAGAACATATTAAAAATAACTTGATTGTTTATTTCGACATATGGCATACGCCATTGCACTGACATCGGGTTTACAGTAGCGGAACATAGTAATAAATGGATGTATTTCACTTTTCTCAGCTTCGTTAGGTTCAGCCATTATCCAAATCGTCCTATGAAATAAATAGATCCCACGAAACAATGAGACGGATTATGTAGAAAGTGAGACGTCATTACTGCCTGGATTGTTTTAAAACACACAAGCACAATGATATCGATGGCTCCATTGATGTATGGCGAAAATAAAGGATATGCTTCAATAGCGAAAATAAAGCATGGAATCGATGGGGACTACATAACAATTCATACACGGTTGCGTATAATAATGTGCAGGATAGTGTACTCATTAGCGTTATTCGCCAATACGTTAAAAATATGTGCAATTATGAAAACATACGCGGTGCTTACATGCAAACATAAACACATTCACACGCACATACATACATACATACATACATACATACATACATACATACATACATACATACATACATACATACATACATACATACATACATACATACATACAATCATACAATAATACGTACATATCTACATGCGTTCATACATACATATATTCATACATACATACGTATTAGAGAAAGCTGAGAGATCTTGATATATAGCTGTTTTTTTTGTTATCAATGATACGATACAGGTGTCAGATAAATGTGAACTGTTAAATATGGGGGAGCATTGACCAAAATACGCTACTTGGTCAGTCAACATGTGCGAAAGGTTTAGATTCTTAGCCAAGAACGGCTCATCGGTGCAGCCATGTTGTCGCCGCCTCTGGGGTTATATTAGGCATTCGTCGTTGTTTGTGGAGGCAACAATTTAGCTGAGGAGTTAGGACTTTCTGAATTGAAAATAATGGCACTTCGCTCACTCTCTCGCAAAATTACACTCCCGGCCGTGTCCTGGTTTACCGCCAGGTAATGTAACATTCTAAGAATTAAGAATTTAAGCAATTTACCATAGTCATTCAAACTAATCGAAAATTTACATTCCGATAAGCAGTTTCTGATCACTGTTATAATTTTTTGCAGTTAATAAACACGGGACAAAATGTATTGGTGGGCGTTAGAAGGGGGGGGGGGTGGGGAATGATTATTGGTGCTTCATACACAGACAGTGAGCTAAAAATATAGGCTGAAGGGAGCATCATACCTTTGTGAAACATGTGACTTTCCTCAATATTTCTAATGCGGACGACAACGGGATAGGTATAAATTCTGAAAATCTGGATGGAGACAAACACCGTAGGATCGTCTCTCGTGGTGACCTTCACGCGTGGGCGTAGCTACGTCTCCCATTTCATTGAAATTGTTTCACTGGTCAAATATCATTTTGCATACGACACCATTGATTTAGCGGACATGTGCGTGTCGAAAGACGATTAATTACAGTTATCAACATTATTGCAACTGACGGTGAAAACCTATTGCAGTCATAGGGTGGTTTTTGTTGGTTAGCGTAATGAGATCAACCAGGCTAGCATAAAGTAAGGTAAACCTTTTTTTAATTCAATCAAGCAGACCCGACCTAATGACCAGTCGAGCACAAGCAGGCAGCAAGTACAATGATTACCCCGCCACGTTGATGGGCATACGTTAAACACTTCAAGAGTGGGTTTCCTTTGAATTGATGTAGCACAAATAACCGATGACATGCCCCCAATCTAGCAAAATGTTTTAAAGAACATACTGACGCCCGGACAAGCAGATGCGCTAAATCAGCATTTTCTTTACCTGAGATGGCGGATTACTGGCGCTACGGAATGATGTTCCATGAAAGATTAAAAAAAATGCTGTCTCAAACAATGAGAAGCAACGGAACGTTTAAAAGTGTAATTAGGGTCCTTTTAAATATATAGCCGCCGAATATAACAAATTAAATGCTGCTTAGAAAATGATTATGATAAATGGAATGAGCTGTCTCGAGGGTTTACGCTTATATTGTTTTTTTACGTACGCTTAAACGGCATTCGTTACAACTGTAAGGATTATCAAAAACGTTAGGAATTGCAGCTCAATCGAGACTTGGCGGTAATACACATTTTACATGAAGTTCGCAGGACTATCACTGAGCAACCGTCAACTATGCTGCATGCAAATCACCAAACAGACTACAGACCACACGGATCCAACTTTCCAGTCACATAATAAATCAAAATTTCGACACCCAGTAGTGCATTTGCAACATTGTAGGTAGATTCATTCGTCATGCTCCATCAAACAGTATAATTATATATGACACTGTCAGGTGACTCCCTTTTGGATTTTTAGCAACGTGTTTTGCCTATGAATTGAGCGTCAAAACAGCCATGGTTGTGCATCATTATCACGAAGGTTGTTGTGATACATATCTTGGAGATATCACAGCCTATTGCCTCCGAATTTAGAGGAACGTTCGAGACTGTGTTTAGTTGCTTCAGAATGATCATGATGTTGAATGAAAAGCCGAGAGAAATTTCAACAAGCCCAACACAACCAGCAGTATAAACAATGAATAAAACATTGGTTGTCAAGATGTAGCATGTTTACAAACCGATTCCATCTATAGCTACCTATCTTCAAACTAAATTCTATGACCAGCCAAATACCGTTCTAATATGCTAAATGGCCAATCTATCCAAGCCTTGATAATGTGCTTAGGATCAAGGGTAGGACAACATCTCCGCCACGAATCGTCTCACGTCTTCTGTCATATCTGTTGACCCGCTCATTTTACACATACTATAGAAGTGACGAATCGTGGTTGTGTCACTGAGCAAACATGAACAGCGGTGTTGTCATCGAACAAACACGAACATAGGTTATGTCATCGATCAAAGGCAAACGTTGGCCAAAGATATAACTTATTGACATTATCTTGGGAGTGCATGTGCATCTAGTCTCCAACTACTATTGAAAAGCTATCAACTACGACATAGGGTTGCGCCCTAAGAGGTAACAGAATATTCAGATTGGGTGCAGTACTCGCTTACGTGAGTACAGTTTTCGGTAGCGTGTGTTTCTAAAATGTCATTTCGTACGGACGTTACCTGTTTTATCAGGCTTTCTTACGCGTTCATTTACTTATGCTGTAAGAGATGATTATATTTCATTTACAAGCTTGACGTTATGTAACCGCATGGCTGGTCGATCACAGCAGTAACACCCAGGGGCAGAAGCCTAACTGTCAATTACTCGGTCGGTGTTTCAGCCTAAAACCATGTCCATTTTTTTTTCTTTGCATCAATGATAATTAGATGAAAGTTTTCTCTAAATACCGAAGGGTAATTATGTGTAGTGCCTTCCGTCAAAAACATGCTTATTGCCAATAATATAGAGTACTTGCATTACGCACAAGTTGTCTGTTTAGCAGAAGCTTTATGTTCTGCTTGCTTCAGATACCTATTTAACGGCTTCGGCACAATACAAAGCTGTAAATTGATCGGCTATCACTTGTCACGGCCATTTGGTTCTTCGGGATGTTGATAAACGTTGTTAAAGGCAAACTAGAACACAATCACATACCCTTGGCGAATGCTGGATGAATACACCGAGAACACTTGCCCGAGACTATCACGCTTATCTCTCACGCTGTCGAATAACATCTACTAGATTGTCGGTCTCTGGGCTAGTCAGGAGACAAAGCTGGTTACTTTTTGAATGTTTTAGTGATAATGAGATAATAAGTTATTTGTAATAAAGATGTTGTCGAATGACCGTAAATATAATTATGTCGAGGAATCAACAGTATTTAATATTGAAACACTTTTATGGCTTTTCGCCCACAGAAAGACACGAGAGGAATGCAACCCTGGTCCTGGTGACTGGAAATGTCACGCGTTGATAGTGGCTAATCAGCCGCCTACTAAACCAAAATATGGAGCGACTTAGTTGAATGCATTCAGGGTTAGATCATGTCATTATTTGTGTTTAATCTTGGTTTGGCAGGTTTTACTTCAATTAATATGTACCGATGCCGAATTTATGTTCACTGCTTCGTCCTTCTTCATTTATCTTTCTATAAGACGAACTGAACGACACGAGCATGAGTCAATATTAAAATATATTTCCTCATTTTACTAGATATTAAATGAGGTTGTCCTCGTTATTCAGGATGTGGTTGTTCTCAGACAGTAGATGGCATCAAACAGCTGAATAGTGGCGCAAATGAATTGCAGAAAGCATGAATAAATGAATCGATGCTGTCGCGACATAGAGATCGCATTATTGCGAGATGTATGACAAAAGGATAACCTATGTGGCACCGATATTTATGGTTTCTCTCGCATATATAATCAGAAGGCACGTCACGACAATGAACGAGTTGCACAATCATAGCATTTGGAAGCAATGAACGAGATCTTGATTATTGTATAATAAACAATGCAGTCTATCTATCGGAGCATTAGGGTATGTCTATGTGTTACATTTAATACTATCACGGCACGCCATGAGGAAGGTATACCAACCGGTACTATATTTGTAGAACAATGAAGTGCAGATCACATCAAAAGAGATTAGGACATCTCATTGAGATTCATACCTGAAACCTACATAACTTTAATCCTTTTGTAGACATTCTTGTTGAAGAAGGATTCATATATATATAAATATATAGATATATATATATATATATATATATATATATATATATATATATATATATATATAAATATATAAATAGGATATATATATATATATGATAAAGAGGAGAGGGAGAAGAATATATATATGATATATAAATATATATATATAAAATATATATAGAAAGATATATCTAAATATATATCTAAATAAATATATAAAAATATATATATAAATATATATATATATTATATATTTATATATTATAGATATATATATAAAATATAAATAGATATATATATATAAATATAAATAAAATATATATAATATATATATATAGAATAGATATAATACTTATTTATATAAAGATATCATACTTATATTTATATATAAAATATATATAAATATATATACATATATTAGAATATATATATATGTATATATCAGTATATATATATATACTACATATTATATATATATATATAATATTATATACATATATATATATATATATATATATATATGTATATATAGATATATATATAAAAAAAATACATATACATATATATATATATTTATAATACGGTATATTTATATAGATATATATATTTATACTATATATATATATATATATTATATAATAGATATATATATACCCTCTCTCATAAAATCATATATATATAAATATATATATATATATATATATATAGAAAAAAATAGATATGTCTATATAATAATATATATATAAATATATATAAAATATTTATTCTCTATATATATAAATTAAATATATACATAAATATATATGTAAATATATATATATTTATGTATATATATATATATATAATCATATAAAAATATATGTACATACATATATATTTATATATATAAAATAGAAATATGAACATGCTACTATTAAAATAGATGTATATAATATACATATTTATAATATATATATATATAATATATATATGGTTATACTATATAGATATATATACATATATATATATATATATTATATATAAATATGCTATATATATATATACTATATATATATATATATATATATATGTATATATGTATAATATATATATATTTAAATATATATTTGATATATTTATGTATATATATATAAATATATATATATTTATATGTATTATATATATATTATATAAAATATATATATATATATATATATATATATATATAAATATATATAATAAAATACTAATATATATATAGATTATATATATATAAATATTTTACATTATTATGAATATATGAATATATAATTTTACACATAATATATTTTTCCATTTATGTACATATAGAATATAGATTTTTCCTTTTTTATATATATAGTATATATATAAATATAATAGATATATATATATATATATAGATATATATATAGATATATATATATATATATATATATATGTATATATATAGATATGTATATATATATCTCTCCATATATATATATGTATATATATATATCTAGATATATATATATATACATATATATATATATGTATATATGTATATATATATATATATATATATATATATATAAATATATATATATATATATATATATATATATGTATATATATATATATATATATATATATATATATATATATATATATATATATATATATATATATATATATCTATATATATATCTATATCTATATATATATATATATCTAGGGTTAATGACAATAGCTATTCTCTCTCTAATTATATCACTCTCTCTCACTTGTGGGTAATGACAAATGAAATAATGACTATCACTAATTGTGCTGTAATGATGACTAAATTGGCGGAGTAAGTCTTGGTGATATTTGATTTGTATGTTTGCGCCACACAACTGATTATATATTGGAAACGAATCGAACATAACCAACAGCGCTCATGCATTCCGTAAAGAGTTGTGTTCACGCGTACAATCATCTATGCAAAAAAGGTTTAACACCTCCCACAAAATAGAAGAGAGCATTAGCCGAAATGGGTTGGTGGTGAACAGGTTTCGGGAGCTTGGCTATAAGACCGAAGTGGGACATGGATAAGCGGTATTGGTACATTGTCTTCCCCAGTTAGAGGTACTACTTCTTAAGCTTACGTATAGAATATACCACATTGGGTGATAAGAAGGTAAAACGCTTGTATAAGCAGTGCGCAAACACGAAGAGACAAATTATTACCCACATTATGGGGGCTGTCATTTGCCTTCATGGATGTTTTCTCATTCCATTAAAGGTCTTAGTTTTTCTCAGATAGCGATATGAAAGATCGATTCAGGTGCATAGCGGTAAATCTTAAACGGAGTGAAAAGCATCGAGGAATTACTGGTAGACAGAAAAAGATTAATCCACCTACCGACATTTATTTCAAACGACTGATACAGGCCTCACGAAATCTTTACAATAATGATGTAGTATAAAGGGGGTAAATGTCAAGCAATCCCCGCCCTATCCAGTATCACAATGATGGAGGGTCTCGCTGTTTGCTGTAAAGCGTTGCTGCTGCCATGTAAAGCTGAATGCACGATTACAGCACGACGTGCGGCGATTTATCCTGGACGTTACCGTCCATCGCCGCCACTTCTAAAGACCACCACTCCATTCACCGATAACCCCAATTCATTTAGAAATGTCGCGCGCATGCAGTACAAAATAAGCCCAAGTTAAGCCATTGCATTTTTTCTTGCATAACCCGCCAATCAGGTGTTAATAAAACGTGTCAGCGCTGTCTACCATAAAGCCCAGACCGGACAGGTAATGCGATGTAACTGTCTGTATGTTCGCGATCGTCTGCTGTCGGATATACGCGTAAATCACATACTAACAACCCTTCGAATGATAAAAACTGTACTGAAACATACTATCAGAATATTTGCGCTAGGGTATATTGAAGTTAATATCCCATTACAAAACAGTTGCATCAACAGAGAGCGATATGGATCGTCTGAATGTAGGATAATGTATACTAGGTGGTTGAGTTCAAACAAACTCGTATTGTAACATAAAGCAACATATTGAACGATTCAAATGTAATGACCTATTTGCTGTTAATGTTTAAAGAGTCGTATCATATTGTAGATACGTAATCATGAGCGCATTTTGTGTGTTGTACTTGCTCGGCTCTTATTCTGTCCGACACTTGCCATTGCAAAATATAATTAGATAGCGTGGACTTGCGATATTTGAAGCTTATATTTTCATGTAATAACATGTAGTCAACTAAATAGACACGGCCGACAAATGGATACATTGTTTAAGTCGGTTATTGCCAACTGTATATATGACTCATAAGTTACCGATTGACATTGAGGTATATATTATGCGCTGTATAAAATAACCGTACATATTCAATATTGCAATATACATGTCCAAATTATTTTGCATCATTGAAGGTGCATGTCCATCACTGTATGACAAATGCTTTTCAACTAATGAAACCACATTGTGTCGACATAACTCATTAAGCTTCTCCGACCATTACGATCAATACATTGTTCATATTGTGAAATAATCACAAATTTTTAGATAAATTAATCTCACTGATATATAAAAGTTACTTCAGCTGATAACCGAACATATTTTGTTCATTAAGAAGAGATTTAAACCACGGTCTTTGCAATAATCTCAACCAATGTATTCTGCTTTGCATGGTGACAGCTGTTTCGCCACTCCAAGTGCTTTGCGCCATAATCTCATAATTATTAGACAGAAAACTCGGGCATTTATTGAAGATGACATGTCACTGCTTTCCCAGAACGATGTCAATTTGATCTTCGTATTTATATGCATTTAGGAGCTTGGCCACTTAGATTTAAATACCATATTATCGTTTTAAATGGGTTGCTAAATCATGGGCCACTTGATGATCACAATGCGGTGCGGTGGTTATCAAATATCGCTTGGTACACATATTTATATATATATGTATATATATCGCTTGGAATTATGAATGACAGCGCATAAATCATTAAAATGGTTGAATATAAAATTAAGCATATATTAATTCCACTATTATTGCATTCAACTGATGCATTGATAGTTTATCTAAGTTATTGATGGTCGTATAAAATGTCAATCATTGCATGCATGGCAACCTGTTTGAACACCACTTAAATTGCGGCTCAAAGTCATCAATTAGATATGATAAAGGCACCAGGGTATGGACGATCAGCTTTGAAGTGAGGTTCTCTTCATGTATGAAGAGGCTTGAATGTTCAAGCCAATCTATTATGTTTTATAGTCCTAATATTATGCAAATCCGTGGATAGTAGATAACGTTAAAAATACAACGCATGACCATAGAGAAAGGGTTTCATACTTGTACGCAATGAATCAATGCGCTTGTGAATGCGCTTGTTTGCTTCGTAAATATTAAAAAAACAGTTACCTGTAATAACCAATATTTTATCTTCGCACCAGGCCGACCAAACACAAATAGTTAAGCTAGCTGCAATATATGTATAACGCAAGGTTTGATAACAGAAACGTAAGAAGGCAAAATTGTAACACATGTGGCACCCGCGTCTTCATCTACGCAAACTTTAATTATTTGACAATTTCAATGGTAGATTTTTTGTGATATGCATTCAAGTGTACACCATATTTGCAGATGTGCAATGTTTTTTTCATTGAAAAACCTGATGTCTATGATAGGTTTAGAACCGAACATAAACTGTATGATGGTAACCAGTTAAAACAATTGTAGTAACGCAATTGTCAACATTGTCTCATCTATGACGATAACAGCTGTTTGTTTCTTTCTACGAATATTTTTACTTGGGCAACAGTTAATCCCACAAAAGATTCTTCTTTCCTTCTTTTCCCCCCCTTCCCTTAACTCCAGTTGTCCACCTTCCCCCTTTGGTAACCTTATTTTTTGAGAATCACCAGCCTCTGTTTTTAAGTCATTGATTTTTGCTTTTTTTTTTTTTCAAAACCCCCCATTAATGCCAGTCCCCTTTTTCTTTTTTCTTTTCTTTTTTTTCCCTTTTTTTCCCCCCCTTTTGTTTCTCCCTTTCCTTACCAATAACTGAAGTGGTTCCCCCCCCCCCCCCCACGTTTTTTTCCTTCTCCTCGCCATTTCCCCCATGCCCCCCATTCAAGGTTATTTCACTCTGTCTCCCTTTCCAAAAAGGCTTTCTCTCCCCCTCACTCTTCTTCTCTCCCTCCCTTAATCTTTTTTCCCCTTAACTCTCCTCTCTTTCTCCCCCTCCTCTTCTTTCTCTCTCTCTCTTTCTTCCCCTCTCCCTCTCCTTTGTTCCCTTTTGTTTCTTTTCCTCTCTGTCGCCTCCTCTTCTTCTCCCCCTCCCTTGTCTCGCTTCGGGGCCCATCTCCGTCCCTCTCAAACTTCTTTTCTTTTTTTCTCCTTTCTTCTCTCTTTTTTTCTCTTGTTCCCCCTTCTCTTCTCTTCTCACCTCTCCTTCTTCCTCTCTTCCCTGCTCTCCTGCTTTCTTTTCCCGTTCCCTCTGTCTTATCTTCTTCTCCCCCTGTTCTCTTTCTATCCTTTCTCTCTCTCCTCTTTCTTTCTCTCTATGTTCCTTTTTTTGTGTCTCCTCTCCCTCTCCGCCTTTTCTCTCTCTCTCTCTCCCTCCTACCTCCCTCTCTCCCCCCTCTCTATCTCATCTCTCCTCTCTCTGATCTCCCTCTCTTCTCTCCATCTCTTTCTTTTTCTCTCTCTCCTCCCTCTCTCCTCTTTTCTTTCTCTTCTCTCTCTTTTTCTCTCTTCTCTCTCTCATCCCTCTCTCTATTCTCTCTCTTCCCTTTTTCTTTTCTCTTTTTTCTCTTTTTTTTTTTCTCCCCCCCCCCCCTTTCTCCTCTCTCTGTTTTCTCCTTTTTTTTCTCGCTCTCTCTGCTCTCTCCTCCTCTCTCTCTCGCGCGCCGCTCGCTCTCGTCTTAAATAATTATATCACTAAATAAACACTTGTGCTGTAATGATGACTAATTGGAGGAGTAAGTCTGGTGATATTTGATTTGTATGTTTGCGCCACACAACTGATTATATATTGGAAACGAATCGAACATAACCAACAGCGCCCATGCATTCCGTAAAAGAGTTGTGTTCACGCGTACAATCATCTATGCAAAAATGGTTTAACACCTCCCACAAAATAGAAGAGAGCATTAGCCGAAATGGGGTTGGTGGTGAACAGGTTTCGGGAGCTTGGCTATAAGACCGAAGTGGGACATGGATAAGCGGTATTGGTACATTGTCTTCCGGGGGCTGTCATTTGCCTTCATGGATGTTTTCTCATTCCATTAAAGGTCTTAGTTTTTCTCAGATAGCGATATGAAAGATCGATTCAGGTGCATAGCGGTAAATCTTAAACGGAGTGAAAAGCATCGAGGAATTACTGGTAGACAGAAAAAGATTAATCCACCTACCGACATTTATTTCAAACGACTGATACAGGCCTCACGAAATCTTTACAATAATGATGTAGTATAAAGGGGGTAAATGTCAAGCAATCCCCGCCCTATCCAGTATCACAATGATGGAGGGTCCCGCTGTTTGCTGTAAAGCGTTGCTGCTGCCATGTAAAGCTGAATGCACGATTACAGCACGACGTGCGGCGATTTATCCTGGACGTTACCGGCCATCGCCGCCACTTCTAAAGACCACCACTCCAGTCACCGATAACCCCAATTCATTTAGAAATGTCGCGCGCATGCAGTACAAAATAAGCCCAAGTTAAGCCATTGCATTTTTTCTTGCATAACCCGCCAATCAGGTGTTAATAAAACGTGTCAGCGCTGTCTACCATAAAGCCCAGACCGGACAGGTAATGCGGTGTAAATGTCTGTATGTTCGCGATCGTCTGCTGTCGGATATACGCGTAAATCACATACTAACAACCCTTCGAATGATAAAAACTGTACTGAAACATACTATCAGAATATTTGCGCTAGGGTATATTGAAGTTAATATCCCATTACAAAACAGTTTCATCAACAGAGAGCGATATGGATCGTCTGAATGTAGGATAATGTATACTAGGTGGTTGAGTTCAAACAAACTCGTCTTGTAACATAAAGCAACATATTGAACGATTCAAATGTAATGACCTATTTGCTGTTAGTGTTTAAAGAGTCGTATCATATTGTAGATACGTAATCATGAGCGCATTTTGTGTTGTACTTGCTCGGCTCTTATTCTGTCCGACACTTGCCATTGCAAAATATAATTAGATAGCGTGGACTTGCGATATTTGAAGCTTATATTTTCATGTAATAACATGTAGTCAACTAAATAGACACGGCCGACAAATGGATACATTGTTTAAGTCGGTTATTGCCAACTGTATATATGACTCATAAGTTACCGATTGACATTGAGGTATATATTATGCGCTGTATAAAATAACCGTACATATTCAATATTGCAATATACATGTCCAAATTATTTTGCATCATTGAAGGTGCATGTCCATCACTGTATGACAAATGCTTTTCAACTAATGAAACCACATTGTGTCGACATAACTCATTAAGCTTCTCCGACCATTACGATCAATACATTGTTCATATTGTGAAATAATCACAAATTTTTAGATAAATTAATCTCACTGATATATAAAAGTTACTTCAGCTGATAACCGAACATATTTTGTTCATTAAGAAGAGATTTAAACCACGGTCTTTGCAATAATCTCAACCAATGTATTCTGCTTTGCATGGTGACAGCTGTTTCGCCACTCCAAGTGCTTTGCGCCATAATCTCATAATTATTAGACAGAAAACTCGGGCATTTATTGAAGATGACATGTCACTGCTTTCCCAGAACGATGTCAATTTGATCTTCGTATTTATATGCATTTAGGAGCTTGGCCACTTAGATTTAAATACCATATTGTCGTTTTAAATGGGTTGCTAAATCATGGGCCACTTGATGATCACAATACGGTGCGGTGGTTATCAAATATCGCTTGGTACACATATTTATATATATATATGTATATATATCGCTTGGAATTATGAATGACAGCGCATAAATCATTAAAATGGTTGAATATAAAATTAAGTACATATTAATTCCACTATTATTGCATTCAACTGATGCATTGATAGTTTATCTAAGTTATTGATGGTCGTATAAAATGTCAATCATTGCATGCATGGCAACCTGTTTGAACACCACTTAAATTGCGGCTCAAAGTCATCAATTAGATATGATAAAGGCACCAGGGTATGGACGATCAGCTTTGAAGTGAGGTTCTCTTCATGTATGAAGAGGCTTGAATGTTCAAGCCAATCTATTATGTTTTATAGTCCTAATATTATGCAAATCCGTGGATAGTAGATAACGTTAAAAATACAACGCATGACCATAGAGAAAGGGTTTCATACTTGTACGCAATGAATCAATGCGCTTGTGAATGCGCTTGTTTGCTTCGTAAATATAAAAAAAACAGTTACCTGTAATAACCAATATTTTATCTTCGCACCAGGCCGACCAAACACAAATAGTTAAGCTAGCTGCAATATATGTATAACGCAAGGTTTGATAACAGAACGTAAGAAGGCAAAATTGTAACACATGTGGCACCCGCGTCTTCATCTACGCAAACTTTAATTATTTGACAATTTCAATGGTAGATTTATTTGTGATATGCATTCAAGTGTACACCATATTTGCAGATGTGCAATGTTTTTTTCATTGAAAAACCTGATGTCTATGATAGGTTTAGAACCGAACATAAACTGTATGATGGTAACCAGTTAAAACAATTGTAGTAACGCAATTGTCAACATTGTCTCATCTATGACGATAACAGCTGTGGTTTCTACGAATATTTACTTGGGCAACAGTTAATGATGTCAGTGTCTATTGTGAAAAAGAGGGGTGTTGGTCACAGAGATTGACAGTACTCTCTTAAAGTGGAATGGCTGATTGATTTAGCAAAACCCATGCTAATAGCAAAATTACCTATGATCTGCTAAAGCGGTACCCAAGAATGCCACCGGAAATTTGGTATCATCTTGTATTGAGCTCTAGACAATATTTCTGCTTTTATATGGGCAATGATTCCCTGAGTTCTTGGCTTTCTATCAAGTAATTTAAAATTAAGGAGTAAATCTGCAACCCAAGGATATGGATGGTACTTACTGATTTTCTCTTAAGCAGCAGGCGCAACATATTTTGGGATCATCTTGCTGTAAATGGTCAATATTCTCGCAAATATCGTAAAAAAGACAACTGCAATCCGATATAACGCAGTAGTATAGGTAATGGTGGATCCAGCCCACCTAACTATACTACTACTGTCTGTGAGCCCACAAAAAGACCCACTTACACTAAGGAATTAGCCCATTTCAATGTATTTTAGCCCAGTTCGACTTATCATTTTCACCGAGAGGCTGCAAATTAACGGGTACAAAACGTACACAAGCACTAATGATTTATTAGTCGAACCCGGGTCTATTGCCGAACAGGGTCCAGAATGTCCCATTTCAACGTATTTTAGCCCCTTTTTCAATGTATTTTAGCCCCCCCCCCTTTCGACTTATTCAACCATTGTATACATAAAAACATAACAAATTACTATTGACACCTTTTTATCAATTTGTGTGACGATTTATTAACAACAAACTTTTTTATGAACGTTTGAACGAAGTCGCCTATATCAGTATCTACCCCAGGCCTAGCCCCGATCGCACGGTAAAATACAAACTTACTCAGACGTCCTGTAAGGTTGAATTTCCTCCTTTTTAAGACACAGTCGGACGTCTAGTCTACCCTTATTTGACGTCAAAAGATTAATCTGAATCATATTGGTTTCGTCATTAGTGTGGACATATTTGCGGCGGAATATAAGAAGCTGATTTAAATACATGCTCATGATTTCCCGATTCAATGACATTTGATTTGTCACCCGAACCTCCACCGAATCAACAAGCTGCATTGTCGGTTGATGGGGTGCCCTGTGCAGACGTATGATTTCATTATGTGGTACTGTAACATGTATTCTTGCTTATTTTGAATAACAACATAATAATGAATTATCTCAGGACATAGCATATACTAAAAACATTGATGCAGCATGAATTTAATTATCATTAATTCTCTGTCTCTCTGTCGCTGTCTCTCTCTTTCTCTCTCTCTGTATTTCTGTCTCTCTCTGTCTCTCTATGTCTCTCTCTCTGTCTCGCTGTCTCTCTCTCGCTCTGTCTCTCTCTGTGTCTCTCTGTCTATCAATCTCTCTGTCTCTGTCTGGCTGTCTGTCTCTGTCTCTCTCTCTATGTCTCTCTCTATCTCTCTCTCTCTCTCTCTATATATATATATATATAATATATATATATATATATATATATATATATATATATATATATATATATATATATATATATATATATATATATATATATATATATATATATTAAGGTCATTACAACTAAAACTCTCAGTCTTTATAGCTTACTCGGAACAACCACAAATGAAATGAGATCATCAGCATACATTAGAAGATTAACACCAAGCACAATAAAACTACTCTGAACACAACAAATATTTAAAAACAGAGCTCAATTCATCCATATACACACTGATAGGTTGACAATATGCCTCCCTGTCTTATGCCATTAAACACACCAAATCAGCTCGACATAGTTCTGCCCCATCTTACACACATACCATGCAACCAACCATTCTAACAGTATATCCAGGGACACCTTTGTTCGACAAGCTCCCCCAGCCACTACAAAATAAGGTGCAGTAGTCATATATACTGGTGTGGATTTATGATAGAATAGTCCTTGTACATCTGCCGTTGAGGGCTTTAACGGAACTTAGTGAACAAATATCACTATTTGATTTTTCGGAAATCTATACATACAACAGCAATTAAAACAAATAAGAGCACACATTTTCATGTGTGGGAAGAGGTCAATGTCATACGATTTTTTCTCTCCTTATGGTTCCGTAACTTACAGTAAGCCTCTCTCAGGGAATAATGCAACCTAATGTTCACGATAATGCATATTACAGAAACATGACACCTGCATTATTCACATTGGAGTTTCTCTAATGAGACCTCTTTAGCTAGAATGCTTACAACCCTGGCTTTCACTTGCTTACTGTGTAATACTGTGTCAATGAATTTGAGGCAATGTTCCTTAAGCCTGCATAATGCATCTACTATTGATTTGCTTTGGACAACGAGCCCTCCCTTTGCACTTCGGTAATTCTTCTTGTCATGTATATCATTGACTACAGAAATTTTGTTTCTGCATATTGCACACAACTTAATTGCCGGGCATTATAGCCAGATACATATGTTAGAACATTTACTTCCTGGGTGGAAAGGCCTTTGCAAATTCAAACAGTTAATTGCAGCGCAGAAATGCCCATTTGTGGTTGACTTCTAGTCAGACATACTCGCAAGTCATAACGAAGTTGGTTGGCTGCTGCGCGTCGAGTATCCACCACAAAAGTAGGGGGCGCTGCCTACGCGATGTCACGGAATTTGTCGAGCGAGCTGCCGGGTCGGGTATCTTGCTATAACAAAATCTTGGTTTGGACCCACTGCTCGTGGTTTCAATCTCTCAGTATCACAAACACCCGAATGCCTGCAACCCAAATGATCACGCAAATAGCGGTCCCATCTCGGGAAGCTGATGTAATAGATCTTGAGAGATGTGCTCCCTGACAGCTGCCACTCTGAGAAACATCCACTGCAAGCAGTAGATAGCGATGGTTGCTAAACGACACATACTGACAACGCTCGTGCTTATTGATAGTTCATGAGGCGGCCGTCGGACATTAAATGCTCGATATGGCCATATCATTAGTATAAAACACGAGCATCGCATCGGGTTGAATCTACTGCAATAAGGTTCTGCAAATATCTGGTGCTAGCCGTTTATTTGAAAAAGATACGTCCTCAACAACTTGCTTACACAACCAAGTAGCAAAACTGGTAATAGTGATTATAAGCATCCTATACCCCGTGAGACGAGATTCGTAATGATACTATCAAGGCTAACTCATTATCGGATTCGTCGTGGAACATTCTAGACACTCTGCTTGCTATTTACCAATGCAAACACGTTGATGGAAAAGTAGACGGTACATAGGGCTGTTATATTGACACCCATACAATATTCATGGGGAAACCAATTTACTGAGTGAAATTGGAATAGATGCATTAGTCATATGCCGCAAAATGAACTGGCTACAGCCATCCCAAGTCCTGCGCACACAGCCAAAAATAAGTATTATATATATATATATATATATATATATATATATATATATATATATATATATATATATATACACACACACACACACACATATATATATATATATATATATATATACATATATATATAAATATGTGTATATGTATATGTATATATACATATATATGTATATATATATATATCTTAATATATTGAGATATGTTTATATATATAGATAAAGGGATATATATACAGAGAGATATAGATATATATATGTATATAGATATATATAGATATCAGATATCTATATAGATATATATATGTAGATATAAATTTATATATATATATATAAACATATCTCATATATATATATATATATATATATATATATATATATATATATATATATATATATATATATATATATATATATATATATATATATATATATATATATATACCACTGAGGCACGTCTTCACTCACAAGCAACTAAATCATTCACACTGTCAATCATTGACTTATCAATTGATGAATAAACAATCTCAATCACAATCTCATCAACTTGACCAATCGTACATTCACTCTCATATAAATTCACCCCAAATCTCGGCACATTTGCTAGCTTGCTTTGTCGCTCACGCATTAACCCGCGCATTTAGTAGGGCATGTAGCTTGAATGGGATACAGCAAAGAGTTCAGATGGTAAGTACGAATATATCCCATGGTGACAGATAGTGGTAGTAAATTAGCTCGCTGTTCCTCATTATAGACTGATTGGCCGGACAACTACTCTAAGACACATATGCACGATCAATATTAACATAAGCTTATGTGAAAGTGAAGGAAATTTGCAATTTTCAGCATTAGTGAGGAGGTAATGCCAAACGCTGTAAAGTTGAGTTATACTGAACATTATCATACTAAATAGCCCCAAGGTATAATGCTAGAGTTGTATTATCCTTTGACGGCTCCTAATGTTTGTATTGTTCATTAAAACAAACATTAGCTTATAATAACATAAGATGTCATGGCACGTTCGAAATTACTGATTTTGACTATAAGAATATTTCGACCTTTAGGCATTTTCTAAAAATATGCATTATTTACCATTACATATATCTAGAAAAAGTTTGAAATTATATTAACCTTTAACGATAATTTATCTTTCGAAGAATCTATGTGTTATCCTCGGAGAGGGAGAGAGAAAGCGAGAGAGAGCGAGAGAGAGGGAGAGGGAGAGAGAGAGGAGAGAGAGAGAGAGAGAGAGAGAGAGAGAGAGAGAGAGAGACAGACAGACAGACAGACAGACAGACAGACGTACTGACTGACTGACTGACTGACTGACTGACTGACAGACCGACAGACACACACACACACTAACACACACACACACATACACACATACACACAGACATACCGGGAGAGAGGGAAGACTGGAGTGTGTATGGAGTGAGTGGAGTAGCGAGAAAGAGATTTAGATAGCGGGAGTGAGAGCGAGAGCGAGAGCGTGCAATATATATTGAGTTGCAACTGTTCTCTATGTATTATTAGCGATTTTCATCAGTTCACGAGGTTGCAATAAAATACGATTGTACATCAAATATTTCAATTCGGTCGATCAGACTAAGCCTTATAAACTGTAAATGACATGGATGCAAGCAATAGTATTTTCAGCTTGGCTCGCCATTTGACAGAGACATTGGTGATAGTATTCAATTCTATGACATCCACTGTTCCCAAATCCACAGAGCGCCCTTTCTCGTATAATGCGGTTTTCCTATATACGCATTGTCTTTCTTATCTTTTACTCACCTCTTTTGTGCCTGATTATGACATTACCTGGTTATTCATTACCCTCATTTCGCTGAATTGTAAAGGGCATCTAATAAGCACGCATTCAAATGTGTCCACAATGATCCTAATGTGCGATAATGACAACATTTCTGTATTGTCCCCGCACATTCTCACCTCTCATCAGGACTGTCCGCTCGGGGTCAATTGACAACGTAGTTAATAGTTGCCGACGCCGTTGCGTAAGCGACTTTCACGAAAAATCATCAGTTTATCTTGACAACTAAAGAGGCTGACAACAACGCCAACTGTGTGACGTATTTTAGGCAGTATCAACGCCTCATATATCTGAAATACCGAGGAGAGAGAAATATGCTACAAAGATGCGAATAATGTGAAGGGATAATTAAATCGTCGCACGAATCACGATATCCTTCAGGAGCAGATGACGGGATTTGTCTGTTAAATGAGCTATGGTTAATTTCATCCTGCTATTCACCCTTAGCAGTAACGAATGAAGGACTAAATAGTATTACAGCTGTGTTGGAAGAGATCGATTAAATAGAAAGAGATTAAGTGAAAAGGGGGACAAGAGATTTATGAAGCGCCAAGCCAATACACGCCACCCCGAAACGGAATAGAATTATTTTAATGGTTTAAACATGAATAACATGTTCTTGAATGTGTAGCAAAGTATACACAACAACAATGAGAGCAAATCGAATAAATTATCACCATAAACTAATAGCTGCATGGCTTGTTCATGCAAGTTGCTTAGTCTGGGGTGTGCTTAAAACTGAAGTTCATTTGATATGTAGGGATATTAAAACGGCTCTACCCTTATCTGTAACCCAAGCATATGTGTTTGTCGTTATTTTGAACAGGATTAGAACGTAACTAGCGCAATAGTATATCCAAATATACCATAGCTAGAGGCAATCAGTCCTACTTATGATGCAACAATCGGCCACGTCAATAATCATTTTGCAGTGAGTGCTGATTGCATTTCCTTGGCGCACATGTTTAGGAGAGGGATGTTAATCACGGTAAACATGTTATATTGGATGTTGTCCTGGCACAATCTACCAACATTGGCAACGAGTGCAAACTAGCAACTAATGCTTAGTACATTTATTAATTGTTCAACGCCCAAGCCTGTTTTGCTGATCTGCATCGATCATAAAGTATTTTAATGACAGAATAACTGCAGTTGATTAAGTCAATAGCGTAGTTTGCCACTGTAGCATCATACTGATCATTTATTCGATGTTAATCCTTTATTGAGGATATCGGTTCGATTGTCCAGATGGTGTGCGTTTGATTGATCACATATTTTTTGGCCAGTGTTTAATGGCCCCGTATGATCTCTGCGTAAAAGCAAAGGTGCAAATTGTCATGTCTCAAACAGACGCTTTGAGAACATGGTATCCTTACAATGCGCCTGACAGTCAATATGGTTTAATACCTCAGACTATCACTCTCTAATACCCGTCGTCAGTGGCCTTAGCAGATAAATTGCATATGCTTCGCTGGTAGATTGTGATAACGCTATGGCGATTTACACACTATAGGAATTATTTCAAGTCTAAGGACGGGGAACCATTTGTCACCCCATGCCGTCACCCCATGCCAACAATAGGTATGGAAATAGATATTAAAAGCATCCTCAAATGCTCTGATGCTTCGATTCATCTTTCATGATTAAACGCAATGGAGTCAACAGCTCTCAGCTAATATGAATGTAAATGTTGAATGAATACTTTTACCACAGGCGTAATGAATTTATGGCTGAAGAATCGATGATAACAAAAATATCATAGAAAATATACTTTGCTGGCTTTGTTACCGGCTATTAGTTTTGATGTTACATTATTAACTTTGCGCCAAAAGTTGGAATTGAATTAAGAGAACACATAAAATACTATTCATTGATACTATCAATAACTTATCGTACATGAAAGCCTGATTTATCCTGCAATGTGAACGATGTGTAGCTGATGTAATGACTTCATAGGACCCAAAGTAAATCGCAAAGCCCACAACACCTACCTCTTCCGCTACAAACTTCATTACTATAAATAAAGGACACAACAATAAATTTTAAGTTTTACAAGCTGTTCTAATGTGGCAATTAATTTGAGCTGCTGACATTGCTCCTCGCCGAAAATACATCGCATTGGCCCTCGGCCTACTGCACATCTTGCCTGAATTTGTGAATGATAACCATTACGACAATAATAATGCACACTGACATATGAAGGGGGTGCACAAAGATTAAGCCCTTTTGCGGTGCTTACATATATTGCTTTTCTTTGCAATCTCCAGCGATAACGGCCAGCAGCCCGTGTTTTATCATGCAGGCGACAAAGCGCCTTTTTCATGCTAAATGACATAGGCATAACACATGTTAGCTGCTTGCGTGACAGCTTGCATTTACAGTCGCCACTCAAATGTCACACCGTTTAAAGCTCTAAAAGTGATATCAGAGGTCTACCAAGTACTTTCAATTCGTTGTTTTTAAAGGGTTAATAAGTGCGAAGCTTATACGCTCGTGGATAAAACATGAGGCTGGTCGCTGTTCATATTGCCACAGGCAACGTAACACATTACCCAGCCAAGCCTCGAAGCATGATTTTTATGCATCTTATAAGCATCACTAAGGTTTCGCGCATGTCAACAAGCATTATTATCGTAACTATTATCGGCCATTAACTCGGTCGTTATATGCCGAGTAACAATCACAATTAAATTCGCTCACTCTCCCATTCATCTGCAACCTAGTTATAACTGCATGTTGTTGGTGGACAGTAATGGCTACTACTCCAATTAATAACGAGCCCTGAGCAAAGATTAACAAGTGGTGCTTAGAATATCGTTTTCGCTGTCGATAAAGATGATGTCATGAAAATTGAAATGTATTGCAGAAAGCGAAGGTTACGCAAATTAACCTTAACAACATTTGGAAGAGCAGGGCCACTCATCTCTTGATCAGTCTTTCTGGGTAGACAAAATCATTTGGATCTTAGGATCTTATCCCTTTGATTATTTCTTCTACTTGTACCAGCAACCCCCTATCAATAGATCAGCATCTAACCAAATGCAATAATACTGATATTCCGCACATTTCGATTGGATGGCCCTAGGCATATGACCATGCATCTCTCATACCCGTTTCAGTTAACTTCTTAACAATAGTAGATTGAAAGTGCCTGGTAGATATAACATTAAATGGTTAGCTGTTGGGCCGAAATAGTGAAAGCAGCCTGCCTAGCAAAAACCTCTAGGTTTTAGTGCTTTTGCGGTTGTCATATACATATTTGTCGAAAGATACTGTGATTACTTTTCCATGATGCAAGGTTTAGAGTGAGCCGCACATCAATAAATATAAGCTGATATCAAACGTCTTTTTGTTACATTGTGAACGTAGAGGATGACATGGTCGTGACCCCATTAAGAGCTGTTTGGTATGAAAGTTGGACTAAAAGCATTGATCACATTTAGATGACATACCTATACTGTATGCTATTTGATATCCCAGTAATGAAGAATGATACTGTGTTATTCGTGGTGGACAAGATCATCTCAACTAATGTACCATTTTCAATTGCTTCAATGTGACTAAAACCTACTGCCCAAAAAATGTTTGCCTTTTAAGAAGAATGCTGGAAAGTCGTCATTTACCCACTGCCCCTGGTCTTCATTTATCTTCAGTTGTTATATCACAAAACTTCGTATTTTATATCAGCTAGAATTTTCAGCTCAATATATTCATAAAATTAAAAACAAGTAACATTCGTGTTATAATTTAGCCATTCTCTAATCGATTATAACAGAGCACTGGCATTCCTACAATGTATAAAAACTGCATAACCTTACCGTGTCAGACAAGATAACGTATAGGCAGGCATAAGTGTATAAAATTCTTACCATGTAATGCGTATTATTATGGCGTAATTGACGTTTGATGCAAAAGGAATCAAATACCTATAATTCTCACAGCAATGCAGGCAGTATAATGTTGTTTGTATGGCCAATCAAAAACATTCATTCCTCTTGACAATGGCCTGATTGATTTTCAACGCTACTATTCGCTAGTTAACTCACCACGCTTTGGTGTATTTTCTAAATCGAAGAAGATGCGATGAACACTTCTGCCAATCATAATAATGCGGCGAAGGACAGGTGCTTCATGCGTATTTACAGGAATATTAGTCACCTAGGGCGTAATCCCTATCGCTGGAAATGAGGAAAAGTTCATGTGTCTAGGTGAATTATCATAATAATGCTTTAGTCCGCTGACGTCGATGGATGTCATTCGTGCTCTAATTCACTGTTTTTTTGTTTATGTAAGCAGTATTTGTTAATAAATTGGAGGTCAACACACTACTCCCCCTTTACCGGTACGGAGTTTTGTCGCTCGCCAGTCATAAACATACATAATATTTGCTTAAACACGCTTGCACACTTGTTGACTTGAAAGCCATTCATCCATATTAGCAAAACTTTAAATATCCTGCTGTCTGAACCTGATGTCGTTTTGTCAAATAAAGCAGATATCGTGTCCGGTCGGGGATTGTTGGGATTATGTTGCACGATTTCCATTGGATATTATGTGGCATACCGAGAAACAGTCAGCAACTGTACGACCATATCACTTTTCGTACGACCCCATCCTTTTCCTCTACAGACCCGCTCAGCCTTGAAAAAGGTTGTAAGGCAACATAAATTCCCATTTGTATTTTTTAAGAAAAGTCTTTTTTATGACCCAAAGAACCACACAAAGGGCATGAAATAATATTGAAAATTGTCTGTCATATTGCTCGAACAGCAGACAGTAGTAAATAGGATCTGTGGGTTGCTGCTTGAGCAGAGGACCTTGCCAGTTCGGTCGGCACTGAGAACCCTTGTCGATGCATCCCCATGATTTTACGCTTTTGACATAAATGTATTGAAGTCGAGAACAAAGAAACATATGGCTAAATCTGCTTAATCTGTAGTGCCTCGTGTTCATACGCTACTTCATTAGGATGATATATGTTTTCAATACCTTTTTAACTCAATCGGTTCTTAAATTATGGTGAACACAACGGAGTACATTAAGGGCAAACATCGTTGCGCGACCTTTCATAAAGTATCTTTCTTTCTTGATTGACAGTGTCAGTCCACGAATAAGGTTACACAAGTATGTAATGCGCCTTTGGAAACCCACCTGCGTCTCTGAATATTATATATGGAAGCCTAACGCACTTTCACATAGATACCTAACAGCGTCATAAGTCTACAGAAATGTATGTGATAAGCCGGATCCACGAGAACATAGTCTCTGTCTAATAATGACTGTTAAAAGTACACCCCCCATAATTTTTTTCATGGATTTGTACTGATTGAGGTGACCAAAACCAAAATGGCGACCGTAATCCAACAATCAGCAACTGAACCACAAAAAACCGATCGGCTATCAAAACTGATAGGGTTGCGTGGGAGGATTTACTTTCTCTAATACTGCTAAATTTGATGGTAAAGGTGCAATGCATTTGTATGTACATATGGCCTGAGGTTGTTAGGATTTTAATTTGTGTTCGGTGTAAAGTCATCGCTTTGCACATTTAAGTTTGCTTACACGATGGATTTCTGTTCCCGCTATGGATAGATACTAATTGTTACCTATTTTTCTAGATGCACGATGATGCGTACGGTAAATGACATGGACATTAATACTTAATGAAATGTCTAATGTGCTATATTCAACATGTAACTCAATCTGTATCCAATTAGAAACCTATCAGAAACTATATTCTTGACTGTTGTTACTGTGACAGCAATACAACTGGTTCCTTAGATCACGGCGCTGAGTATTTCCTCCTACCACTTACGGACATGCTTATACATGATAATATATAACTAAATAGTCTTCCACTCCCCGAATAACAAATCCTGGCTACTGGCCTGAATGACTGAGTGTGATTTCTCACGCGCGCGAGTGCCGTAGTGTTAGGTGCCGCAACCGTGAGGTACCGTACTGACTAAGGGCCGTGGTGGTCAAGGTGCCGTGTCGACCGGCTACCGAATAGCAATAAGATGAAACCTTTGCAATGCATTTCCTCCCCTTTGTGACACCCCGCCCCTTTGCGCACCCACCCGCACTTTTATCACTCTGCTCCAAACGTAATGGTTAAATCAAAAATGTAAGGCTTCTGTTTTTCATTTAATGACGGTTATCACTAAAGTCAATACAAAGCTTGGGTCATCAATTGGCGAGAGTGGATCCATTATATGGACATGAATATCCCGAGGCGATATTTGACGGGCGTAGGATCTTATTATGGACATGTTTTTTTTTTTTTTTTTTTTTTTTTTTTTTTTTTTTTTTTTTTTTTTTTTTTTTTTTTTTTTTTTTTTTTTTTTTTTTTTTTTTTTTTTTTTTTTTTTTTTTTTTTTTTTTTTGATATTTGACGGGCGTATCCATTATTGGACATGATAATAATGTCGCATTATCACACACATAGGATCTTACTTGGAACATGTGCGCTTATCAGAACCCCTTTGCAATCAATCGGAATGAGGCTAGAATATATTATTTATTAACCGTCAATATTATGTGCGAGCGTTGCTGGCGCTTTATGTCGCATAAGAAGCTCTTGGAAACCTTCATCAGTTGAATAACCACTGTATTTTATTTGCTATCCTAGATAAGCAGCAATGATAGCAACGCAGCTAATTCACACCGCTGCTCGGTGCTGCTGAAGAGTGCGGCCTGGGATTCACAGACGACCTGAACCTCCCAGTCACTCTTCACCCACAGCTTAACTCCATCCAGACAAGCACAGAGTCTAGCTGCAGAGCAACCCTCAACGTAATGGAGCCCGCTCCAGAAGAGCTTGCTCAATTTCACCTGTCAAAACACCCACGAAAAATGGCAGATAAACCGACATGTAGACTAGTGCGCATCAAAGTGGATCCAGACTTCAACATAAGAGACCACATTATAACATTAGAACATTAAACGAACAGGAAAGACAACATTAATGCGCATGAACCATACTAGTCAATGTTTATGCATGCTACAGGTAGAAAGCACAGTTTGAACATAAAGAGCCATCTGTTATCGAGGAGTCTACTATAGTAACGCATTATCAATGTCATTTTTCCGTCAGTGCATGAAACATACAAAAGATGACACACAACCGCCGATTGAAATGATTATATCCCTTCTGTCCCGTCTTTGGGTGACAGTTCCGGCGCCCGTCCTCGCAAATACCGCAGTAACGAGAACGTACGCAAAGCGGTCTTCGGATATTGCACTGATTGTAATATGCGTCATTTGTTAGAGAACATATCACAAATAATTTGATTGTTTGTTTCGACATATGGCATACGCCATTGCCCTGACATCTGCTTTACAGTAGCGGATCATTGAAATAAATGAGCGTCACGAAGTTATATTAATCGGGTATTGCAGGTGTATTTCACTTTTCTCTGCTTTAATCGGTTCAACCATTATCCAAATCGTCCTATGAAATTATGCTTCTCACGCGGATAAATACCATGAAATAATGAGAAAGATAATGTAGGTAGTGAGACGTCATTACTGCCTGGCTCGTTTCAAAACATACAGAAGCAAAGATGTCGATGTCTCCATTGCTGTATGGCAAATGATGGATATGCTTTAATAGTGAAAATATAGCATGAAATCCATAGGGACTACATTATAATTCATACACGGTTGCGTACAATAATATGCTAGTGTACTCATTAGCGTTATTCGGCAATTTTGTTGAAAATATATGTAATAATGAAAACATACACTGCGCTTACATACAAACATGCATTCATGCGTACGTTCAAACATACATACATTCATAAATAAATACATACATACATACATACATACATACATACATACATACATACATACATACATACATACATACATACATACATACATACATACATACATACATACATACATACATACATACATACATACATACATACATACATACATACATACATACATACATACATACATACATACATACATACATACATACATACAAACATACATACATACATACATACATACATACATACATACATACATACATACATACATACATACATACATACAGACACATACATACATACAGACATACATACATACATACATACATACATACATACATACATACATACATACATACATACATACATACATACATACATACATACATACATACATACATACATACATACATACATACATACATACATACATACATACATACATACATACATACATACATACGTGAACCGTGAAATACGGGGGAGCATTGACCGAAATACGCAAATTGGTCAGTCAACATGCGCGAAAGGTTTAGATGCTCAGCCATCAACGGCTAATCGGTGCAGCCATGTTTGTCGCCGCCTATGGGGGTTATATAAGGCATTCGTCGTTGTATGTGGCGGCAGCAATTTGACTGTTGAATTAAGACTTACTGAATAGGAAGTAATGGCACTTTGCTCACTCTCTCGCAAAAACACACGCTGGCCCATGTCGTGGTTTACTGCCTGGTAATGTAAGCTTCTAGGAATTAAGAATGTAGCAATTTACCATAGTCATTCAAACTAATCGAAACCATAATTCCGATAGGAAGTTTCTGGTTACTGTTATTATTTTTCCAGGTTATTAACACGGGACAAAATGCATTGGTGTGCGTTGTGTGCAAGGGAGAAAGGGATGATTATTGGTGCATAATACTCAGACAGTGAGCTAAAAATATAGGCCGAAGGGAGAATCATTTCTTTGTGTAACATGCGACTTTCCTCAATATTTCTAATGCGGACGACAACGGGATAGGTATAAATTCTGAAAAACTGGATGGAGACGAACACCGTGGATCGTCTCGCGTGGTGACCTGCATGCGTGGGCGTCTCCCATTTCATTGAAATTGTTTCCCTGATCAAATATCATTTTGCTTACGACACCATTAATTTAGTGACATGTGCGTGTCGAAAGACGATAACTTAACGGTTATCTACATTATTGCAACTGACGGTGAAAACCTATTGCAGTCATAGGGTGGTTTAATGGTTAGCCTAATGAGATCAACCAGGCTAGCAATAAAGTAAGGTAAACCTTTCAATTCAATCGGTAGCCGAACACGGTTTAAGAATTTTTCGGATTGCAAATTGAACGTTCAATAATTATTGCATGACATGTTCCGTGGCGTTAATCATTTATTGTTGTTCACTTAGCCTTCATTTAAGGCAAAGTAGCTCAGTTCGTTTAATCAATGGCGATAAAAAGCAAACCTATTATCGGTTGTTCGATTTTGTCAAAAGTATCGTTTTCCCCATAAGCTAATGAGTAAATGGATACCATGGACTTAATCCAGCGGTGGTTATTGCTGTCATCAAGATCGATTGTTAGACTAAACGGGACTGAAGCTTATGACTGTCAGATTTAATGCACCGACTCACCACAATAATCCCAAGGTTAGGTACCCCTAAAAATGATTTAGCTGCCAATTATCCTCGGCTTATTCGGCTCTTCTGATTTGAAATTGATTTCGTTAATCACCATTTTACATGACTTTTGTTTCCGATTTAATTAAAGACTATCCCGGGCTCTCTCAGTGTTATTTTGTATCCGCATTCAAAACAAATAACTCCATTAACCGTTTGGTTTCTGAGTAATTTCTATTCCGACATAGTGCAAATATATCATGGACAATCTAATTTTCAGGCATCCTCATTTATTGAAGACAGCAACAGTTATTATATTTTTGTGTGCAGTTGACTGTCAGGCCAACAAGGGTTTTTATTAGAAGTAAGTATTGGAAGCAAAGGTTGAGATAAATGCAGCTAAGGGAATCTGCGTTAATGCAATATCATCGATATATTTGCTTTTCTTGGTGGTTTTCGAATAAACAACTCTATTGCAATAAGTGAAATGTAACTTGTCCATTTATTGTAACCATAATCTTTCAAGTTTGATGTTTTCAACGAAGCAGCAAATATGAAACAGGAGAAGTGATGATAGCCAGAAAATCCGTGGGTTTTCTTCGCGGCTTGGAATGGCATCGTACGGGCAAACTGTTCATCGCTCGCCTGATTTCTAAAATCAGTGGCTTTTATTTATATATTTTGGGAGGAAATACTCACTGGTTCTCTGTTGTTATTGGTGAAAGTTACTCACATACTATTTTAGTGGCGGCCGGAACATTTTGGCGGCAAGATATAGAATAGATGATGTGTTAGTGTACGATTGATGCAATAATTATGATAACTCTAACGTTTCTCCCCAAAATTAATCCATCGTCATATGTCAATATCGCAAATATATATCAGAAACCTATTGCTCACAATCAAGGCTAAGATATTCTAAAGGGCGCAATTATAATACTGGGTTAGCCAACTGATGCAAACATGTCGGTCAGCAGACAACCTACGCACTTTAGACCAGACTTAATATATTATCATCATCTGCGTTTATCAGAAAGAATACATTCATTAGCTGTTCGCTGATTATACAGGATGCCGTGTTATATTTAATAAGTTAACTACAGAACTCAGACGTAGGTTTCAAGGACAAACTTCGCTAAATATACATCTGTTGTGGTTCGAATAGACTTTTTATGAACGTGCCAGTGCAAAAAAAATAACCACTGTAAGTAAATGGATAGGAATAAATATACATATACCTATATATATATATATTTATATATATTTATTTATATATATATATATGTATATATATATATATATAGAGATAGAGAGAGAGAGAGAGATATATATATATCTATATATATATATATATATATATTATTTTATATATATATACATGTATATATATATATAAATGAATATATATGTGCATATATATATATATATGTATATATATATATATATATATATGCTATATATATATATATATATACATATATATATATCATATATATATATACATGTGTATATATATAATGAATATATATGTATACATATATATATATGTCATATATATATATATATATATATATATATATATATATATGTATATATATATATTTGCATATATTTATATACATATTTACGTTTTTATACGTATATATATATGTATACATATTTATATAAATATATATATACATTTATATTTTTATACGTATATATATATGTATACATATATATATATATATATATATATATATATATATTATATATATACATATATGCATTATATATCATATAAATGTATATATATATATATTTTATTTATATATATATATGTATATATATATATGCAAATATATATATATATAGATATATATATATACATATATGCATATATGTATACATATATATATATTCATATACATATATATTCATATATGTATATAAATATATATATATAATATATATATATATATATATATATATATATATATATATATATATTACATATGGGTATTTGTCTATATATAACCGAGGGAATTGTGAAATAGTCAACTCATTCTTGAGTTCAAGTACGGATGACTATAAGGTATTCAATGCTGCATTTGTATTTTGCATTCAATAATATCGCAATCGATTATATAACAGCTAACAGTGGAATATTTCATGTCTAACTAAAACACATGTAAGAAGGCATTCCGTCATTTGAGTCGGACGCATTTCGTGCATGGAAATGGCGACGCTTTTATTGCCCACGGCACTTCTACCCACCATTAGCATAAAGGTACACCTGATAACATTTTTACCTTGGTGCGTCCCGAAAATTGGTCATTTAAGTATTCTTTTTAATGACATCCGCTGTATCTTGATCCAAAGCACAGCCGCCTTCGGATAATGCGGTATTTCTTTTGTTTCGTTCCTTCAAATAACCTATATCGTGCACTACAGCGATTTGGCTATTTTCGTAATATCCTGATTCCGGTTCTTTGCTAAAGGGCATCTGATGAGCGCACATTTGAATAATCCGAGATCGATCCTATGTGTGTGATAATGACAATATTATTGCCATGTCTAATAACGGTAAAGCCCGTCACATGCCCGACCACAACCCTTCGTAGCCCATCCATTATCACCTTGACGGGCTGCAAGGGTTGAACAGAATCATTAGTTTTCTTACAATTCTCCCTGAATGTCATTCGCCCTATTTATTTGGACACAATGATTTATTTGCGATATGACGTCAGTCAGTGCATATGCAACAAGCTTCGACATTACCAACGCAAGCTGAGAGGATCATGAGCACGCGATGATATGGACGACAAAGCCGCCGTACTTTGTATGCAAACTGCTTATGTCTGAGTTTACTGTATGGAGGTAAAATAGAAAGTTATGTTCTAGGATGTCCAGCTCGTCATTTGAGGCAAAAGGATGCAGCTAATTCTGGCCTCATTCTGTCCTCATTTGACATCAGAGGAACAGCACACAGGCCAATGGTGGTCACCATAATGTATGAGCCCATGTGAACTTCTTTGAAAATATGTGTTCCATGTTGATTTGGCGTTGAGAAGCAAAAATATAGAGATGCATATACAAAAATATATCAGGCACTTAAAAGCACTGTAACTAGTAAATTAATAAGCCTGCACACTCTATACTAATCGTCAAAACCTGGTTTTATTTATCAATTAGCAATCAGTGAGTGTGCTCATTGATTTAAACCGATGTTTTGAGTTTTCATCACTGAGAAACTGAAAAATAATCAAGACAAATTATCCTATCCGTTACAAATGTTCAACATCTGCATAAGGTCCCTATGGAGACGCCGTGCTTTAAGAGTTATCAGTCCTAGCCGTGCACTCTTCTTTCGTTATCTAATTCACATGCTTTGAGCTTAGTAGCGCGACGTTGAACTCCGTCCAATATATTCATGCTACGTAAAAGAAATAGTGACCACGCCTGAATAGCATGCTCACCACGGATGTTAAGCTGACTGGCCAGTAATTGGCTGGCTTCTGATGATTGCCTCTTATAGGAATTGGGGATAACATGAACACATTACCAGTAATCTTAAACAGTTCGGTCACGAATGGACTTGTTGAATATGATAAAGAGTGGAAGTGCTATTTCTGTTGCGAGCTCTTCATAAGCCGTGGGTAGAGTTTCACTGGGTCAGGTGACATCCGTCTGCAAACATATATAAAACGACACATTTCGTAAATAATTGATCCCATTTGACTGACTATATCGCTACTCCTTCTTAATAAGATATACTAAGCCGAGTCGGATCTGTGACATAGTTGTTCATAGGGCGGTTGTGTAATCCCGTTGCTTGTTTTGGATGCCACGTAAAAAAGAGACAATATAAGACGCACATTGAGATATTTCAGTGAATAAAACTAGTGCATTCATTGTACAAGAATCGCTCTTTCCTATAATTCATTCGTACTGTATGACATCAGAGACACTACCTAGGCTCAACAAGCCATTGGAGGTGCTAGATTGCATTCTAAAAAACAATTATTAGTGTTGCATCTGCAGCTTATAGCTTCTTTAAAAGTAAAAATAAGTACTCGCCTATTTTTCCTCAAATGAATATATCGTTTAATAACTATATATGAAGTTCCCATCCCGTAAAACAGTACAGATGGATGCGCATATATTCAGCCTAAGCAATATCTCAGACCTCCCCTTGAAATTGTCAATCACCTTGTCACGAGATCAAGTGCGAACATAATTTGAAATTGATTGTAGCTTTTGCAAGCCAAATGTCTTTAGAAGTAGCTAATATTATGATACAAAAGAATCGCCGCCCGCTCGGGACCGGTGCGCTTGTTTGGATATAAACACGACCCCTCAGCCAAAATGAGGTATATAGATATATTGTCGGATTATGTATTGCGCGAACCTGGCAAGATTAGGATCTAAAGAACTATCACATGGTTTTTCTCTCCCAATTAAACTTCGGCTGTAGTTCTGTCTTTAGTCTTATTTCATTAATCACCATTGGGCGTTATTTTCTCTCTCGAATTAATTCAAGTATATCATCGGCTCTTCTGGGGTTATGTTGTATCGCAATATGTGTAATTATGATTGATGCAATAAGTGGGGTTTAATTTACGACTGGAAATAATATTGTACTGGCGAACTGCTCATTGCCCGCCAAGGGTTTATACCATCAGTGCCTTTTAATATGGGGGACGGAAATACTCAAGCCCACTGGTTATTCATTATAATTGATGCACAAAACTCAGCACAAGTGTAAGTGAAAGATTGATCCAATCGGTAAAGACTCTTTTGCCTCCAATATGTTGACATTGAGATACAGATGATAGCCATCTTCATTCGCTATCTTTAATCCAATAACTGGCTGCAAATATATATAAGACAGCTATTACTCACCATCACGGCTGACATATTTTATAGAGTGCAATTGTTATACTGTGTCACTTGAACATCAAACTCTCCCATTACAACTATACTTCATATCGAAAGACGCCCAAATGTTGGGAAGCAGACCGTATACGTTCTTAAAGCATGGCTCAATATACTATCATTATCTGTGCTTATCTACGGTTACTGACCGTCTACCGGAGTTTAATCAAGATTGTGCAATGAATATAAAGCATTATACTTCCGTTGAAAGTTTGTTACGATAGCACAGTAGAAGTTTTATGATTAATCGCTATCACATTCACCGAAGATACATTCGAGTCCTTGTAGATTCTTCACAAAGAGTATATAGTGACAACGAGGCAGCATGGATTCAAGGTCAGCATTAGTGGATGTAGAAATATCTTGGTCTATCACAGAACACTGCCCTAAGGTTTAGAAGAGCCGCCGTTAACCACACCTGAACTGGGGTTCGATTGGTCTCCTGTCGAATGTGCTAGTACAAACTATCTAGAGCCGACAACAGCGTAATGGCGAAATTTATCATCATCACATTTACTAGGCCTGCATGTATCGACCAATGCTGTACTGATATGAAACTGACTCGGAAAATCGTGGACACACTTCAATTATTAAATTTGTCGATTTCTCAGCGTAGTTATGGTATATAATCCACTGCAAGCACATTGCTAAAATAATCACTATAAGAATATCGAGGGATACGTGAAAAATATGTCATCAGTGCATGCATGAACATACTCTGCTTATGCAATGTATCTACACAAGCATGCTAACAGTGCCCAATTACAATTCAAATTCACATATTCATGTCCATAAATGTCGGAACAAAATGTCTGGTAATCAATTAATTCTTTACATTAACTTTTGAGATAAATATGGCATGCAATATTTTATTATTATTTGGCAATCAATACTACTGTAATCAAATATATTTAAACAAACAGTAAAATATTGCATAGTAATACACAGCACATAATCGCTACGCCCGATGGCACTCGATTATTTGATTGAGTCACGTGTATAGCGTGGGTCGTTATTTTAGCGATGCACTGATGGCTTTCGACACTTCGACCTACGCTTTGCATTAAAGAACGTCTGATTCTATTTTCATCTGTTTGTGTCACCTGGTTGATACTCTGGTGATAATATCAAATTGAACACCATCCGTATAATGTGGTATTTCTTTCCTTTCTTGCCTTTAAATAAACAAGATCATACGCTACTGCAACATCTCCAGTTTATTTGTTAACCTCATTCCTGTTCATCGCTAAAGGGGATATGCTAAGGGCACATTATATGTTCGGCGAAAGTTCCTCTACGTGTGATAATGACAATATTATTGCAATGTCCAATAATGGTAAAGCCCGTCAAATATCTTTTCGTGTCCCATACATTATCACCCTGCATCAGGAATGTCAAATCTCGCCAATTGACTACGTGGGTCATTGCAGCCCACGCTATAGCTAAAGCTGTCTACAAGGATTTAACGGATCGTCAATTCGTCGAAAATCCCCCCATATACATATTTCCTGAGCCCTAATGGATATGTATATGAATTATCTGAGTAATAGTGCAATTACTTTGCGGCGCAGGAAGTCATTTATAGTCCTAGAAGCATTATACATGGACATATGGCGCATCATTTCGTTATGACGTCAATCACACATAGATTAACCAAGCTTTGACATATCCAAAGCCAGCTGAGACAATATACACCTATATATATATATATATATATATATATATATATATATATATATATATATATATATATATATATATATATATATATATATATATATATATATATATATATATATATATATATATATATATATATCTATATATATATATATATATATATGTGTATAAATATATATATATATATTTATATGTATATATTATATATATATATATATATATATGTAAATATAAACAGGGATATATACATATGCATGAATACAGACGTATACATTTATATATGCATATATATATTTACATGAATATATATCTATTTACATGGACATATAAATTTACATGTATATATAGGTATATATCTATATATGTGTGTGTGCGTGTGTGTGCTACTGCCACTATTTACCTATCAATCGATATATTTGCGCTGCTTGATCTTCTTGAGGACCAATTATCCTCGAAGAAATAATGGTTCAGGTATTTCTCTTAAGCAGCACTAATATATATTAATGCAACGCTTTTTTTTAATCATTCGATGCCCGAATCATTTGTTACCTAGTTGAGCACGTACGGGGATAGTGTTATATTGTCAATAGGGGTGGCACAACTGCGTAATGAGACGTGCAAATCATGCAGCTATCAGCAACTATGATAGACTATGGAATATTGCAATCGTCTGTGCAGCTGACCGTCTGAAAATATTGTACCCATAAACATATTATAATGTGCAACAATATAAAGCAGCATTACGTTGCTCAGATAATGTGCGATCAGTTAGTTAAGATGCCATTTGCGTTAATTGTGTGCTTCATATTACGAAGGATTGGGAGTGAACGGCTAGCTAATGTTCTCAGTATAAGCTCCGACTTACAAGCACGATGACACCAGCAATGTGCACGATATGTGCATAATTTTCATTCAGAAGAGCACCAACCGTACATGGTAAAATTCAGCAACTCATTTCACCCCACGGGGTCTTTCAGAAGTATCAGAATATTGTTCGGTGAAGCTGTTGGAAGATATGGTTAGAATAAGTCGATTCAACACATTAAATCATATCATTCGCGTAAGTCGTTATCAACTGTATTGGTACGTTAGTCGTTAAATGAATTGACCCTTTAGTGACAGATTAAAGCATATCTGCATGTATGTATGTGTGTTGTGTGTGTATGTGTAAGTATGTATGCGTGTGCGCGTGTGTTGTGTGTGCGTTTGTGTGTATATGTGTATATATGTATGTATGTATGTATGTATGTATGTATGTATGTATGTATGTATGTATGTATGTATGTATGTATGTATGTATGTATGTATGTATGTATGTATGTATGTATGTATGTATGTATGTATGTATGTATGTATGTATGTATGTATGTATGTATGTATGTATGTATGTATGTATGTATGTATGTATGTATGTATGTATGTATGTATGTATGTATGTGTATGTATGTATGTATGTATGTATGTATGTATGTATGTATGTCTGTATGTATGTATGTATGTATGTATGTATGTATGTATGTATGTATGTATGTATGTATGTATGTATGTATGTATGTATGTATGTATGTATGTCTGTATGTCTGTATGTATGTGTATGTATGTATGTATGTATGTATGTATGTATGTCTGTCTGTGTATGTCTGTCTGTCTGTCTGTCTGTATGTATGTATGTCTGTATGTATGTCTGTATGTATGTCTGTATGTATGTCTGTATGTATGTATGTATGTATGTATGTATGTATGTATGTCTGTCTGTCTGTCTGTATGTCTGTATGTCTGTGTATGTATGTCTGTCTGTCTGTATGTATGTATGTATGTATGTATGTATGTATGTATGTATGTATGTATGTGTGTGTGTGTGTGTGTGAGAGAGAGAAAGAGAGAACAGATGCTATTTGAACCAACCGAGAAATACCCATTGTTAGACAAAGAAGATATGATACTGATGCCACGCAGCTCGCGGCATGTAGACGATTTCTATATCAGACCCAGCTTATCTGTGTGTAATAACATTCGAATAAACTTTCCGCTTTTAGGTTGCTTCCACTAATATGACTGAAAACACTAATGTGATCTAGCAGCCAAGATACGCCACACGATAGCAAAAAACATCCGGCATGGCTTCATTTTGTGTAAACATCTTCATTTATGCAATTATTACTGTTAGCTGTGCGGTAATGGCTCAAAAACATATGCATTTACGACATTAACGACATTGTAGGGCCTCCCAGCACAAAATCGGCGCAGGTTGTATCTTGAACAAACACGGAGGGATGCGGAGACAACATGGGGTGAACAACGTGCAAACACGGAGGAAGCACGGAGTGCACACGGTGACCTAAAAGCATGCCCGACACAACGGGTGGCTACACAACGGGTGGCTACACTGTGGATGCACGGAGGTAACACGGAGGTAATACGGGGCCAACACGGAGGCTACTCGGAGTCAATACAAATGAATTCTGGGAGTATAAAAGCGCCCAATTACATCGTAAAAAACATCAAAATGCTTACAAAAGTACGACAAAGCAATGAGAGGTACAAGGCCAAGAAGACACATATTAGTTGTGTCGAGGAATAGCCGGTATCAGTGGCAGTGGTATAATCGCATGATGAGGAGGAGCAGAGAACACGTACTCAATCCGCATCACAACCACCAGTACAGATCGACATTGTCCCTCCATGTTCCTGGGATGATGTTGGCGTCACTTTTGTTTTCCTCGTCAACATTGGTAATTTCCAATCTAGGGTTTCTGATACTCAGGAATTTATGCAACACACATCAGGCCAGTGTGATGGTAGCGACCCTTTCTGGATTGTGTGGCATAGCCGATAGCAGGCACCCGAAACGTGCAGCAAATAGTCCAAACGCATTCTTAATAACTCTTCGGGCCTGTGACAGTCCGTAGTTGAAGATGCGATCATGAATTGTCATTGTCGTTGAGGCAGAGGTTTTTATTAGCGAGATCTTTAATGGAAATGCGTCATCCCGAACAATGTAATATGACATAGGTAGTCCAATAGTACCATTTTCAAGACCTTCCTTCAACACAGTATAACTAAATACTCCTGCATCTGAACCTGAACCGCTGGTACCAATGTCAACGTACATAAATTTGTACTCGGAATCCAGTGCCAGTAACATAATGGAGTGAAATTCCTTATAGTTGTAGTAGATTGATCCAGCCTTCTTGGGACATCTCATAGCAATGTGCTTCCCATCAATGGCACCAATGCAGTGGGGGAAATTGTGTCTATTGTAGAATCCTTCTGCTACATAACACCAAGCTTCTGGGGTCACACGTCATCACCTCAGCTAAATATTCATCACATATGGCTTGCCAAACTTCATTGACAAGCGCACTGAAAGCTATACTGTAGAGTCTTGTAACTATTGACTGTTGCCGAGTAGCGTGGAGCTATTGTCAGCTTCATTTCAGGTTCCAGTATTTTCCCCCAGAATTTCTCGATTTGCGGATCTACTCTGCCGAAGTGTTATTGGAAGGCGTCAGAATACACACGGATGAAATTTCTGGAGCTGCTACCATCTTCTGTTATCAGTTTGACATACTGCCCATATCTTGGACTTCTCAACGGCCAAGATTTACACCCGCACACGCCTTCTTCTTTTCCTTCGTCTTCCAGTGTCTTCGGTTTCTACCACCAGAGCAGCAACAGCTTTAGAGGTAGTACACTGTAGAGGTAGTACAGGATTCATGTTTTACGTTTTGGAGTGTGCTATAGAATGGTTGTAACAGCCTTTTATACCTTTATCGACCCCAATCAGTGTAAAACCGTACTCGTTCCATGTTGCTGCCGGCCCGTTCCGCGTTAATGCTTTGTTGTTTTCGACTTGGGAGTTTTCCTTTAAATAAATAAACGCCAGCGACACGCAGCTTATTTTTAAAACTTTATAATTGCGTCAGCGTTAGGCTTTCATATGATTGAGAAAACAGACACCTACTTATATGAGTCCACTTTATTATAATATTGCAGATACTGAAAGTGCCCACGAAGCATGAAACGAACCCGTCAAAGCGCTGCAGACCAACGACAAGATTTTAACGGCGAATAACTGTCCGATTAATGCGTAAAAGACAGAGACACGTCACAGACTTGTGACGTGCAGTGACACAGTAACGTGTGAATTCCAACGGGCTGTCAAACACCAAAACTCAGCAAGGAGAGGTAGGAAATGTTTTATTCATCGCGCAATTATAATGTTATTAGTGCAGCCATCTTTGATGAAATTTGTTGTTCCTCGTTTGGATTTGCTGTGATTTTATAGCAGATTTTTAGTACAAGTAAGTGCACGAGTAGTATGTTGAATATGTGCCATTGAAACTCGAGGCCAATGGCTGAGCTATATATTATACTTAATATCTTAGGATATTCCACAGATTGAATTGATGTGATAATAATTGTTCAATACTAGTGCCTATTCCTTTTCATTTTGGCAAACGATAACAACAGCCGGTTATTATAAACAGCAATATCAACGGAACTCGAATCGCGCGTCAGACAATAGTATCCAAATAGGCAAATGTGTTGCTGATTAACCGATCTGTCGGGTCTGTGCCATACATCAATAGGGTCAGTCAGCGTACATGCAAGAAAATTATATATATATATATATATATATATATATATATATATATATATATATATATATATATATATATATATATATATATATATATATATATATATATATATATATATATATATATATATATATGTATATATATATGCCCGTTCTATATCCGACAGTGTATAGTTATTCAACGATTCCAAATAATAAAAGAGCACTTAATAATCTTAAACCCTTTCTGTTGTTTCGTTATTTGGTTATGGTGAATGTACCAGCTCTCACGCTTTAAAATACCTGTATGCATCGGTATTTTCTCTCTGAATTGTATAAACGTGCTGATTTAATGTCCGATGCGTTATTCATGTCTCGTAATTGCACAAGATTTTCACAATTATCTCACGATTATCTGTGATGCATAAGCCCAAACGTTACTACAAAAAATGGGTTACGTTCAGTGAATGCATCACTCGAGTTAAGGTGCTCGCAATTTTTCCACTTAAGCTCGTCTGAGCGATATTTTCTAATCGTTGTCAACTTATGCATCCTGTACGGTTCTCGCAATTGTGCGTCTTGACCTTTTAATTATTCTAATAAATCCAATTTCAACTACTGTATACGAAAAACAAATTGAACATTCATTAGCAGAAGAGAAACTATTGCCCGAATCAAGTATTTACAGACTCGACCCCCTCTAGCTGAGGAACAAGAAGCGCTCCCAACAGCTGGTAGACATCCGTTTCGATGGTGGTGTGCAGTATACTACGAGTGTAAGTTTCCAAAGACAATAATCGTTTCTTCATCGCTGCGATATAAACCGTTTAGGAATACTAAATAACTTGTCGATGCAAAGTCAGTTGAAGGTTGAAAAGTTGAACAATGATCACTCCTCTTATAATAATTACGTCACGTATATTAACTGTCAGACGGTAGTTGAAAAGATTGCCTCAACCTGTCAAAGCCGTGCTAATGCAGCAACGCATGAAGGCTCTTTCAGGATTCAAAATAAAGCAAAGAACGAGGTTTTTTCTCGGCTTACATACTCAATAGCATAAACAGAATCCATAACCGGTACCTTTTTTGTGATGTTCATTGTGTGCTATATCGTTCGACGTTGGAAAACTATTATTAATGGACCAATTTTGGCTCATTGAGCACGCGCAAGGGATATAAATGGTGCAAAAACTAATCGTGCCTTATTAATATAGCATATTCTGCTTGATACAGGAATCAAGTTTTATACATCTTGCACAATACATATATATATATATATATATATATATATATATATATATATATATATATATATATATATATATAAATATACATATCAATATATGTATATATACATATATATAAATATACATATCAATATATGTATATATACATATATATATATATATATATATATATATATATAATATATGTAAATATATATATGAATATATATATATATATAAATATATATAGATTTGACAAATATATACATATACAGATATTTATGTATATATATTCATATATATACATATATATATATGGATTTATGGATATATATATATATGTATATATATAAATATATATATGTATATATATATATATATATTTGTATATTTATATACATATATATTAATATACTTATCAATATATTTATCTAAATATGTAAATGTAGAAACATATTGATTTATTTCTATATGTGTATATATATGTATATATTACCATTCAATTTTATACACTTATATGTATATTTATATATATCAATATATATCTATACATATATTTATGAATATTTTTATACATATATAGGTTATCGGATTTATTGATATATATTCATATATATATATTTATATATATATATCAATATATATATATGTATATATATATATATATATTTATATATATATGTACACATATACATATATGAAATGATAACACGGTTAGCATTTCCTTATGCAGCTTGCAGATGTGACGACTTAAATAATTACCGATACGACAATGTACCTTTATATCCAGGCTAATGTCATCGGTGGCAATATTCATTATAAAAGTGAAGTGCAATTCGTCCCGCTAAGCTGTTATACCTTCATCTATCTCGAGTTATTCGACGAATGCTATCGGATATACGAAATCGAAATTACCAAGATGTGAATATAACCATAAATAAGCTCTGCTTAAATACCTCGCTTACTGATCGTATCGCACCATTTCCCTTCAAACGTTGATGTTACAATACGTGTTGGCCAATATCATGAAAATGCAAATTAAATGAGTTTGTTACCCAAAAGTCTAACAAGTGTATGCACATTGAATGTAACTAGAAATTGACACAGACATTCAAGTTAACATCACGACGTAAATATGGTCATTGTATTTAATTACATTTACTAACAGTGCAAGAATGGGAAATTATTTCGGTACAACTCAGCAATATCCCAGAACGATCCAGATTAGGGGTGATAGATAAGTAAATGATTGATGGTTTCCTTTCATTGCTTTCTTTCTCTCTTGCGCCAACATTAACCATAAGGCTCTGTGGTCTGTTACAGTCCTAATCAATGAGCCGCTCGATTCGTTAACATGTTTGGCAATACATACAAAGTCAAATAATAGTAATTGAACAGCGCGAGAGTTGAAAGTTTATAATGTACATCACCCGTTTTGTTGGGTCGAGTTAATGATTGTGACACTGACTTTGTCCGTAAAAAACGATAGCCGGAATTTTGTTTTATAAATTCGTCCGTGAAATGTTGATTTCGTTGACCTTTTATGATATATAAGAAAGTGTGCAATGACCGAGTTGATCGTGCTGCGAAGATGTAGATTTTCTTTAATGATTCGCCGCAACATGTTCAGTAAAGCAGCTATATCGCCACCTAACCCGCAATAATGATGACAATTATCAATGAAGGCCCGCCTCGTTTTTGTTGCTTTTACGTGCATTTGCCATCGGATTCCTGAATAATGCATTTCATAATTTACCAACGACCAGTTCACTGATAAGCTTAGGCTGCTTAAGCCCTGATAGCAGATCTGGAGTGATTGGTGTATGTTACATAAAACCAGGAGCACATGGGCATCGCAATACAGGCTAACACGCTTTGACAATATCCACTGGGGGCATGTCTAATCTTTCCCTCCCACTAGTCATGCGTGCTTGAGTCACATTTTGTTTGAGTAGGTTGTGCTGAGACGCGATGGATTGATTGCATGCAATATAAGGTGCATTTTGACCTGGTACCGACTGACTGTTGTTAATCTAATGACTAGAGAATTTATGTAAGGAATCATTACGTAGATTGTCAGGGTTTACAAATGATAGTTGATGCATATTGGAAGTTCGGGCACGATAGTTATTTTCAACTCGTAACCACCAATCAACCCAATACTATGAAGCACATTGATACAAATGACAAATTTCTCACATGGCCGTCATATATAACCATGATGCTTTTGCCTTACTTTGAACATAGATTAATGATTCATCTATAGTCAATTACAGACACACTGAAGTTATCGCTATGATCTCAGCAAAACGTTTAATAACACTAACCATTAGAGCACTGACGAATAGCTTTAATTTGTAAATGTGGCTGGTTTCTAGTTTCAGTAAGGTCACTCACTAATTAAATTTGTTCGTGCCTATCTATTGTACTTGCTCTAACAAAACATTTCCAAAATTCGCATGCGGTTGATGAGCCATTGTAATATTTCATTGGTTGCATTATTATGTCCCTGCTTCAGGTTAAGAGAGACTGACATGGTTATGTCCCTGCTTCAGGTTAAGAGAGACTAGCATGGTTATGTCCCTGCTTTAGACTAAGAGAGAATGACACGGTTATGCCCCTGCTTCAGGTTAAGAGAGACCAGCACGGTTATGTCCCTGCTTCAGGTTAAGAGATACTTACATGGTTATGTCCCTGCGTCCGGCTACAAGGGATAGACACGATTATGACCCTGCTTCATACTGGGTGCGACATGATTACGTCAATGCTACACAGTTGGTAGGACAGCAAGGTTGGTTTGTTTAATTTAGGCTAAGCGAAAAACTGCTCAGTAGCCGTCGGTCCGCAAGTCTGCATTACAGATCACAATGAGTGTTTTGCGTGTAGCCAGGGTCTGGTGGCCCCACTTATTTCAGGTGTATTTATACATCACATTCGGTGTCATTGCCTTCTATAACACTAATATCATTTTCACAGACGTAATTAACCAATTCATTGTCTGCCAAACGGACGATGATTCATATCGATAGCGCTAATTAATTAGCGATGTGCTCGATTCTATTTTCTGCTATACAGGTCTCGTCATTGTCAAGGTTAGCTCTTATCTTGTGAATTATCGACCAATGTCTGTTACAGAAACCGAGAAAAATACTTCCAATGCTTGATGACTAGTGTATGACCGTTTAAAGAAAAAAAAGGTTGTAAAACATTGAAGGTAACCCTACATAAATTAAGGATCAAATTGTTTGCATACCAAGGAATGCGCTTGCCTGAGTTAAGGAACCCACATCATAATTATTTCCGGCCTTGCAGTCAAAATATGTCAAGCAAGACAACCCATATGGGAAGGGAAAAAGCAAAACGCTTAAAGCCAAGTTTTGCAATATACTAGAGGGTCACAAAGCGTGTGCTATTAACGTTCGCTTAATAAATTTTAACGTGCGTACAAACAAAAAGTAAGTTGTTATGTCTCAGGTGCCTCTGTAGATCGCTAGTCTCATTTTCAACAAAACATCAACTAATGCATACATAACGATCTTCGATGTACAGGCATTTCCTTTGTGGCTTGTCTCTATGTTGCGGGTCGAACAATAGTTATAATAACCTTTCCATGGGATGCATGACACCACCCGCCCGACACTATTTGTGTATCTTCTTGTTCGTAACACATCCACATCGCTGAATTCACCAAGGTCATCACACATTATTGTCACACAATGCCATTGTTGCTTCCTGTCATCGAAATACAAGCCCTACAAACAATCGCTCCTGTAGATCGATTAAAATTCTGCCTATCCTTTTGTTTTCCTACCTTTTCACATTTGTAACGGAAAACTTCAGTTCTATATGAATTATTGACTGTATTTATTTCAATAAAAACAACTTTATATAGCGTGGTGTGAGTGTTTTGTTTTTTATGCCAATTTTCTTAACGCAACCTAACCTATATGTCTTAAGCCATCGATAATTTCTTTTGCGTGTGTTTGATGGGGTCTGTCAAACTGTGGTGACACGCATAGTATTGCATGCATAACCCCTTGATCGTGCCCCGCGATATGCTCAGATTGTGAGCTTGGACAATAAGAAATGATTCACTGCATTCCATAAATATATATATATACATGTATATATATATATATATATATATATTTGTATATATTCGTGCATGTAAATATAAATATACATATGCATATATATATATATATATACGTATATATTTGTATATATATACATATATATTTATTTATATTTATATGTATACACGTATATAAACATATATATATGTATATTAATATATATATATATATATATATATATATATATATATATATATATATATATATATATATATATATATATATATAGTTTGACATACTGCCTATATCTAGGACTTCTCAACAGCCAAGATTTACACCCGCACACGCCTTCTTCTTTTCCTACGTCTTCCAGTGTCTTTGGTTTCTACCACCAGAGCAGCAACAGCTTTAGAGGTAGTACAGGATTCATGTTTTACGTTTTGGAGTGTGCTATAGAATGGTTGTAACAGCCTTTTATACCTTTATCGACCCCAATCAGTGTAAAACCGTACTCGTTCCATGTTGCTGCCGGCCCGTTCCGCGATAATGCTTTGTTGTTTTCGACTTGGGAGTTTTGTTTTTTATGACGATTTTCTTAACGCAACCTAACCTATATATCTTAAGCCATCGATAATTTCTTTTGCGTGTGTTTGATGGGGTCTGTCAAACTGTGGTGACTCACATAGTATTGCATGAATAACCCCTTGATCGTGCCCCGATATGCTCAGATTGTGAGCTTCGACAATAAGAAATGATTCACTGCTTTCTATAAATATATATATATACATGTATATATATATATATATATATATTTGTATATATTTGTACATGTAAATATCAATATATATATGCATACATATATATATATATATATACGTATATATTTGTATATATATATATACATATATAGTTTATTTTTATTTTATATGTATACACGTAAATAAACATATATATATATATGTGTATATTAATATATATATATATATATATATATAGATACATATATATATTATATATATATATATATATATATTTATATTTATATTATATAGATATATATCTGTTTACATATATATTTCTATATATATATGTATATATATATATATCCGTATATATCTATATATATCTGTATATTATCTATCTCTATCTCTATATTAACTACATATATATATCTCTCTATTTATATCTCCCTCTCCCTATCTATATATAAATATCTATATATATATATATATATATATATATATATATATATATATATTATATATATATATATATTTATATTTCGATATAGTCGCCCGAATGCAAGGCATAATTAGCGCGGAATGAGCCTCTGACATCCAATTTGAATCCTGGATTACTAACCATAATATATCAGGCAGCTGTCATATTGCCAATGGTCGTTCAAAAGCAGCAGCATAATCGCAGGTGAGCTTAAACGGCAACTGCTCTTAAAGCTGGTATATGTAAATTTATTATATTTTGAGCCATCATCCCGCGGCCTCTGTAAAGGATAAACTAGACAATGGTCAAACAAACCAGTAGCTCAATGTGTCCACTGTAAAGGCATATAAAGCTCAATTGTATTCGCCGGTGACATGCTAAATCTTACCCTGTCGACCGTCATGTGAGGAGACGCTTTTCCACTTTGGTATGGTCTTTATGTGCGTTTTGTTTTGACATTCATGGAACCTGGCGTGGTGGTTTGAATACGAAACAAATCTTTACGATTGACTGGATAGACAATTTTAAGATTGACCGGAATGACGATTAAAGAATTCCGATTAGAAATAGTTATTTCTATGGTTTGAAAAAGATGATCCTTACAAGAGCAATACATTATATTGCAGGTTGTTTTTCGTATAACGTATCATAATCCTGCTATGATTTAAAGTACTTACCTCACCTAGCACTAAAGACGTTATCACAGAGCTGAGTAATGGGCAATGACACGCCGAGCGCTTTTCACCATCATTTGAATGTTTTTGTGATATTGCTCGTCGGCAACGACTGAAGCTGATTGATTGGATCGTACCTACTCGCGGCAAGCACAAACTGTAATCTGCCAATCTAAGCCGTATTTCACCAACACATGCTCTTCTCGTTGAAGTTATAACGCACAATGTCAGGCCCGTAGCTAGGGGGGAGGGAGCGGGGTTCGAGGGGTTCGAACGAACCGCCCACTTTGCCCAGAAATGTCCGCCTTACTCTAGCGCATAGATATATCGTGTGTCGATGGTGCCTTTAATTATGGTCTTATAGCCGCATCAGTATGAGCCAGAAGAAAGGTCCACAATTGAGGGGAAAAAACCCCTACACTAAAAATCCTGGCTACGGGTCTGATGTTAACATGTAATGACTACATGTTGGTTCCCGCTGAGGTAGGGTACGATCGCGACAAGCAACAGCTTACCATCTATTATCAAGCGTGTCCCAAAGAAGAAGTTGACAAAGAAATATCCCATCCGTCGTCTGCTATGCTCGTCTATATGCGGAAGCAAGAGGGTTATAACGTTTCGGCTGTGTATTTAACAACTACGAATGTCCCATCATTGGATTTGCGCCGCAGATAGTTGAGCAGGTTTTCATTAGAAGTCAACGCTCAACAATGAAGACGGTACGCAGAAAGACTCTTATTCCGTTCCACGAGAGCGTTCTTATGACATTGCTTTTGTGCCGGGAAGCATATGTTATCAACTGGACTTAAATTAGCACGTATCGAATTCTTTCAGGCAATATTCTTTTTAAAAAGACTGCGTGCGTAAATTTATCATTGAGGTAATGAGAGTGCCATAGTTTACTTTCTTTATTTTTGTCATCGTATCTGTGCTACTTTGTATCCTATAGATTCTATTGATTATAATGATGGTACACTGATTTGTACAATATTTAAGTGGGACACGTCAGTAGCATATCCAGTGTACCGTATATACTAGCAACGCGATGCTAAATACCATTCAACTGTTTCCAATTACGAATCTCATAAATCAACCAATGTCTGCCTCATAACAAAGCGGCAACGATTATATCATTTTAATGTAAAAATTACGCATTAGCTTAGATTGTCAGACGTTATTACGTAGTTTGCACATTATATTCGTCGGTAAATTTTGTGCTGCTCACGTCGCAATGGATGTATCCAAATATACGGGGCCGGTAACATGATAATTCATCTAGCCTCAACGCGATAACATTTTTCGGATTCTGGTTTGGTACAGAAAATAGCTAGAATGCAGTCCTGGATGGGATCACTTACGCGTACACCGTTTCGTGATGACCATTATAATAATTTAATCTGATACATTAATCGGAAGATGAAATTACAATTACGTAAGGCACTCATTTCAGTATGTATCAATAGATATTTAATTTATCAGCATAAATACGAAGTGCTGTGATGAGCAGTGGTTAGCGGGTGTTGGTTTACTAAGTGCAATTGAAGTTGGAGCCTGCGGATGAGACCCATCCTTCCTCACACAACCACCACCACTTAAAGGATGCAGATATTATTCTGTAACTCACAATCATATGCTCACAAACACATCCCGTATCCGTCAGTCTGAGATCTGATAGGGAGCTTGTTCCAAACACTTACCCGCTTAACTCGTCGCGTTAGGCTAAGATGCTTAGAAATAGGAACCTAGACGGTTATTATAGCTTAATGTTATTCACAAAGTGTATATCGATGATTGCCTAAGATATGCAAATCCACTTTTATTCGATCGCGATCAAAGGGAACTCGATCATTACAAATCGTTCGCGATTTCTACAATACGATCGCTGTACACAGAGGAGTAATATGGTCCAATCACAAAAGTTTACTCACGCTTTACCCCGAGTCATTTTCACTTAATCCCATTAAATTAAGCATTGACCGCGATCATTAGAATTCGCGTACTCTCATAACCTTCGGTTTTCCCCTAAATACTACGTCATAGCCCTAACCCAACAGGAATGTGCTGAGTTTGAGCCTTAGACCATGAAATATGTCAGTTTGTGTGAGACTGGTGATGAGAGCTGTGCGTTGGTTGTAATAGGAGGTGGTCGCGACTTGATCCATGTTATTTGCTGAATTGTTTCCGTGAAAACGTTTGGAGCTAACGTGTTCTTGAGGGTTCTTAAATCGAGGATAACTCTAATCATATCACCCTGACGTTATTTATCGGATGAAGGTGGCGTTATCTTTTATAGCAGAGGCATATATTGAATAATCTCTAAGTTAACAGATATAACGTATACTCTGCTTCGTCGTAAAATGATCAACCAAGAAGCCTATGACATAGCCTTGATATTCTGTCGTGGTGTTTGCCTTAATGGTGACCTTTATATAGCGTAAACAGCTGTGTCCCACTAGGGTATTGAAGATTGCTGTCATTTGTAAAGGTGGCTTGTAATGAGTTTCAACAAGGTCACGCAATAATGATATTACGTCGGCACCTCACTATCACCCTTACTCTCAAATTGAAACAGACACTAGGTGTGCACTCCATTTACATATTTATTGAACTCCACGCCCGCCATATCTATCTATGATCGATGAGCCATTATGATATATATTTGGCCATACCGTAAGTTTGTACGAACAGGCAGAAGGTAAATGGTATGGCAATGGAGAAAAAAAGCAAACGGCACAAACTCTTGCATGAGGCTTTAATAACCCCGTTGATGCTTGACATGTCCTTCACATATGACGTTAGGAACTATATGACTGAATAACTATCATAAATCCTACTTATCATCAAAAAAAGAACGATTCTTTCATATTTAAAGGTCAAGGGAAGTCAAATTAAGCATACGCATCTGGCAGAGAAACAAGCCATAGCGACATTGAAAAAATTGGACTGCCACACGCCTTGACTCGGGGTCGCCCTGTACTGTTATTCAGTCATTATTCAAAATCGATATACCCCATTTGATTGATTTGTGCTAACATGATAACCACAATGCTTTCGACAGCTGACTGACTTAATGCCGTGCTATCGACCGTATAAACGCGATGTTAAACAAGAGGCGGATGTGACTGCAAAATGCTTACTGTGGTGACTCACATAGTGTTGCATGAATAACCCCTTGATCGTGCCCCGCGATATGCTCAGATTGTGAGCTTCGACAATAAGAAATGATTCACTGCTTTCCATAAATATATATATATATACATGTATATATATATATATACATGTATATATATATACATGTATATATATATATATATATTTGTATATATTTGTGCATGTAAATATAAATATATATATGCATATATATATATACGTATATAGTTGTATATAGTATATATATATATATATATTTTATATTTGGAGATTATATGTGTATACACGTAAATAAACATATATATATGTATATTATATATATATATATATATTATATATATAGATATATATACATATATTATATATATATATATATATTATATAGATATATATCTGTTTACATATATATTTTTAAATATATATTTCTATATTTATATGTATATATATATATATATATCTATATAATATATATATCTTTATTATATCTATGTATAGGATCTAAATATATATGTATATTAAGGAAACATATATATATATATATATATATATATCTATATATATAGATCTCTCTCCCTAAATATATATGTATATATACCTATCTATATATCTCTATAAATATATCTATATATATATATATATATATATATATATATATATATATATATATATATATATATATTTCGATTTCGATATAGTCACCCGAATGCAAGGCAAAATTAGCGCGGAATGAGCCACTGACATCCAATTTGAATCCTGGATTACTAACCATAATATATCAGGCAGCTGTCCTATTGCCAATGGTCGTTCAAAAGCAGCAGCATAATCGCAGGTGAGCTTAAACGGCAACTGCTCTTAAAGCTGGTATATGTAAATTTATTATATTTTGAGCCATCATCCCGCGGCCTCTGTAAAGGATAAATTAGACAATGGTCAAACAAACCAGTAGCTCAATGTGTCCACTGTAAAGGCTTATAAAGCTCAATTGTATTCGCCGGTGACATGCTAAATCTTACCCTGTCGACCGTCATGTGAGGAGACGCTTTTCCACTTTGGTATGGTTTTTATGTGCGTTTTGTTTTGACATTCATGGAACCTGGCGTGGTGGTTTGAATACGAAACAAATCTTTACGATTGACTGGATAGACAATTTTAAGATTGACTGGAATGACGATTAAAGAATTCCGATTAGACAAAGTTATTTCTATGGTTTGAAAAAGATGATCCTTACAAGAACAATACATTATATTGCAGGTTGTTTTTCGTATAACGTATCATAATACAAAATCCTGCCATGATTTAAAGTACTTACCTCACCTAGCACTAAAGACGTTATCGCAGAGCTGAGTAATGGGCAATGACACGCCGAGCGCTTTTCACCATCATTTGAATGTTTTTGTGATATTGCTCGTCGGCAACGACTGAAGCTGATTGATTGGATCGTACCTACTCGCGGCAAGCACAAACTGTAATCTGCCAATCTAAGCCGTATTTCACCAACACATGCTCTTCACGTTGAAGTTATAACGCACAATGTCAGGCCCGTAGCCAGGGGGGAGGGAGCGGGGTTCGAGGGGTTCGAGGGGTTCGAACGAACCGCCCACTTTGCCCAGAAATGTCCGCCTTACTCTAGCGCATAGATATATCGTGTGTCGATGGTGCCTTTAATTATGGTCTTATAGCCGCATCAGTATGAGCCAGAAGAAAGGTCCACAATTGAGGGGAAAAAACCCCTACACTAAAAATCCTGGCTACGGGTCTGATGTTAACATGTAATGACTACATGTTGGTTCCCGCTGAGGTAGGGTACGATCGCGACAAGCAACAGCTTACCATCTATTATCAAGCGTGTCCCAAAGAAGAAGTTGACAAAGAAATATCCCATCCGTCGTCTGCTATGCTCGTCTATATGCGGAAGCAAGAGGGTTATAACGTTTCGGCTGTGTATTTAACAACTACGAATGTCCCATCATTGGATTTGCGCCGCAGATAGTTGAGCAGGTTTTCATTAGAAGTCAACGCTCAACAATGAAGACGGTACGCAGAAAGACTCGTATTCCGTTCCACGAGAGCGTTCTAATGACATTGCTTTTTGTGCCGGGAAGCATATGTTATCAACTGGACTTAAATTAGCACGAATCGAATTCTTTCAGGCAATATTCTTTTTAGAAAGACTGCGGTGCGTAAATTTATCATTGAGGCAATGAGAGTGCCATAGTTTACTTTCTTTATTTTTGTCATCGTATCTGTGCTACTTTGTATCCTATAAATTCTATTGATTATAATGATGGTACACTGATTTGTACAATATTTAAGTGCGACACGTCAGTAGCATATCCAGTTTTCCGTATATACTAGCAACGCGATGCTAAATACCATTCAACTGTTTCCAATTACGAATCTCATAAATCAACCAATGTCTGCCTCATAACAAAGCGGCAACGATTATATCATTTTAATGTATAAATTACGCATTAGCTTAGATTGTCAGACGTTATTACGTAGTTTGCACATTATATTCGTCGGTAAATTTTGTGCTGCTCACGTCGTAATGGATGTATCCAAATATACGGGGCCGGTAACATGTTAATTTATCTAGCCTCAACGCGATAACATTTTTCGGATTCTAGTTTGGTACAGAAAATAGCTAGAATGCAGTCCTGGATGGGATCACTTACGCGTACACCGTTTCGTGATGACCATTATAATAATTTAATCTGATACATTAATCGGAAGATGAAATTACAGTTACGTAAGGCACTCATTTCAGTATGTATCAATAGATATATAATTTATCAGCATAAATACGAAGTGCTGTGATGAGCAGTGGTTAGCGGGTGTTGGTTTACTAAGTGCAATTGAAGTTGGAGCCTGCGGATGAGACCCATCCTTCCTCACACAACCACCACCACTTAAAGGATGCAGATATTATTCTGTAACTCATAATCACATGCTCACAAACACATCCCGTATCCGTCAGTCTGAGATCTGATAGGGAGCTTGTTCCAAACACTTACCCGCTGAACTCGTCGCGTTAGGCTAAGATGCTTAGAAATATGAACCTAGACGATTATTATAGCTTAATGTTATTCACAAAGTGTATATCGATGATTGCTCAAGATATGCAAATCCACTTTTATTCGATCGCGATCAAAGGGAACTCGATCATTACAAATCGTTCGCGATTTCTACAATACGATCGCTGTACACAGAGGAGTAATATGGTCCAATCACAAAAGTTTACTCACGCTTTACCCCGAGTCATTTTCACTTAATCCCATTAAATTAAGCATTGACCGCGATCATTAGAATTCGCGTACTCTCATAACCTTCGGTTTTCCCCTAAATACTACGTCATAGCCCTAACCCAACAGGAATGTGCTGAGTTTGAGCCTTAGACCATGAAATATGTCAGTTTGTGTGAGACTGGTGATGAGAGCTGTGCGTTGGTTGTAATAGGAGGTGGTCGCGACTTGATCCATGTTATTTGCTGAATTGTTTCCGTGAAACGTTTCGAGCTAACGTGTTCTTGGGGGTTCTTAAATCGAGGATAACTCTAATCATATCACCCTGACGTTATTTATCGGATGAAGGTGGCGTTATCTTTTATAGCTGAGGCATATATTGAATAATCTCTAAGTTAACAGATATAACGTATACTCTGCTTCGTCGTAAAATGATCAACCAAGAAGCCTATGACATAGCCTTGATATTCTGTCGTGGTGTTTGCCTTAATGGTGACCTTTATATGGCGTAAACAGCTGTGTCCCACCAGGGTATTGAAGATTGCTGTCATTTGTAAAGGTGGCTTGTAATGAGTTTCAACAAGGTCACGCAATAATGATATTACGTCGGCACTCACTATCACCCTTACTCTCAAATTGAAACAGACGCTAGGTGTGCACTCCATTTACATATTTATTGAACTCCACGCCCGCCATATCTATCTATGATCGATGAGCCATTATGATATATATTTGGCCATACCGTAAGTTTGTACGAACAGGCAGAAGGTAAATGGTATGGCAATGGAGCGAAAAAGCAAACGGCGCAAGCTCTTGCATGAGGCTTTAATAACCCCGTTGATGCTTGACATGTCCTTCACATATGACGTTAGGAACTATATGACTGAATAACTATCATAAATCCTACTTATCATCAAAAAAAGAACGATTCTTTCATATTTAAAGGTCAAGGGTAGTCAAATTAAGCATACGCATCTGGCAGAGAAACAAGCCATAGCGACATTGAAAAAATTGGACTGCCACACGCCTTGACTCGGGGTCGCCATGTACTGTTATTCAGTCATTATTCAAAATCGATATAGCCCATTTGATTGATTTGTGCTAACATGATAACCACAATGCTTTCGACAGCTGACTGACTTAATGCCGTGCTATCGACCGTATAAACGCGATGATAAACAAGAGGCGGATGTGACTGCAAAATGCTTACTGTGGTGACTCACATAGTATTGCATGAATAACCCCTTGATCGTGCCCCGCGATATGCTCAGATTGTGAGCTTCGACAATAAGAAATGATTCACTGCTTTCCAAATATATATATATATATATATATATATATATATATATGTATATATATATATATATTTGTATATATTTGTGCATGTAAATATAAATATATATATGCATATATATATATATATACGTATATATTTGTATATATATATATATATACATATATATTTATTTATATTTATATGTATACACGTAAATAAACATATATATATGTATATTAATATATATATATATATATATATATATATTATATATATATATATATATATGTATATTAAATATAGATATATATCTGTTTACATATATATTTTTAAATATATATTTCTAAATTTATATGCATATATATATATATGAAAATATATATATAGATTTATATATATATGTATATTAATATATATATATACATATGTATATTAATACATATATATATATATATTTATATATATATAGATACATATATATATATATAAGATATATATATCTATATATATCTATATATATATATATATATATATATATATCTATATCTATCTATCTATATATATATATCTATATATATATCTCTCTATATATATATATATATTTCTACATATATATTTATATTCCGATATAGTCGCCCGAATGCAAGGCAAAATTAGCGCGGAATGAGCCTCTGACATCCAATTTGAATCCTGGATTACTAACCATAATATATCAGGCAGCTGTCATATTGCCAATGGTCGTTCAAAAGCAGCAGCATAATCGCAGGTGAGCTTAAATGGCAACTGCTCTTAAAGCTGGTATATGTAAATTTGTTATATTTTGAGCCATCATCCCGCGGCCTCTGTAAAGGATAAATTAGACAATGGTCAAACAAACCAGTAGCTCCATGTGTCCACTGTAAAGGCTTATAAAGCTCAACTGTATTCGCCGGTGACATGCTAAATCTTACCCTGTCGACCGTCATGTGAGGAGACGCTTTTCCACTTTGGTATGGTTTTTATGTGCGTTTTGTTTTGACATTCATGGAACCTGGCGTGGTGGTTTGAATACGAAACAAATCTTTACGATTGACTGGATAGACAATTTTAAGATTGACTGGAATGACGATTAAAGAATTCCGATTAGAAATAGTTATTTCTATGGTTTGAAAAAGATGATCCTTATAAGAACAATACATTATATTGCAGGTTGTTTTTCGTATAACGTATCATAATACAAAATCCTGCTATGATTTAAAGTACTTACCTCACCTAGCACTAAAGACGTTATCACAGAGCTGAGTAATGGGCAATGACACGCCGAGCGCTTTTCACCATCATTTGAATGTTTTTGTGATATTGCTCGTCGGCAACGACTGAAGCTGATTGATTGGATCGTACCTACTCGCGGCAAGCACAAACTGTAATCTGCCAATCTAAGCCGTATTTCACCAACACATGCTCTTCACGTTGAAGTTATAACGCACAATGTCAGGCCCGTAGCCAGGGGGGAGGGAGCGGGGTTCGAGGGGTTCGAACGAACCGCCCACTTTGCCCAGAAATGTCCGCCTTACTCTAGCGCATAGATATATCGTGTGTCGATGGTGCCTTCAATTATGGTCTTATAGCCGCATCAGTATGAGCCAGGAGAAAGGTCCACAATTGAGGGGAAAAAACCCCTACACTAAAAATCCTGGCTACGGGTCTGATGTTAACATGTAATGACTACATGTTCGTTCCCGCTGAGGTAGGGTACGATCGCGACAAGCAACAGCTCACCATCTATTATCAAGCGTGTCCCAAAGAAGAAGTTGACAAAGAAATATCCCATCCGTCGTCTGCTATGCTCGTCTATATGCGGAAGCAAGTGGGTTATAACGTTTCGGCTGTGTATTTAACAACTACGAATGTCCCATCATTGGATTTGCGCCGCAGATAGTTGAGCAGGTTTTCATTAGAAGTCAACGCTCAACAATGAAGACGGTACGCAGAAAGACTCGCATTCCGTTCCACGAGAGCGTTCTTATGACATTGCTTTTGTGCCGGGAAGCATATGTTATCAACTGGACTTAAATTAGCACGAATCGAATTCTTTCAGGCAATATTCTTTTTAGAAAGACTGCGGTGCGTAAATTTATCATTGAGGTAATGAGAGTGCCATAGTTTACTTTCTTTATTATTGTCATCGTATCTGTGCTACTTTGTATCCTATAGATTCTATTGATTATAATGATGGTACACTGATTTGTACAATATTTAGGTGCGACACGTCAGTAGCATATCCAGTGTACCGTATATACTAGCAACGCGATGCTAAATACCATTCAACTGTTTCCAATTACGAATCTCATAAATCAACCAAAGTCTGCCTCGTAACAAAGCGGCAACGATTATATCATTTTAATGTAAAAATTACGCATTAGCTTAGATTGGCAGACGTTATTACGTAGTTTGCACATTATATTCGTCGGTAAATTTTGTGCTGCTCACGTCGTAATGGATGTATCCAAATATACGGGGCCGGTAACATGATAATTCATCTAGCCTCAACGCGATAACATTTTTCGGATTCTGGTTTGGTACAGAAAATAGCTAGAATGCAGTCCTGGATGGGATCCCTTACGCGAACACCCGTTTCGTGATGACCATTATAATAATTTAATCTGATACATTAATCGGAAGATGAAATTACAGTTACGTAAGGCACTCATTTCAGTATGTATCAATAGATATATAATTTATCAGCATAAATACGAAGTGCTGTGATGAGCAGTGGTTAGCGGGTGTTGGTTTACTAAGTGCAATTGAAGTTGGAGCCTGCGGATGAGACCCATCCTTCCTCACACAACCACCACCACTTAAAGGATGCAGATATTATTCTGTAACTCATAATCACATGCTCACAAACACATCCCGTATCCGTCAGTCTGAGATCTGATAGGGAGCTTGTTCCAAACACTTACCCGCTGAACTCGTCGCGTTAGGCTAAGATGCTTAGAAATATGAACCTAGACGATTATTATAGCTTAATGTTATTCACAAAGTGTATATCGATGATTGCTCAAGATATGCAAATCCACTTTTATTCGATCGCGATCAAAGGGAACTCGATCATTACAAATCGTTCGCGATTTCTACAATACGATCGCTGTACACAGAGGAGTAATATGGTCCAATCACAAAAGTTTACTCACGCTTTACCCCGAGTCATTTTCACTTAATCCCATTAAATTAAGCATTGACCGCGATCATTAGAATTCGCGTACTCTCATAACCTTCGGTTTTCCCCTAAATACTACGTCATAGCCCTAACCCAACAGGAATGTGCTGAGTTTGAGCCTTAGACCATGAAATATGTCAGTTTGTGTGAGACTGGTGATGAGAGCTGTGCGTTGGTTGTAATAGGAGGTGGTCGCGACTTGATCCATGTTATTTGCTGAATTGTTTCCGTGAAACGTTTCGAGCTAACGTGTTCTTGGGGGTTCTTAAATCGAGGATAACTCTAATCATATCACCCTGACGTTATTTATCGGATGAAGGTGGCGTTATCTTTTATAGCTGAGGCATATATTGAATAATCTCTAAGTTAACAGATATAACGTATACTCTGCTTCGTCGTAAAATGATCAACCAAGAAGCCTATGACATAGCCTTGATATTCTGTCGTGGTGTTTGCCTTAATGGTGACCTTTATATGGCGTAAACAGCTGTGTCCCACCAGGGTATTGAAGATTGCTGTCATTTGTAAAGGTGGCTTGTAATGAGTTTCAACAAGGTCACGCAATAATGATATTACGTCGGCACCTCACTATCACCCTTACTCTCAAATTGAAACAGACGCTAGGTGTGCACTCCATTTACATATTTATTGAACTCCACGCCCGCCATATCTATCTATGATCGATGAGCCATTATGATATATATTTGGCCATACCGTAAGTTTGTACGAACAGGCAGAAGGTAAATGGTATGGCAATGGAGCGAAAAAGCAAACGGCGCAAGCTCTTGCATGAGGCTTTAATAACCCCGTTGATGCTTGACATGTCCTTCACATATGACGTTAGGAACTATATGACTGAATAACTATCATAAATCCTACTTATCATCAAAAAAAGAACGATTCTTTCATATTTAAAGGTCAAGGGTAGTCAAATTAAGCATACGCATCTGGCAGAGAAACAAGCCATAGCGACATTGAAAAAATTGGACTGCCACACGCCTTGACTCGGGGTCGCCCTGTACTGTTATTCAGTCATTATTCAAAATCGATATAGCCCATTTGATTGATTTGTGCTAACATGATAACCACAATGCTTTCGACAGCTGACTGACTTAATGCCGTGCTATCGACCGTATAAACGCGATGATAAACAAGAGGCGGATGTGACTGCAAAATGCTTACTGTGGTGACTCACATAGTATTGCATGAATAACCCCTTGATCGTGCCCCGCGATATGCTCAGATTGTGAGCTTCGACAATAAGAAATGATTCACTGCTTTCCATAAATATATATATATATATATATATATATATATATATGTATATATATATATATATTTGTATATATTTGTGCATGTAAATATAAATATATATATGCATATATATATATATATACGTATATATTTGTATATATATATATATATACATATATATTTATTTATATTTATATGTATACACGTAAATAAACATATATATATGTATATTAATATATATATATATATATATATATACATATTATATATATATATATATATATATATATATTATATATAGATATATATCTATTTACATATATATTTTTAAATATATATTTCTAAATTTATATGCATATATATATATGAAAATATATATATAGATTTATATATATATGTATATTAATATATATATATATACATATGTATATTAATACATATATATATATATTTATATATATATATACATATATATATATATATATATATATATATATATATATATATATATATATATATATATATATATATATATATATATATATATATATTTATACATATATATTTATATTCCGATATAGTCGCCCGAATGCAAGGCAAAATTAGCGCGGAATGAGCCTCTGACATCCAATTTGAATCCTGGATTACTAACCATAATATATCAGGCAGCTGTCATATTGCCAATGGTCGTTCAAAAGCAGCAGCATAATCGCAGGTGAGCTTAAATGGCAACTGCTCTTAAAGCTGGTATATGTAAATTTGTTATATTTTGAGCCATCATCCCGCGGCCTCTGTAAAGGATAAATTAGACAATGGTCAAACAAACCAGTAGCTCCATGTGTCCACTGTAAAGGCTTATAAAGCTCAACTGTATTCGCCGGTGACATGCTAAATCTTACCCTGTCGACCGTCATGTGAGGAGACGACGCTTTTCCACTTTGGTATGGTTTTTATGTGCGTTTTGTTTTGACATTCATGGAACCTGGCGTGGTGGTTTGAATACGAAACAAATCTTTACGATTGACTGGATAGACAATTTTAAGATTGACTGGAATGACGATTAAAGAATTCCGATTAGAAATAGTTATTTCTATGGTTTGAAAAAGATGATCCTTATAAGAACAATACATTATATTGCAGGTTGTTTTTCGTATAACGTATCATAATACAAAATCCTGCTATGATTTAAAGTACTTACCTCACCTAGCACTAAAGACGTTATCACAGAGCTGAGTAATGGGCAATGACACGCCGAGCGCTTTTCACCATCATTTGAATGTTTTTGTGATATTGCTCGTCGGCAACGACTGAAGCTGATTGATTGGATCGTACCTACTCGCGGCAAGCACAAACTGTAATCTGCCAATCTAAGCCGTATTTCACCAACACATGCTCTTCACGTTGAAGTTATAACGCACAATGTCAGGCCCGTAGCCCAGGGGGGGAGGGAGCGGGGTTCGAGGGGTTCGAACGAACCGCCCACTTTGCCCAGAAATGTCCGCCTTACTCTAGCGCATAGATATATCGTGTGTCGATGGTGCCTTCAATTATGGTCTTATAGCCGCATCAGTATGAGCCAGGAGAAAGGTCCACAATTGAGGGGAAAAAACCCCTACACTAAAAATCCTGGCTACGGGTCTGATGTTAACATGTAATGACTACATGTTCGTTCCCGCTGAGGTAGGGTACGATCGCGACAAGCAACAGCTCACCATCTATTATCAAGCGTGTCCCAAAGAAGAAGTTGACAAAGAAATATCCCATCCGTCGTCTGCTATGCTCGTCTATATGCGGAAGCAAGTGGGTTATAACGTTTCGGCTGTGTATTTAACAACTACGAATGTCCCATCATTGGATTTGCGCCGCAGATAGTTGAGCAGGTTTTCATTAGAAGTCAACGCTCAACAATGAAGACGGTACGCAGAAAGACTCGCATTCCGTTCCACGAGAGCGTTCTTATGACATTGCTTTTGTGCCGGGAAGCATATGTTATCAACTGGACTTAAATTAGCACGAATCGAATTCTTTCAGGCAATATTCTTTTTAGAAAGACTGCGGTGCGTAAATTTATCATTGAGGTAATGAGAGTGCCATAGTTTACTTTCTTTATTTTTGTCATCGTATCTGTGCTACTTTGTATCCTATAGATTCTATTGATTATAATGATGGTACACTGATTTGTACAATATTTAGGTGCGACACGTCAGTAGCATATCCAGTGTACCGTATATACTAGCAACGCGATGCTAAATACCATTCAACTGTTTCCAATTACGAATCTCATAAATCAACCAAAGTCTGCCTCGTAACAAAGCGGCAACGATTATATCATTTTAATGTAAAAATTACGCATTAGCTTAGATTGGCAGACGTTATTACGTAGTTTGCACATTATATTCGTCGGTAAATTTTGTGCTGCTCACGTCGTAATGGATGTATCCAAATATACGGGGCCGGTAACATGATAATTCATCTAGCCTCAACGCGATAACATTTTTCGGATTCTGGTTTGGTACAGAAAATAGCTAGAATGCAGTCCTGGATGGGATCCCTTACGCGAACACCGTTTCGTGATGACCATTATAATAATTTAATCTGATACATTAATCGGAAGATGAAATTACAGTTACGTAAGGCACTCATTTCAGTATGTATCAATAGATATTTAATTTATCAGCATAAATACGAAGTGCTGTGATGAGCAGTGGTTAGCGGGTGTTGGTTTACTAAGTGCAATTGAAGTTGGAGCCTGCGGATGAGACCCATCCTTCCTCACACAACCACCACCACTTAAAGGATGCAGATATTATTCTGTAACTCACAATCATATGCTCACAAACACATCCCGTATCCGTCAGTCTGAGATCTGATAGGGAGCTTGTTCCAAACACTTACCCGCTTAACTCGTCGCGTTAGGCTAAGATGCTTAGAAATAGGAACCTAGACGGTTATTATAGCTTAATGTTATTCACAAAGTGTATATCGATGATTGCCTAAGATATGCAAATCCACTTTTATTCGATCGCGATCAAAGGGAACTCGATCATTACAAATCGTTCGCGATTTCTACAATACGATCGCTGTACACAGAGGAGTAATATGGTCCAATCACAAAAGTTTACTCACGCTTTACCCCGAGTCATTTTCACTTGATCCCATTAAATTAAGCATTGACCGCGATCATTAGAATTCGCGTACTCTCATAACCTTCGGTTTTCCCCTAAATACTACGTCATAGCCCTAACCCAACAGGAATGTGCTGAGTTTGAGCCTTAGACTATGAAATATGTCAGTTTGTGTGAGACTGGTGATGAGAGCTGTGCGTTGGTTGTAATAGGAGGTGGTCGCGACTTGATCCATGTTATTTGCTGAATTGTTTCCGTGAAACGTTTGGAGCTAACGTGTTCTTGAGGGTTCTTAAATCGAGGATAACTCTAATCATATCACCCTGACGTTATTTATCGGATGAAGGTGGCGTTATCTTTTATAGCAGAGGCATATATTGAATAATCTCTAAGTTAACAGATATAACGTATACTCTGCTTCGTCGTAAAATGATCAACCAAGAAGCCTATGACATAGCCTTGATATTCTGTCGTGGTGTTTGCCTTAATGGTGACCTTTATATAGCGTAAACAGCTGTGTCCCACTAGGGTATTGAAGATTGCTGTCATTTGTAAAGGTGGCTTGTTATGAGTTTCAACAAGGTCACGCAATAATGATATTACGTCGGCACCTCACTATCACCCTTACTCTCAAATTGAAACAGACGCTAGGTATGCACTCCATTTACATATTTATTGAACTCCACGCCCGCCATATCTATCTATGATCGATGAGCCATTATGATATATATTTGGCCATACCGTAAGTTTGTACGAACAGGCAGAAGGTAAATGGTATGGCAATGGAGAAAAAAAGCAAACGGCACAAACTCTTGCATGAGGCTTTAATAACCCCGTTGATGCTTGACATGTCCTTCACATATGACTTTAGGAACTATATGACTAACTATCATAAATCCTACTTATCATCAAAAAAAGAACGATTCTTTCATATTTAAAGGTCAAGGGTAGCCAAATTAAGCATACGCATCTGGCAGAGAAACAAGCCATAGCGACATTAAAAAAATTGGACTGCCACACGCCTTGACTCGGGGTCGCCCTGTACTGTTATTCAGTCATTATTCAAAATCGATATAGCCCATTTGATTGATTTGTGCTAACATGATAACCACAATGCTTTCGACAGCTGACTGACTTAATGCCGTGCTATCGACCGTATAAACGCGATGTTAAACAAGAGGCGGATGTGACTGCAAAATGCTTACCTCACTCCATGGCGCTCTCCATCGACCGTTATATGAGGGTTTTATGAATTATCTAGCTACAACTGCTTATTTTGATGGCTACAATTGGACGTCAAATAAATAATTATAACCAATTTATACTTTTATAATCACGATGGCATATATTGTTACCGTGAGGATGGGATGTTTGGTCAAGTGTTCACCTTTCCTCGTCTTAGTTGAGAAAGTGATGTGAATGAAGGCACGATACTTCAGTGATGAAGAAAAGAAGGGCAGATAACAAGGTATTAGCATTGTTTGCAAACGTGATATTCGAATACGGTATCAATGAGTCTCGGTAATGTAACTGTTGTGCTGGATAACTTGTCTTGTGTTAGAGTTTATTGAACACATAACTCACTGTGCTTGTCCAGTGCATGCTACGGATATAATGTTGAACCCGTCTTACCCAGGTAAACATTTTGATTGTAATGGTCTAAAAGAACGCCATCGTCCGTGCATAGCGTCTGTTTCGCAATCAAACCAAGTTCGCACTATCTTGTTGGATCCACTCAATTGCGACCTAGCGAATTCGCAAACAATACGAAGAGCAATGTAAGCGACATACATAATATACTGCAGTGAAACTCCAAATGAATAAAGTTTTTTGGCATGCATGTATAAACTTATATCAACCTATGGTTGAGTATTCGTTAGAGACGAATGACAGCTGTATTGGTTCGATGAAATAAATGCGTAATGATTAAAGTGAGACCGTTACCTAGTTAAGTTTTCAGCCAAATCAGCAAATGCGTGAGTCTTCGTCCTAGTGTTTAAAGCCTTATATCTCTTGCTGCAGAAAGTGAGATTCCTGATTCGTGAACACCAAGGGAGTGTCGTAGTAGGAGGGTACGACACGTAGCGTCGCGGTGGACAGATGACGCTGACGGCCGTGGGCAAATATGTAATCGAGCAAAGGGGCCAGTGAGCCGTCTCGGCGTTACTAAAAGCTAACTGATATAGTCGTGACGAAACATAGATTGATGGAAGCGCTGACATTTTGGTTGCATATTGTGGCTGAATTTGCCGTTCGTTTTTATGCACCCAGCATGCACCAGATAGGTTCAGGTGTTCATGTATAATGTATAGCAGTTTTAGCATTCAGAGCTTCGCATCGTTTCAATTGTATATTGATGAAAGTGCCCATTAAGGGATGGCTTGTGAATAATTCATTAATAAGACATCTGGAAATGTGCCTTTAAAATCGAGTTGAATTTCCAGTAAGGAATACCAAAACCATACATGGCCGTAGCGATTTCAGATTGAGCTGATGTGTTCTAACAAGCTATATCTAGTACAAAATGAGAATACAATTTCCAGTATCGACACATTAGTCGTTTATTTGAAACCGTGTCGTTCTCTACCTTTTTATTCCTAATAATATATTTTCAACGACCCATAAATTTCAATCACCTCACGTGGACCAGTTATATTCTCTTAGTACTTAACAGATTCTTCATCATATCGTTTACTCCGAAGTGCCGGGCTTACAACGGACAGTTTATAGTATATGGGTATTTTTCACGGCTATTTGTCCAATCATAGGTTGTTTAACATATTAGACTGAGTCAATATACAGATCTGGTCTGGAGCGCCGCCAAAATGTTACTTAAAATCATTACAATACCTGCTATGTGAATATAACGTGCGTTCGAGGGCAGTAGTGTCATGTTCACGTTTGTTGGAAATGTTTAGCAAACTGCCAAATAATAACCATTAGACATCAAACACTGGTCGCACAACGTCATAATAGGACACACAAGCCCCCATAATTAAACAAAAAGCACATCAAACAGTTTAATGTGGCAAGAGATGGACGGGTGTTTTAGCCCCTTAGCGTGCGCTGTGAATTACCATATATTATGACTTATACATCATTAAATGAGCCTTGTGTTTCATAGTATTTTACACTTGATGCGTGGTAGTGGCCCATCTGAGGTACACCGATACAGGGCGAGAGGAGCAGACACTATTATGTGCGGTCTCTAATCGTGTTTCTGCCTTTATGAAATTGTCAATAGGCGTGAATGCTTCTATAACTGCGTACCTGAGCACCTTAGATCAAGAACCACATCGACGGAACGATACTAATTGCATTGGCAGAAAATAGTGGAGTCATTGTAGCCCTGTCATCCAACGGCGGTCTACTTATAGCATAAACGGAGCGCATTGTAAGAAACTCACTAGGCACCCACATACAAACACCCCCACCCCAAAACACACAGACAAACCCTCTCACACAACCACACATGCACACACACACACACACACACACACACACACACACACACACACACACACACACACACACACACACACACACACACACACACACACACACACACACACACACACACACACACACACACACACACACACACACACACACACACACACACACACACACACACACACACACACACACACACACATACGCGCGCGCGCGAAAACAGAGTTGATATCCCAACACATTTATGATTGGCTCCTTTGTCGACTTCCAGAGGTGAATTGGCTGCTTATATCAGAAGTATAGCGCATTACATGTATGGAGGCATCAGTCATGAGTAGCGAGACCAAGATGTAATGTTCATTTGAAAATAAAGCCTCCAAGACACTGCTTGGAAGCGATAGAGCTTACTTAGGCAACCTCCCATTCCCTGTGAATTCCCTGGGCCACGTGCTCTCTCGCAGCGTTGCTTAGCTACAACATTCCTGTATAAAAGAATGATTGTTCGGATGTGTGCTCATGGCGGTGAATTTCCTGCTGTAATAACGTTTGTTGCCTTATGCTGCCATCACTGCAACACGTCCAATAACAGGGTTCATGGCATATCTTAGCGTTGCACAGAATGGCATTGCAATTTCGTAATTCCGGTGAACCAGGGCAGGATGTGCCAATTTGAGTAGAGTTGCATTGCGAAAATATTTCCAAGCGATGCATCGTCAACTCCTCGTGGCTTTTAGACTGAGGATCAGATATCCCTATCACAACTTTGTGTCGAATTGTGGGTCGTTATTAATGAATTATTCACAAACCCTAGCGATTCGACCTCAACGCACTGAAACCCAAAGTACCAACCTTATTACATAGCATCCTTTGGACGGTTATGAGACAGCAAGACGATATTACCGCCTACAAGTGGCGTACCCACCCTATTGTTCTGTCAATACATTAATGTGAAACCTGTTTATATGGCGTCTGCTTTGAGGTCATTTGCTATTGAAAGTTACGAATAGTCAATAGAGCCAAGAGGGATATTTCTGAGCCTATCCAGCCGACATTCACTGAAGGCTAATGCATGAACTTTTCAACTGAGCAATAACCTAAAAGCTTTACTCGGACGATGTGACATTTGTTGGAGGACGCCAATTGAGTGGGTGCGGTGGGGGCGTAGGGGGAACAAACGATACATACTAATATCGTTATCACCCACTTAATTATCTTCATTGCCTTTGTGCCAAGAAAATGATGGATGATGCTAATTGACAGCCATTTCAAGAGACCATAAAGTGGATATTAAAGATTGTATCTATTTGTTCCCTAAGATCACAGATTTGTTTCCAAATGTTATTTTGGATGCTTTGGCCATCTGCTCTTACAACAACACTAAGTAACTGCAATATTTTGTTTGTAACCAGAAGATACGCCCTAAAGTCGCTCTGGACAGACCGTCGGTAAACATGGCGCCAATGCGCGACATACTGTTATATGACATACATATATACAGGGCGTACCACCGACGAGTGGTATATCAATGTGCCGAAGCTCGGACATGACCTATTATAGATACGTTGCAATGAACAAAACAGCACGGCAGCAAGTCATTGAGGACCGTCCAGTATTATGACCTAATGAAGTATATGCCGGTTATTAAGTCTTATGGTTAAAATAACCTACGAGTAAGTTATATAATCCTCGGGGATTAAAATTAAATGCGTGTTAATGCCATTAACTAAATTAGCGAACGCTCCAGACTTGCTTGCGATCTAAATATAATGCAGCGGCCATACCGTTAACATCATTGGGTAGCTATATCTTATTGATGAGACCACGACGGCATAGTCGAACAATCGTCCCGGAATGCAAATCGACTCTCTTTTCAAACTTGCCCCGCGATAGGCATACTGGTATGTCATTAACTGGCTAAATGCAATTAGATATTTGTATTTGTTAAGACATAAGGTTCGAATGCTGTGGAGTCTCATAGCCAGTGGAACAGAGTGATGTGAACTACCACACGGTGATAGGACAGCCTTTCCAAGGACAAATTTGCAAACCTTTGTCTTGACTTATTTAGTGCAACATTTGTCACAGCCACATGATTTCCTGGTGAACTATTCTATATTGCGGCACATTAATAAGATAACTTACCGCTTATGCGTTATCGGAGCTGAAGATAATAGTGTAAAAGCATTTAACCTAAAACAGGCTTCAACGACGATATTTTATACGACCACAAAATGGGGGAGTGGAAGGGTTGTAAGCTTTTTAATCACTGGAGTAATTGTCTGCGTTCTCTGGTTCATTATGGCCTTAAGTATTATCTCGGAATGTACAACTAGGCTGTTACCAAACGCTTTCGTTAATCTGGCTTAAGCCTAGTGGCGTTCATGTGGTTACATCATTCTTGGTGGATGTCAGCTTGTATTGCCGTGTTGTGGTATGCATTTATCACTGCTTCAAAGCAACTGCTGATATTAGCTTTTCGTTTTAAGCAAAAGAGGTATATGTGACGATTAATGGTTTGCTACAAGTACAACCAACCGACACAAAATTGTTACCAAACATAGTTGATAACCGAATGTAGAATATTGCGTTGGTCGAGTGTGCAGGCTCAGAAAACAATAATCCAATTATCTGTTGTTACTAATGCAATACCACACCCACAGATGTCGGATAGTCTGTATATGGCGTGCCCCTTACATTATATTGTCTATATTAGTCTGGATAAAAATGGCCACGCAACCTGATTACTATGATACTCGGCAGACACGATAGAATACGCAAATCCTCATTATGATCTTGAGTAAACATTTGGAATGCCATACAATATTGACAGCATCTATCAAAGTGACTGGTAATGAGTTCAAGCAAGGTCATACAGTTATGTATTTTGCAGATATGAGAAGAAGCTCGATGTTAGAACTACTGTAACTATGTATCGGACTTTGATGATCAATATCGCAATATAATTTTTTATCTTGATCATTTAACTTACTTTTTGCGTCGATACTAAACGAACGGTGGTGAAGATGGTAACATGGTACGTTGTAAACGCGCACAAAGGTACGCCATGTATTGCTGTGGCTCTATCATTCATTATTGTCGGCGCCGAAAGGGATTTACCGTAACGATGAAGTTATCGCAAACGTAACAATGTAGGAACTCACGACCATACTCCTCTATCGTCGAAATTTATCGTCTAATGGTGCGCAACTTATAGGTAAATACAATACAATTCGGTAGTGAGTATATATTTCAAGGGTGTTATGTAGCATAAAACGGCCTATGTACTCAAAACTGGGTAGTTGGTTATTTCAGCCCTTTGTGGATGTCCAATTAACATTAGTATTGGTTGACGTTATTGGTATGCAAATTGATTTATGCACGCTACGTTGTAAAGGTTAAATGAGCTGCATATGATAACGTGGACAATTTCGAAATATGTAATCTTTTCAAATTTCACGTTGGAGCCATGAATACGAATACAACATCAAAAAAGGTGAACACGGCATCATCTGTAAAAGGTCATTTCATTTTGAGCACCAAGTGAGACAGCAATATGCAGTTACATGGAAGAACTGCTGATAGAAGGTTTGCTGCATAATGTTGGCTGGCTGGCATACTAGGGTTCCGACAATTGCTGCATAATGATCAATGGAACTCAGTACCGCATAAGTACCTGCCACAAGGTTGTTTGACAACAGGCCGGCCCGAGACTCGGATTGCTGCCAACATACATGAGCATCGTCTGTGTCATGTATTTGCGTTTACGATTATGATCCATGCTGAAATGATCAATAAAATATCTACAAAATCGCCAACATACATCCCTTCTAGAACGAATAGTCAGTGCAAGTCGAAAGTTTCTGGCATTTGTAGGTTAAAGCGTTAGAAAAAGATAACTCATTATCACATAAGCTTACTTCGAATATAAATCAGTGCACATTATTGAACTATTTGAGCACCACAAGAATTCATTTGTACAAACAGAATGCGATTTCATGTCTGTTGAGTGATAAAACACACATCTGAAATATATGCTGCACACCTATATGTCCGGCAAATAAGTATTAATAAACACATACATATATTCATACATACTATATTACCACAGTTAGTACGAATAAACTGTCAAGTCAAACAAATGGTCGAAGCTGTCCACTGTAATGTCCTTACGGTTTATAAAATATCCTCCTATCTATGATCGACAAAACAGAATACTGAAGCGAAACATCACCGGCCCATGATGTGATTTTGTGACATACGAGCGTCACACAATTACATTGCCTAAATAATACCAACAAATAGGTGATATATTGATCATTCAAATAAACAAAAGAGGTGACTCAACAAAAGCAAGTTGACTTGCGATACATTATAAACCTGCATCGAGAGTTTAAGAATATTCTTAGCGAATTATGGATCTAATATTCGTACATTCTGACGCACCCATGTGGACACGACTTAAGCCAAACCAGGCGAATGGCATAGAAAGGATGCCGTTGTTTGGTACAGTATGCTTCCCACAATAAGCCGCCTACACAACTGCATAAGCCATCTATAAAATTTGTTTCTTCTTAATCATTTCTGATAATGTTCATGCCCAAAATGCCAAGAAACACAACATACAAAGTAATCTAGACATCATTTTACGCCCGCTTATGACTCATTGATTACAGTTATCAGGGATATGCATAAAGTCGTAATGTTCCATCATAATTACTTATTTTTTGAAGGCGTTATATTACCTACACTGACAGACGAATACAATATATAATTGCATAACGACGTTGTTGTAATCATCCGTCGAAAATATAAGATTATTAAAGCAAATATCAAGAGCTAAAAAAACAGAATTCACATTCTCACAATAAATAATATCTTCAAATCATTAGGAACCATGGAGGCTCTATGATCAAAGTGATGTGTATAAAATGTATAAACGGTATCGCAACAAAAAATCAGCAACACAAACCTAGCTTTGGATTAGTACACGTACCTTCTATCCTGCGCAGGCGAGAACCATTTTGCTGTTTGAGTCTGTTTAACCGAGTCAGCTTATCTCTGCCAATGTGTAGTAACTGTCAGAGGCAAAGGTGTAGACTTAAGAGTCTTAAATCAAACACCACATTACTTAACCTTTGTAAAACTACTGTTAGTGTCATGAGTTATCCATTACAGAACTGTTTAAAAGTACATATGCACACATGCATCAATAGTACTACCATTGAATGGAATTGATATATTGCAGTAAGGTAGTAACCATTTAAGATATCATTGAATTGATGCCTTGCTCTTAGTACGAATATGTGACCATTTATGAATGGCTCAGGCTGGGTTATTTGTGTTTTACGGGAGTTTATGTTATTAGTAAAAATTATTTAAATGAAATTTTGTCACAATAAAGTGTTACTCCGATTCGGTATAAATAGCCACATCAGAGCAACTATCCCATTGCGATAATACCATATGGTTCCAGATATTCAACACCCGTCGCAAAAGCACTGCTATCGGTTATGAGACTTCCATGTTTAAAACTATCGGCTTCGTTTACTATTGATTGAGCTCATCGAACACTGCGCCAGCCGAATAATGTTATGCATAGAGGTTATGACATATCATTCCCGGTATCTATTTACACTGTTCATCCTCCACAGCCCCACTTTCAACAAGTGTTTTTCTATCAATGCATGAGAGTTTTCTGGTTTACACATACCATTTGTCTAACGCCGGTTTTATTAAACCTGAAATATACATCAATCGTGATATTAATAATACGTTCAGGATCAGACGGAAAAGATGATAGAAAAGATGGATTCGCAAACATGATATTTCACAAATATCGGAGAAGACGGCAAATCGTCATTACAGAAGATTTTGTTCTAGTGCGATATGAAACATCACACATATGCTGAACATGCTACTTTGCAGTGTTTATAGGCCCTGCTTGATATTTACTGTGCATCACCGTGCCGTGTTTAGAAAGGGCATGTGGGATATAGTCACACAACAACTGCACGTCGTTCTGGTTACATTAGGGTAAATTTTAGATTGTGTTTCTATTCACTAGGTTTTAGGCACCATTCGGGAAATATGTGGCTTGAAGATAAAGCATGAGAAGCGACAATAACGCAGACAAAATTTTACAATATGCCAGTTAGTGGTACAACATTCCATACTGAGGTTGACTGGTAGAAGTAGACGCTTAGCCACTCCCGTTGCAAATGCACTTGATCAGAATGACAGCGGCAATTGCTTTTATAATCGTGAAAGCTGTATTGGCTCAATTATCAATTCCCGGTATCAAAATAACGCTTTTCTGACATTGCAAACCTACACGTTTTGAGAACCAGTTCATGTGATATTCATTTGACATTGGGATATTTATTTGACAGGATAATAAATAAAGGCAGACATTATGAAATAAGCGCAATATGATAAGGGCGTGGAATTTCAACAAAGCCATGTGCCAGGCTTTACAATAATTTCAAATGTTGCTTTTTGCAGTTTATCCTGATGTCTGACGGTAGCCATAAGGAGTATTGTAGACCAGGAGGAGGGGTATTGTGCAGAAGAATGTCAGTAGTGACATGTCGGCAACAGAGGGAGAACGCACTTTAAACATCGGAGCTAGCATGACTGGCAAATACTATTTAACCTCAAACACATCTACACACTGCATATCGGGCAATGTTTAGGGCGAAAAAGACATACGTGTGATCTTTTAAACAAAGTACATAAATGAAAATCCATTTCGGCAATGGCAAGATGATCAGACGAACATTCAAAAGACAAGCTATAATATCTGTCACTCCCAATCCAGATCATATCATTCATGCATGGAAACCCCAACCCCCTCACCACCACCACCCCCTCCCCCCCCCGCCCCCTCCCTCGCCCTACACTGACCACCACACTTGTTTGCACTGAGGGGCTAATAGTCGGTGCTATTCTAAGATGCGCACTGGAAAAGAAGAAAAGAGTTGATAAATACCATTTGTCCAACTAATTAACGAATTAGTCATTCACACAGCTATATATATAATGGTGTGTCGCTCCGCGTGTAATGCTTTAATGCTACCTGACGATACAACTTCGATGAATATCATGAATAATTCGGTAATTACTCGGTCAAGATAATATATGACTGCCCAAACATTGAAGCTGATGTGCTGTGCTGCATGGCACCGATGACTCATTTTAAATTCACATTGTCAATATGACAATAAAGGCAAATTATAGTGGTAGGTTTGTGCCTCCATTTGATGAGATATCAGTGTCTAGTGCAAATACTGAATGCAGCTGAAATATTTGGCTACTGCTATCCTGCTCGAGGTGTTCTGCATCGTTATGAATATCACCTGTTGCACCTCGACGTTTAGATAATATACCAGCACCCCAGCATGAAAAGCAATCTGTCATCACAAGGGATTGTGACACGTTTTGCATATGCAGGCCTTTACTAATATTGCACACGTGATAATGTATCCTTCGTAACAGGTTATTGATTTTGCATGTATAGTGTCGGACACACAGTGGCGGAAACCTCCACATATTTGACATATTGTGCCAAATATCACATTTTCGCCGGATCTCAGGTATTTTACACTCACCGATAATGGCTATTACTTATTAGCCTAATACAGTCGGATTAAAATGATATAAGGCAGTTTAGCGTTGACATGATATTGTGAATCACTAATTGCTAAGGCAAGTTAACTCTAAAATTAAAAACCCCGGACATATATGATCTATCCGATACAGCACAAATACATTTGAGTCTTTTGTTCAAATATAATGAAAGCATAGCCTCGTATCCGGATTAAGCAGCTACTCCACTGAACTCGCACTTAACGCCGGTATGAAATCAGAAGGCGTTGTACAAGGGACGCTCATCGGGACGCAGCTGCAATCGATGTTCCCCAATCTTATTGCACATCTTAATGTGGAATTGTATGCCAACGAGTTGTCGGTATGTCAAACCTCCGTGCTACATCGACTTGGGAGCAGGTTGCCGTTACGTAGTGGCATGCTGCGTCGCATTTCGACCCACAGGTTGCGGGTTCGATACCAAGGTGTGAAAGCCTGACTGGTTCCACGTGACTCGGATGATCACGTGAAATGGCGGTGCCATCTCTGAAAGGGGTGCCTCCGACCCAGTAGCTCAATAGTCCCGTGCAGAACATTCGTTCCAGTGGCGTAAGTTCGCAGCCCGATATCGACAACCGGTTTGTGTCAAGTGGGCGCTGGCACTCAAGGGGAGCTGTCCAAGCATCACAATCATCCTCATCCATCACCGTCGCGATACCACCTCGTTGTTGAAAGTGACGTTAAACCTCAATATTACCACAACTATTATCGCATCCATTTGGGCCGAATTCCAACGAGTTTCAGTTGGGCCGTCGGGTTTTGAGGCCTTCCATGGGGCAAGCTTTAGTTATATCGAGCCTGGGCGGTAGTGAATGTGAATGTACCACCAGCATGTTACCTCAACTTTTGATAAAATCGCTGCTACATTACTCAAAGCACTTCGCCAAGCTGAGGCCAAATCCTGTTCTTAACGATCCGCTGAGTTGTACTGTTATCATACCACGTGAAGTGAAGGACAAGCGAACCTCAGCTTCTTCGTCAACAACACCGAACAATCATGGTACCCCTGTTAATTGCGAAATATTCTAGATATAGTTCATATTACAAAATTTACCAACCTCTAAGAACACATTGAGGTATATCATTGATTAATAGTTGACTCAGCTACTCCGGAAGAGCCCCAAATACCGGAAAATCTTATGGATAAGATCGAAATCAATTTCTCCAAGCATAGAATGATATTTGTCTAGAGTTGAAACAGCAGATTTGTTTATGTTAAATGAAACTGCCAAACTTAAATTAGCTGTTATGATTGTAGTAATTTAATATGGAGTTATCTTCTGACTATGGATGCTAACTGTGTGAAGGAGACGATTAAGTTTCTGACATGTTTAAACAGTACAGTCAATTATCTGACCAAGTACAACGTGACCATGATGATAGTGAGTTGACCGAGTGGAAGAAGCGAAATCTGGAAGGGCAAAATATTTGGGAGACGCAAAGGCAAACAGCAGATTCATTGCTGGCTGGTAAGCATGGCACCACCAGCTCAAGAGCACAAATGTGGCCTGTGTGCTTCCAGGCACGACGTCAAATATAAATATTATCAATGGATTCAGAAGTTGCTGAATAAACTTCCACCTGATTCACAAATTCATCTTGCGGGACACCACTGTTTTTATCATGCAAAGAAAACACCAAGGTAGAGATTTCCAGGCTAGTACTTAACACCGTTCATGTATATTACATCCAACAAGCTTTGTTCCTGGTTTAATATTGATTATTAGATTTACCTGCTAGATAATGTATGGGGGCGTTGGCAGGACGGGATACGTGAACAAAGTGGAGAAGAGCAACAAAATGTCAACCTATACATGTCTAGGGCAGGATTCTTCATAAGAACTATAACCCAAAACTGGTGTGGTTCTTTGTGACTGCTACAAACAAGACGGATATATCAATGTGATGATCGAAATCACTTGATTACGCTTTTGAATTAATTTACATCTGCCAAACAGGGCGTGAGGAATAGCTGACACTTCGTGCCTTCCATTGGAGTTGCGAGAAGTTGGTGAAGCTACCACAGTTGTTTCAATCTCAGACAAGAAGTGTAATTTGTCGGGATACTCAGCCTTTAGCAGTTGGGTGTCTTGTATTTGTTAATCATAATTCGGTTAGTCTTATCTGTAATCAGGCAAAAGACAAAGTCAATGAACTTATGGATGATCTCATCAGATCCATGGCATCCACCAGCGATGGCCCTGTTTGATATACTACATGTAATGAGCACAATATTAATATTCATCGGGCAACTGTACTACAACATATATTTTGGCAATAATTACAAGCACTTCAAAGATTTTATTGCTGGTGCCTAGTTATTCGTTTTTCCTATGGAACCAAGAAAGTCACGTCGATTTTGCTTACAGCGATACCAAGACAACTAACAGAATTATACCATTGCATTCCAAAGAAATTATTTTTCAAGTAACCAGCAATATTTATTAGTCAACCAATTTTGTATGATTTTTTACCAAACTGTAAAACATATAACCTATTTTTCAGAATATAAATGGATTAACATATTAATGAAGCGTGGTGTTTGCAAATTTTCTTCCAATGAACGGTCCAGTTTTGGGATAACAGCTGCTGTACTGGTAGTGCTGACTTGTTCAACGAATGGGTAGCAGGAATAATCGTCAATTAAGATCAGAGTGGATTCTTCTTCGATACTGGCAAAGTACGCGCTGGTTTCCTTAAATGGTTCATTCTAGACAGTTATTTTAAGCGGTTCTCTGCTTGGGACAGGTGTGTGGCTATTTGACTCAGAAGACACGTTTCGACTTTCTGCTCGACCAATATAGACCACACTTTCTCCCGGAGCAGGTTAACAACTGATATATATATATAACAAAAACTAAATCTATAGATAGGCAGAATTCGGGGAAATTGTTTTCCGTGAATGATATCGATAGCTCTAACAATTGACTTGGTTATCTGCCATTTTCCACCTCACATGGAATCGCACTTGGTATCGGTTGTATTGGTTTCATCTCGACAAGTTGTTGGTTTTGTAAGCTTTAAACATCTAGCCACATGCGATTGCAGTATCTAGTGACAGTATGAACCACGACTGCTGCAGAGATGACTGACTTACATGATGCTTCAGGCATGGTGCAGTGTCATTGTGATTATTACTTATTGGACTTCTTGGCAAAGAGAACAGGCCAACATCCTCTTGGCACAATAATCGCATATGGGTTGCCGGACTACATTGTAGCTGGCCTCATTTAAAAAATACTACATTACATTTTTTTGCACCATTTCGGTACATATTTGATATAGATACAATTTTGGCAGGTCGAAAGCGTTGTCTAAAGCATCCATATGATATCCTATGCGTGTATGGGCCTTCAGTGGAACCCATACACGTAAAGTGAGGCTTTTCCTATAAAAATTGTAGGCAGCTAACTATTCATAATTTATCGGATTTTCTTGTGAAGGATATCTAACATATGATTAAGCCCTTGCACAATCATTCATGCCGCTTATCCGTACCTGCCACCACAAGTCGCATTATCTATATCATAATATCAGATATGGTGCAAAAAAATGTAATGTATTGAGTTTACAATCAATCGATTAAGTAAGTCACAATGACACTCAAATTAAAAGTCATCTCTGCAGCAGTCGTGTGTTTTTAAAGCTTACAAAACCAACACAAAACCTGATACCAAGTGCGATTCCATGCTACAAGTGTCACCTTGACCTTAGTGTAGTCCGGCCTTATCACAGATCCCGGATAATCCATAAAGACGATGTATTTAATTTCGACATGAGGCGTCAAAACGGCGTTAAGCAAGAGTAACCAGTGGTCAGGGTATTGGATACTCACCAAATATGCTTTGTACAACCATTTTAACGTTTTGGTATTTTTTTTGATCTTAGATCAATACTTACCTCTAAGTGACGAAGAATCTCTATCAGAAGAAAAATCACATTGTAGATTTGTTAACTGCTCTGTACAGCTGTCTCTGAGTAAAGAGCACATTAGATCCCCATGGCTGTAAAGATAAGTGACGAGCGACACCTTGGCAAAGGGTGTTAGTGGTTTCCAGTCGGGCAGACTCATCCCCAACAATACAGTTTATGTCACCATGAATAAAATATCTATTTGTTATTTCCAGTTATCTTAACTGCCCAGTGCATTCATTCTATTTAATAGATAATTACACATGCTGACTATATCTTGCACAGTAGATATTTGAAGTCCATGAATATATATATAAATATATATATATAAATATATATATTATAGATATATATAGAGATATATAGAGATAGATATAGATAGATAGAGATATAGATATATAGAGATATAGATATAGAGACATATATATATATATAGATAGATAGACGAGATAGATAGAGATATAGAGAGATATAGATAGATATATATATAGAAAGAGGAGATATATATAGAGAGATATAGATATATATATATATATATATTTATATATATCTAATATATATATATATATATATCTATATATATATATATATATATATATATATATATATATATATATATATATATATATATATATATATATATATATATATATTTATGCATATATATATGTATATATTTATTAGTTAGTCAGCGTTTATGTACTGACATAGCGAACGAATCCGTCACGGGGTGTTAATCACCACGAATGATATTGACGGTAACTCTTCAATATTGTGGCGTAAACCCAATTATATGCCGGTTAATTGTCCCGTATCAAATGATAAAATTCTTGTCGTTTGACAGGGCCAAAATAGTCTGAATATACTCTTGGTATGACCCATCTTGCATTACCGAGTAAGGATGAATGACTTCTCATTTCACATCAGCACTAATTGCGTGATTAGGCACAGTTCCAGGGGGTGTGGGGGATGACCTCTAACGGCAAAAGATGCCGTCACGGTTAGCTTGGTAATATATGTGAACCCTGGTATTGATCCTGGTATGCGATAACTGCCAACGTTAAGCTGAATCTACTAACCCGCGTTATCAGCGATATTTATCAATGATGAGCCTCAAATATTAACATCTCAGTGAATTGATTCTGGATATACGACCATATAAATCCGAGCACTAAATTACCGCAACGTCTTTCAAAACAAAGCCACCAATTTATGCATGGCTGTGCTTCACGATCTCTTCTGCTATCAATTCTTTTCTCGAATTTAACAAATTGATTGCTATGATAAATAGGATGAGCTGTCTAAGGGGTTTACGCTGGGTACTATTATTTTACGTAGGCTTAAACGGCATTGGTTTCAACTGTCAGGATTATCAAAAACTTGTACGTTGGGAATTACAGTTCGACCGAGACTTGGCGGTAATATACATTTTACATGAAGTTCCCAGGACTATCACTGAGCAACCGTCAACTATGCTGCATGCAAATCACCAAACAGACTACAGACCTCACTGATCTAATTTTCCAGTCACATGATTAATCAAACTTTCGAAACCCAGTGGTGCATTAGCAATATTGTAGTTGGATACACTCGTAATGCTCCATCAAACATTATAGCTATAACACTATCAGGTGAATCCCTTATGGATTTTTCGCGACGTGTTTTGCCTATGAATTGAGCGTCAAAACAGCCATGGTTGAGCATCGCAATCATGAAGGTTGTTATGATACCGCTCTTTGTGATATCACAGCCTATTGCCTCCGAATTCAGAGGAACGTTCGAGAGTGACTATTTTAATTGCTTCAGGATGTTCAGGATGTTGAATGAAAAAAAGAGAGCAATTTCAACAAACCCAACATAACCAGCAGATCACACTATGAATAATACATTGGTTGTCAGGAATAAGCAGGTATCAAAACCGATTCCATTTATAGCTACGTATCTTCAAAACAAATGCTATGACCAGCCAAATACCGTTCTAATATGCTAAATGGCCAATCCATCCAAGCCTCGATAATGTGCTTGGGATCAAAGGTACGACAGCATCTCCGCCACGAATCGTCATACGTCTTTTATCAAATCTTTTGACCCGCTTATTTGACGCATACTATGGGAGTACCAACCGTGGTTGTGTCACTGATCAAACATAAACAGCGTTTGAGTCACTGATCAAACATATATATATATATATATATATATATATACATATATATATATATATATATATAGATATATAGATATATATATATATATAGAGATATATATAGATATATATATATATATAGATATATATAGATATATATATATATATATATATATATATATATATATATATATATATATATATATATATATATATATATATATATATATATATATATATATATATATATATATATATATATATATATATATATATATATATATATAATAGCGTGAACTGATAGTAATTTGTTGCCCCCGATTTCATCATAGGGGTCAGGCCTACGTATTGTTTAATACTAAAAGACAATACACCTTAGCAACCTATCGTATCAAACGAGATGTATATTATCAAATTGTCTGCTTTCAACTAATTGCTTTTTTCCCCAGATTGAAAATTAAACGGGAGGGACAAGTTGGAATGAAAGCTAATCGAAACATTATATAGTACCAAGATGTGTTCATCAGTATGCATATCCGTAGTGTTTATGTTTTATTTTTACTGGGTATCTTGTCCTTTCACTTTGATTTGCTAGAACATTACTCAATGGTGCCTTGTTTCTCTATCCGTATCATAGATCCTGTGATTTCGCCCATTCACTTGTTATGATGCTGTCTTAGAGTTAAGAAGAATGGGACAAAAATATGATGGGCCGACATGGGGTGTTTGTATTGAGGGTTCCGAATCGGTGCTCTCCTTTGACAGTTCGAGAAGTTGATTTTGAGTTTTTCAGAAGTTCGTTAGCATGATGCATGATACATCTAGCACAAATTACAGTGCTAATGCTTTCCGCGTCGCAAAACAGAGGTCTTATGAACCTATTCCTTTCACTCAATCAGCTTCGGTCCACAATGTGAAGCGTCCACCGTCCTCAACATATACAACAAGTTATTGTTTCCCGACAAGCACCTTTGGTTGATGCTACAGTAACGAAGCAGATACATTAATTAATCAAAATTGACACAGCCCACATTTGCTGTTTAAATTGGGCACTTCATGTTTGATGAAACAGAAGATATAACTACGTTTATTGCCAGTTGCAATGCCATATATGTAAGTTTTTCTTCAAATGAGAGGGTCAGGATGGCATTACTGGATTTTGAGTTGTTCGTGTCATAGGCATAAGTGAAAACAATCTGAAAATGATCTGTGCATTAATTAACCATTTGTGTACAAAACAACGTCTTTTTGATTCCAATGTGCTAAACCTGACTGGTTACTCACCAATCGGATGGTCTCATATATCAAAGGGTATTTCAATATTGACTAATGGCGTAATTCTTGTATCGTGGTGGACTTTTTTTCAGCGCCGAGGGTTAAGATGTCAAGTTTGGTCAATGAGTGTCTGTCATATACGATTTGGGTCATGAGAGGACTTCCAACATGTTGAAATGGCATTTTGCAGAAATATTTCATTCCTGGACAAATCATGAGAATCAAAAGCTTCAGAAATTAAGTAAAATCGGTTGTTTGTGTATGGTATTTATGGCATGTTTTGTCATGTTAAACAAATATTCAAAACAACGCGAAACATCTGGTAGTTTCGCTCCTATTTGTGCGTTGTTTGTAGTTGGACACCAACAGGATTTTGTTTTGATATCTATGGATATCTAGACTGCATGTTGTCTCATCCTTTAAAAATGATTTTTGAATGATTGTTTTGTATTCTATCACGAACGTGCACGTGTAATATCAATTTTTTAACCATTGTACTATATTAAAGACGCCAAGACAACATGATGTTACATTTAAATTTGCTATCAAACCTTCTTATATGATAATATCATCCATGCAGTTCCCAATCTACCACTACGTCATCCATATTTAACATTCCGCGTTCGACCAGCTTGCGTCGGCCTCCATTGCACCAAGACAATTACATTTTCGAGTAGTATTGCAGCATTGTGTAAATAATTTGTCAATATAAGAAAGTGATCTTGTATGCATCTTACAGCTTGTTATTGTTTGAAATGTGATGGTATATAACTGACTACAGACAGTAAATTGGTGCATTCCAACCATGCACATCTGATGTTTACTTAAGTCTTACTGCTTCAATTGGATTTTGAGATGTAATAACAGTTAATTGATTAATACTATGCTGGTATGAAATATAATAAACACTCCAAATATTGCACAAATGATGATGGTTATAGTGTGGTTAAACGTCAGTTTCAACAACGAGGTGACATCGCGACGGTGATGGATGAGGATGATTGTGATGCTTGGACGGCTTCCCTTAATTGCCAGCGCCAACTTGGCACAAACCTGTAGCCCGTACGGGGCTGCGAAGCCCACGCAGCTGGAACGAAGGTCCATCGCGATACTATTGAGCTACCGCAATTTAACTTGATCATCCGAGTCACGTGGAACCAGTAATATTTTTCCACATTGGTATCAAACCACAACCTGTTGGTCGAAAGGCGACGCAGTTTACTACTACGACACAGGAGGCGACTCCCAAATGTTGCAAAGGCCGTAGAAATACAAAGATGAGACCACTAACACAGCAACTTTAATTAACACACGCCTAAAGTGTATAAAAATGTTTGAATGACAATACAGCTGCAATTATGTACAGTTCAGCTCCTTGTGGTGCTCTTCCGTTTATAAGAAAATAAATAAGGGGCCTCAGACCCGCCATTCCATGCCACGTTTTTGCTCCCAAGCCCCGGACCAGCGCAGGAGCCAGATCTCATGGCGTATGTTCAAGACCAAAGTTGATGAGCAGCAAATATAGTGCCATTAAAGTAAACAAAAATGTCAGTTTTTAATCTTGTTGAAGCAAATTTAATGTTAACAGCGATTCCTTTCTGAACACATCTGCGAGATCCATAAAGTGTGTGGCCGAAGTCACTGGGTTTGTCCTCTACGTCATTTTGCTCTCCCGTGGGTTTCGCTGTATTTGCTACATATATGGCTGTAGTCCCTCAACTACTTCAGTTATAACTGCAAGGTTACCCAGGTCATCATCGAAGACACTCCAATTACGTTAGGCATTCGGCGATTGTTCGCCACTCGAACCGCGCGACACGTGGCTATGTTTTCGTGTTGTGTTCCGGAACTGACATCAATACTAACTCGGTAACGATGGCGAGGTGATCGGTTGTTTCAGATCAGATGAAATTGTATTTGTTATCATTAGGCAATATCAATTTAAAAGCAAACTTAGACAATAACATCTGGCTTTCAACAAGTTGAAAGAAGCCAATACTGTAAGAGCTAAGCAGACTCTTTATTTATATTTACGAGGGCACTTCGAGAGTAACACAGAATTGTGTAGTGAAAATATGCCATAATGAAAGTCCAATGGGCACAATATAAGTGACCATGGATATATTGAGCACCCCATGCTGCCGCCTAAAGAAACCGCAATGTGTTGTCTATACATTTGCCTAGGCTACCAATATCACACGTGCGGAATGATGCAGAAAGAGACAGTCGATGCATTATTAGCCAAATACAAAGCATTGACAACGTTTAAAAGTGGGTTGTCTGCATGAAATTAGAAGGGGAATCCTTCTTCAACCCATGTACTGCATCGTTATACCCATTGATACCGTTAGAGAAGCAATTGTTAAAAAATGCAAAGGTCATATATTTTGCGTACATTTATTTGGGAAGCCTGGATGTGTGAATAATTGCTTCTCGTTCGTCTTTGATGCGCATTCAACGATTCTTGGCCCGGCCATATAAAACATATTCAACAATCGCATGCTTTTAATATGCTCTCCTCCCAAACAAAGTACGTTACAGCGCCAACCTTACATGGGCAATAATATCCTTAAATTACTGTCCGTGAGTTAATAAACCAGCACTTGTACAAGAGAATGTGTCGTCATTTCTATCAAATATATTTTGTAACTTACCGTTAATCCACTCCAGTTCGTCGACACTTCGGTTGATATACCCTGATACCTGAGCTGTGTGCTTATTCCGGACTGTTAAGCCCATTGTGAGAACATTGTCAACATCATGATGTCTTAGAAGACTCCATCAATATGCTCCCTGTCAGAGGATGTATAAAGCCTAGGCCGAAAACGGTTCCGGTGCTTTAGGCATGCCCGCAAACTGAAACCTCCAGCACGTTCCGTTTATTTACTTCTGTTAAAAGATCAGCTGCTAATAGTTATCTAACTAATGGAACGCCTTGCTAATCACGTATGGATCCCAGAAGCAGTATTATACCGTTGCTGTTGAGTAACTAATGTGCGTCCCGGTACGTGGGGAACTGTCCCAGTATTTTGCTCCTGGCAGTTGATTGTGTATGCTAGCGGCCCCATCGTATAGAAGAGATGTCGGGGGTTATTTATATACCATAGTATCAGAATACATCGGGCCATTAATGTAATTAATTCAACAAAAACCTCTGTCTGTATGGCCTCTATGATCGTCCTCATAGAGCTCATAAAATTCTGAATATCACTTATTGTGCTTGGTGTGGATTACATAGAACAACCCGCAGGGATTGTATGTTGTCTACACCGGCTCTAAAGTAGACCCATTTGTAAAATTGAGTTTATCTTTATTCAGCCGCTGCCTGTCATTGTATGATTACATCGTTTTAAGAACGACATGTTTTCAGCATTGGCACGGGTGCGTCTAATTAGGGGAACTTGGGAGTTGTGCAATCTACATTAATGCATATTTAGAACTGACGCTGTAACTCCTAATTAGTTCGCCTATGAGGCTAATAACTATCCACTTCATATACTGCCATTTATCACTCTCGATCAAACCACATGTCGAACGACATACACCATCGTGCGTAAGCTGACATATTGTCCAATACATAGAGTATAAAACAGTCTAATTGCTCTGTACACTAACTAGTCAAATCAGGTACTGCGAGAAAACATCAGATGAGTCTTTTTCTTTAATGCAACCCACTAATTGTCTAATATATACTGAAACAAATGGTGTTTGTCATAAATGAAAGTGGTCCACTGCTGTACATATTGTATCATGAACGCCGTATGACAGGCGAAGTTAATCATAAAATTATTTTCGTTTCTGCGCATTGTTCAACAAAAAAACAAAACCTTGATATTGCACTCAAACATTAAGAGCACATTACCATAACTATGGCATGTTGATAGCACAATTAAAGAGCTTATAATGTCATGGGAACACGGCTTGCTCATATCCTACTTATATCCTTATCATTCGTGTGGTGAGGAGCAATGTTCAGAGCCAGGCAAAGAATCTGCATGAAAACTACATATTTGTGCCGCTAGCAACAGCCTAGTCGCATCCACAACAAAGTAGTCGCCTAGTCCCTTTGCCTTGGTAAAGACACATCAAAATATTGTACCCATTTATTTTGTTGCCGTCTCTCTCAGCTAATCCTTTAAATAACTTCATCAATGCATGACCCCTAATGGTAATTTAGAGCGTACATTGATCGATTGGTAGTTCCCCAAAAGAGAATATCCACATCATTTGACAGATTATATGGGAAAAGATTTTCCTCTTTTGTTCAAGTCTTGTAATGCTAATTTGCTTTACTACAACTCAATGACACGTAGCAAAGAAGTTAGATGAACACCATTCAACGATAATATGTGGCATTTCTGTATCTTGCAATGTCCGTAGATATTACTAAAAGACCACTATTGTCTCGATAAATCACCGTTATTAATATGGTTCTTGATTTATAATCTGCATTTCACAGAAAAATATGAATAATAAGGGTGCCTATATTGTGCAATCGGGGCGACTTAACAAGATGGCTTGCAAAACCGCGAATCACTTAATGCAGACAGCAATTTACAATTTAACAGTTGTATAGATTAGACGCACAGCTGCATCTGCCCTATGTCGTTGCGTCTACTTTCAACGCTTATAAGTATGCACATTCTGTAGTCTGCGAATAATTCCGCCTCGGGCTTCTCGCAATAAACATTGCTGCCGTGTGGCGCGAATAATGGGTTTCAATGATGCTGTCAACTAGTCATCATCTGGTGTTGAGGGAGAAAGCTAAGCACATATTGAAAGCAACATTAAATTTAAGTCGGATTTTATATACCCTGAGATATTGTAGTACTTATTGTATCGTAACAACCAATAATGAGGGAGAACATAAAGCCATTTGATGACATGTGCGTACACTTCTTGTCACCCGGGTTGCAGTAAATAAGCAATTTATATAACGCAAATGCCTGGTCAGAATACACTACCCGTCTTATGGTAAGATTATTGTGTGCTACGCGTAGCATATCTCATTTTGGGTCTAACTTGTTACGACCAAGTATCTTGCAGGTTTTCAAAGGCTGGCCATTGCTGCTTGATAGTGTCGGTGGGAGCCGCCCAGATCGTTGTTGTCAATCAATAATACACGGACGTATTTGTAGGATATGTGCTTCTCATTGTGTCTTGTTTGTGTTCGTGCATTGACAACAGTGTCGCTAGTGATTGGTGTATACATCTACCACCTGACCTTCATATCTGGACTGCTAGGATCCATACAAAAACGGGATTCATATAATATGATGCTTCCATATTGCCAAATACACAATTGCCTCATTCGACTGAATTAACTAATTAATCTCCCATGAAACTTCGAGTTTTCTATTTCAGTACATGTGTTCGTGAAGGTGCATCCATTCCGCTGTCATATATATATATAATATATATATATATATATATATATATATATATATATATATATATATATATATATATATATATATATATATATATATATATATATATATATATATATATTTTATATATACATATATATATAGTATATATATATATACATATATATACATATTATAAATATGCATATATATATATATATATGCATATATATATATATATATATAGATATATATATATAGATATATATATATATATATATATATATATATATATCTATATATATATATATATATGTATATATATATATATATATATATATATATATATATATAGATATATATATATATATATATATATATATATATATATATATATATATATATATATATATATATATAAGCACTTCGGTTCACATTCTCTAGTGGATATATATGAATGAATGATTCAGCCATTTAAAAGCACGCTAAACATGTAAAGTATGTAATTATACGAAACGATATGCGGAAACGGAAATAAGATAGTTTAAGTGCTCGACAAAGACAAATTAAGTCAAGCATGTAAATCATCGTTGATTGTTTTGTGCATCATTGGCTGTTGAGTGCTGCATCAATAACTTCTGTATTTTGTTGCATTATAGGGTGGACGAATATGATAAACAAGACATAATATCAAGGCAGAATGGTCTAGTTGGTTTGCATGTTCCCCATAAGATACTGTTCTTGCACATTAAACAGCATATATTAAAGAAATACCTGAACATAAATGACATCAGCGCTTATACCCTAGTTTAAACAATGGATTTTGTATGATAGGAAACACAGCAAACATTCCAACTAGATACAGCATTTTATCTGTGTACTGTTTTATGATATATCATTGATATATATAGCGTCTTTCTGCATCGCCATGGTTGGGGAACCAACTTGAATGAACATACAATGCTGCTTGTTTGCTACAAGAAAGGAAGCAGGTGATGGCCACAACATGTGAATTTCATTTCATATAACCCATTTTTCTGTTTTTTTATTCACGATGCCATATATTTGTTCGACATCTGTTTTAGCTTTTGGTACTCAATAAGTATTATAATTCAATAATTTCATGCCAAAAACATTGGCGAAAAGAGAACACCAATATGCAAAAAATCAAAGGCAGACGCATTCAATTGGGATCTTTCTTAGGATGGCATATAAGTCGCACCGTTAGGTAGAGAGTGAGAGATAGAGGCCAATGATGTGATATTGGAAGCAAATGGGAACGGGGACGGCAGCAAGGGCCCATGTTAATGTACCATTGAACAGCAAACCTATAGAAAATACACTCATCAACTGCTGTGTGGCAGATGAACAAGTACTCGATTGAGAAATAGCGGCCTATTATATTCCTACACGCACATGTTGCGCAGCATTTACGATCACATTCCATTTGCGCCCTTAATGACAAAGCCGTATACAATGCAATGTTTTACATAATAAGCTTACATCTCATAATGCGTACCTCCTTACTAGTTTAAGGTTTTTGATATGAGCCGTACAAATTTACGACGTAACAATTGAGCTGATTATTCATATTACTGTTCGGAATGACAATGTCGTATCAGCATAGGAAAATCAATATTTCCAAATCAAGGTGCATTTCTTCGCTGTTCACGCCGAACGTATCGTCCTTAGAATTAGAATAGTCATCAACAGTATTTACCTACATGGCGTTTTAAGCAATTCCACTTTCAAACGAAGCAAACATATAAGATACGAAAATGTAAAAACAAGTTGACGCATTGCATCAAAATCACAAGTGAATTTGTTCAATATTCAAGCCTTGAAAGGTCCTATTTTTATACTTCTTTGACT
>CM067346.1:24431572-24634072 GCA_034190875.2 Urechis unicinctus
AGGTTACACAACGCAGGATAAAGCTACTTTAATAGGTCATGACACAGATAGGATTAACTGATATACCTATACATGTACAGACATACATATGACAACAGTGAGTGTTGAATGACAAAACTAGAGGGAAGCATGTACAAAAGGTGGGATGGCATTGAAAACGGAAGGGGGGGGGGGGGGGTGGAGTGCAAATCGATGTGATCTCGTTGAACTCTAAATGCAAAAGACAAAGAAGTGCTGGTTACCTGACCATATCCGCGTGGGATTTAATTGGGGCAGCCTCTTCCCTTCTAAAGAGAAAAGATAAGGACTTATGCGATAACGTTTACAAATTCGACAAATTCAACCTATGTTTTCATGAAAATGGAATCCAGAATAAAATATTCTCTCTGTCTCTGTTGTTTGGAATGGAATATATTGGAAAAAATTACTTAAACTTTCAGAGATCCCAAGTGGAAACACCACACATGTAAAATACATATTGCATACATAGCTGATGAATGCCGCGAGAGCGGAAACGAGAGGAAGAGGATAATATGCACTAAGTCTTATGAACTTGTTCAGCGGTGTGAGGGCAATATTCTGGTTGAGTATATAGACGAGAACAGGCAATGCTGGTACACCCCTCACAGGAAGAGTTTCTTCATTGAGAGAGCTGTAACCAACTTTCAGCGGCTGGGAAGGCGGCTCCATGGACTTATCACTAATGGCTGAAGGAATGTTCAAGTCTTGATAGATTTCATCCACTTCGTCAATGCATGATTGACAGAACTTAGGAGCAGTTTGTGTATAATGGACAGACTCTGTTTTTCTTTGACACCACTTGGAAATTTTAATTTCAGGTTGGAAATTTTAATTTCAGGTTTCCAGTTTCCAAACATCCTCATTGTGATTGAAGGCTTTCAGAAGAACACCGTTTTGAAAATGGCTTGGCCCATAGCTGTTCCATTCTGAAAAAAACCCAAAGTAAATCAGATACTGTCTAGTCAAATACATAACATTAAATATTATAATCTATGTTTAAGTACACACACACAAACCAGCAATTCAAGCCGTGCACGACAAATTCCAAAACAAATTAACGTTTACGGTTCTCCGACATTTTGGTCTTAGAGCAGTTTTGGCCTGGTTGACGACTTGCACACTCTAATGCACAGCCGAAGTTTTCTAGTAAAGAGTCATATATGTGATTCAATTGGGTAGGTGCAGCCGGATATGCATATATGGCAGACAGAAAGATCGAAAGGCGAATTGTATGCGGCAAATGAAAGCACTACAATGCATTCAAAGGTGATACAGATGACAACGTCAGCATTCGAAATTATACTAGAAGCCAAAGTTAATCCGCGCACGGGGAAAAAATATATCCAGTTTGCAATGAAATGTCAGCAGTCGACCAGTTTGTGGATGTCTTAGCCTTTACAATGTTAAGTGATTCATTGTTTCCTTTTAATATCATTGGGACAATAACTACGGTCAATGTTAAATCACCATATGTTTGGTACCATCAATACACAAATAACGACTGTGACCCCATAGACCGCTTACATCTGCGTCTCAATATAGTACGTTCAGACATGTGGTGAATAGTTGCGATCTTTAACATCTCTACCGCTCTTACTCATGAATAATATGAGGCAAAATCATCAGAAGATAGTGGCTGTGTAGAAGTGTATTCATTCATAGAGCTCATGATTTAACATTAAAGTCCGCTATTGCGTTATATAATATTGTCATTCACAGTAGGTAATAGTGTTGGAAGCGAGTTTACGAATATGATTGGTTGGGTTGTTGGCTATCACTCATGAGAGGTGTGTGGGATGATCATTGCGAATGCTATGTCTAAGTGTCATAGAGTCGCTCGTTGGTAGACTCTGTATGTCTACTCAGAATCAAGTGCAGGAGGTTAAAAAGATCTTAGCCTTCCCAAAATAAACCTAGATATGCTTATTGAATGCAGTTCTGTTTAAGAAAAACGTACCAAGTTAGTATTAATCGTTGAGATAAGTACATGGTTGACCTACGCAAGGCATTATTAATCTTACGATAATCATAAGCATGATTAATTGTGAATTTAAAGCCTCTTTTGTTTACTAATAAATGGCTTGCTAATATAATTGCCCATATAGCTTACGATTTCGGAATAAGATTCACCCATATAGACGTAGATTAATCTTAATATCCTCTGTTAACAGCACTTATTGCTAGCACTGATTGTATTATATTATAAAGCGTATAGTTTAGATGATGTAGTCTGATCATGGATTGTAGTCTGATCATGGATGTAAGGTGATACATATGAAAGTCAAATCGTCCCACCAATTGTGCCATCTCAATCCAGACTTTGCACGATTAAAATGCAGCATTCGAAGCGCTGATCAAGTAGTTGCGTCAGTAATTGTCGCAGATTTAGGGTATAACATCCGCTTTTTTTCGTTGCTCAAACTGTGCTACTTGAAAACCCACATTTAAGTTTTGCATTTGTGTTGCACTGTGCAACTAGATGTAGTCAACGATATGTTTAAACTTGATCAAGGCACCAGAACAAATGAGTATGTTCTTAAAAGAGAACAATTATTAGCCGAACTTGATTTACTAGGGCTCATAGTGTTACAATAACGCTACATATATTGCGAAAGAATGATTAAGTGAAAACGTCAGCTGGCACGATAGTTTCGTGTTCATTTTTTCAGCATTGCACGTTTTAGTAAACCTATAAATTTCCATGCAAACATTTGGAGAATAAATAGAACGAATACGATTATCGGAAGCCTTCCAAAATGACAAAAATCGTAAGAATACGAGAGGATTCAGATCAACTACATTTTCACAACGTAAGCCATGTAATTCAATCGAGTTAAAAAAAGCCTCAGAGATTGTAAATAATTGTAAAATTAGTTTTTGACCACTTTCACAGTTATTATACCTGATAGTACTCTTATCATATTTGCTTTGGGTCCGTCTATGTGACAACATTTTTACATATATTTACGACATTAAGAAAGTTGATATGTAACTACAAATATAGCGTAACGCAGAAAATAGGAGGAATTGTTTAGGAAATATCATTCCCTTGAGCAAAGCCTCCACGGAAAGACATAATCCATGACAGTTGCAAACCGATGCATTGTTAATAAACAAATCATACGGCCAACAAACAGTTTCAAGCATCAATATATGTATTAAATTCAGTTGTTGACAATATTCACGTGTTCATCAGCACCCTATCATCTCAGAATCCTAGCATGTTAGTCTATAAATTGAAATGGAAGCATTGTATCGATACCTACATGCTTTCGTTATAATATAATGATCGGCTTTGATACACAGTGCCCTGGGAAATTTAATACAGTTAATGAATATAAATGCTTTTGCTGGTTTATTGTGGTGATAGTCATACTATTGGGTTACATGATAGCGAGTCAAAGGTCACGTAATGATACACCGTTAATATGTCGCGTTTACTAACAAATTGCACAGCAGCTACCAATGTGCTCAATCAAAAAGAAGAGATTAAACGATATAATGTATTTTACATCAACGATACCCCTTTTCTATGCAATTAAATATATGGTAGTTCCGCTCTAATCAATCGAGTTGTGCTCTTCATTAGGCTTTTAAAGAGGATGAAAACGAAAAAGGACCGGCTGTTTCGTTTTCTACTGGTCGGTATTCGAAACATAAATTCATGAAAATATAACAGTGTCTGGATCCATTGATGCTGTTGATCAGATAATTATCTATATTAGACTCTATCAATAACAAATATCGTTTGTATAGGAATCAAATAAAGGTCGAATCAATGTAAGGTACATTTGAGATTTAATCTAGGTTAGTGGAAGAGCAGAGCATAATCGGCTGCCACCATCGCCACAAAGCAAACATAGCTGGGGTTACAATGTGCTTGAGCACTTTGGGTAACGGAAACAGATGAGGGGCTAAGTCTACAATTACCTCGAGGTTATCCACCCGCTTTGGGTAATCAAATGCTGTGTACAAATTAATTGATGACAATTGCTATCCATATCATTTAACGACCGCGCACGTACAGCTGACCCAGTATCAGTAGTAGATGGTCTCGTTTGAAACTAGATGCGTGACACCGGATGGTATCGTATTTTACCGTGTTATATTCCTTCGCTTCTGCAGAGGTTCGGCTAGCAAGATGTACACACCACTATTAACCTCACGTCTCAATCAACAGTGTGCACTGGTTTAATGCAGTTAGCTTCGTCACTTTTCAGAAGTTCTCCTTAAACGCAGACTGAACGGGGGAAAAAGTAGATAATTCATGCTATCCTCTTTTGCGTCCAAATAGTAAATATCGTATATTCGCCGTAGAAATTACGGTATATATGCTGTTTGTGCCCTTCAACGTATATGTGGTAAATGATATATCATAGTCAAGCGGTTTACCTGACATTTACAAACAGATCGTAATTGTGCTGTTTTACATCCCTTTGCATGTGACAGAGTGACTGATGAGACACTGTCTGAGATAACTTTTTGGCCGCCCCAATCCTAGAGATCGCAGTGAAATATATGATAAGGTAGTCTGCAATTAATCCGTAACATTAGGGCTCATAATGACAAAATTTAAAAAATCGGATGAAAATACTCGCCTGTTGTTCTGCAATATAATAGTTTAAGGAATCCAATTCACCCATCATACGAATGACGACCTACTATGATGAGTATTCCAGTTTGTCACTTCATTTAATTGCAAATGTTGCCTTCGTTGACATCAGTGGACATTGAAAGGGATAACTCTGATACTCTTAGAAAAACAATAGCCTAATATTAGCCTGGTGGAATATAATAATTTTATCTTTGTCATATGTTAAGCGATATTTTGACGTGCTGATGAATGTAAAATGTACAAACATGTCTATGTTTGATACCCCGATAATCCAATTTCACCCGTTGTACGAGGTAATTTTGTCTGCATGGTCAGTGCAAAGATTATATCAACTTATTCATTTGTCCTAGCATGACACTGTTCGTCCGCTATTCACCATATTACTTTGCTCGAGAGCCTATCATACTCGTATGTCATTATGTAATCTAAAGGCCGATATGTGAGCGGTTTGACGGTTGCAAAAGTGTCCGATGACTTCATCCTGATTCATATCGTGTTTTTGAAATCTGCCGCAGTATCCACTATGACTCGCATAAAATGAAATGACATTATGGACGTGGATTGTGAAACTCTCAGATATAATAATCCTCCATAATGATTCCCATATCAATTTCTATGTCGTATTATGTCATTTTCGTAACTATAACCAATAATCTATTATGAATCTATAATACTGTAACTTAACAATTCAAATGGAATCGCAAAATCCCATATCGACATAGCAGTGGCAGACCAATGTATCTAGATCGTTTCTTGTCGTGTGAGTATTTGTTCAACAATGATTAGCCGATCTCAGCGGGTTAAACCAGGTGCAAGTGTAGGGGCCAATCCATTTGGCCAGTGTGATTTGTCGCAGCGATTACAAAGACGGACACCCATCATCAACGTCTGTTAGGTTTTAATTTCCAATCGGCCAACCGGTTCTCCCACATGATGTCCGTTGCATTATGCAACACCGAAACCGTGTTACAAGATCGCTAAACCCTGTGGATTTGATCGGAGTGATATACGGTTAGTTTTTTAAAGAAAACCGAGCAAATGAGTCGGTCAGCAAGATAATGAATATCCGGGAGAATTGGCACAGCACGCGATGTGCTGGCGTGGACCAACCACGACGTTGAAAGGAAATACATCGTACTCCCTTTCGTACACTATCAGTTGGCTGGTGTCAACTTCGAGATTCGTTCCACCAAATAATCATGTTCACATGATCGCAAGACTACACAATTATAATAGTCATTCAATCTGAAGAGCCCATATGCGCAATATGTCTGAATGCAGTTCTTTATATCTGTATTCGTTGACACAAAAGATGTACCCTTTTTAAGGTTAAAATGCTTCATCAACGACACTTTTCCAATGATGACATATTTTTCTAGTAGTATAGGTAATAGCGGTTCCAGCGCACTCGCGCAAATAGAGACCGGGGAGCCTATCGAAGGGCCACGAGTCACAGGGGGGCTATGAGTCGCAGGGGGTAGGGGAGCCATGAGTCGCAGGGGTAGGGGAGGGGCAGCCATGAGTCGCAGGGGAGAGGGAGGCCCACGAGTTGCAGGGGGTAGGGGTAGGATAGGCCCACGTGTCGCAGGGGAAGTGGCAGAGGGAGCCGCTATTACCTATACTACCAACCTTCAAGGTCATAATCCATAGAGGTCCTTAAGCGTAAACATTCCGAGGCCGGGAATTGTTCACGCGGTCGAGGTCCTACATAAACTGGGCAACCTTAGCGTCGTTCTTCTCGATCAAATCGCGATCTGGACGAGCGGTTATCAATCTCATCGTAAAGAACTTCCAACAGTAGAACACCCCCGCCGGCCTCTTCGTTTTCCTACTCGGTCGTCCCAGCCAAGGGCCGTGAAGTTCCTGTTCCACGTCCAGGCAACTATTAAACCTGCCGTTCGTGCCATAGTCGCCGTTTTCGAGACACCCCCAAGCCTCCGTGTCCTTATACTTCTTCCGATCCTTGTGATACGCCAGGTTATACGCCTCAGCCCTCCCCAGGTCCTCAAAGGAGCACAACCTGAAAACGCAGTCAACAAACACCCCGATGGTCGCCACCGGACTGTGGTGCAACCCAAACAGAACCTGAGGCTTATACACGTACGGAATCACCCTCCCAGGACTCCGAGTGTAGGGGCACTTTATCTCGAGCAGCACAACCTCCTTATAGGATCGCACTTATACTCCAGAGTAACCCGACTTTCGGCTACCTTTTTTTCTGCCAACCCAAAGCAAGCCTTCCTCCAGATTCTCTAACAAACAAACCCCAACAGCCAAAACCAGCCAAACCAACCAAACCAGCCAAACAAGCCAAAACAGACAAAACCAGCCCAAACAGACAGTACAAGCCAAACCAGCCAACCCAGCCAAACAACCCGACAACCAACTGCCAGCCAACCAGGAAGCAAGCGATACATTAGTCTGCCCTATCCATTGGTCTGCCCCGATCGATCTATTTGCCTGGTCTGCCCTATAGCCTACAAAGCCTCTCCCAATGTTGGTCTGCCCAAGCGATGTATTTGTTTGCCCTAAAGCCTCTCCAAATGGTGGTCTGAGTAGTTATAAGGGTACCTCTTCACACCTCGTTTTTGATCGAGGGATGACGTAGGGATCTTTTGGGGCCTTCAATGCGGGAGCGTCGATTTTGCTGGGGATTACGCACTATATTTTTCGCTGATGGATCGCTTCCGGATTCGGTGTGCACTATTTGGGTGAGGTCATTTTCGACGGCTGTATTTTTGGCTGGTGTTGTCGGTTGATGAAGTAAGTTGTTTGTTGAAAAGGAGTTTGTAAATGGCTATTAAAAGTTAATAAGCGGTGATGGTGTTGATAGATTGAGATGCCAAGGGTAGTGTTATTGTTGGCCTGAGTTGGCTCCCGCATTGAAGGCCCCAAAAGATCCCCACGCCATCCCTAGATCAAAAACGGGGTGTGAAGAGGTACCCTTATAACAACTGGTCTGCCCCAAACGATCTATCTGCCTGTCCTGGCCCCTAGTCCATGTAGAAAGGGTCCCGCCTATCTAGCGCAGACCGGGTAGCATTGTCATGAGGCTTTGGGGCCGGTTATGTTAGGCAATTGGATGCGGCTTCAGTGTGGCTATTTGTGATTTTCCAGACCTTCCATTCAAGAAATGTGGAAACTCCTACATATGCCGCTATTTGGAATCTTGTCGAAAACGTCGCTAGGTCCGCAATGGTTCCTAGATTGGTTCCAACCTCTAATATATTGTCTTACAAGTTGTCGTCTATTTCCTCCTCTACGTCTATCTCAAAGGAGTCTACCTTTCTCTCCAACCCTTCGACATTCCATTCCACCCGCTGGATAGCATACAACAAATCGTATAGATTGGGCCCCTCCACCAGCCCCAACCCTAGGATCCTCCTCTAAACTACCATAGGTGACCCGCCCCACCAGCCTCGCGGACTCCTCCAGCTTTTTCTCGACATATCCCCATTGGACACCTCCGGCTCGCTCCCATTGGGAACCTCCCGCTCGCCCCCATTCGCCCATATCTTGTTCAGCCTGGTGGTGCCTATGCCGTACTTTTTTCGGATCTCGTCTCCAGTGGAGATTCCACGCAGGGACCGAATCTCTTCTATTTTTTTTCGGACAGTTCCTTCTTCTGTATGGTCTATACCAAACCAACACCAAGGTCTAACAGATGGGTTGGTTCTAGCACCGGCACCAGTTTGCAAGCACTGCACACCAGTTTGCTAGCACCGCACACCAGGTTTTCCAGCACAAACACGGTCCACCCAGTCCAAACCTACGCCCACCCACACCCACCCAATCTTCCAAACTCAACCCGTCCGACCGGCCCCCACTTGATGAAGGTGATTTGTCAGTTTGATAACCCTTCGCAAAACCTCGCAATTAAATTTGACCATGTGCTCTGTCAGCCTATCATCAATCAAAATGACGATGAAAGGCGTATTTATCGTATAAAATAAAAATATGCTTGTTTTCTAAACCTCCCCATTTCACCATTGGTAGTGTCCGAGTGGCTATTCTTCTAGGTTGCATCAAATCAACAACATAATTTTACTAGATATCGCCCGTCTTTGCGAGAAAATAATAATTTAGTACACCAACTGCATTGTAAACGACAGTAAACAGGTCAACGCTGCTCCATATAAGCAGGGGAAATAGTATGAGTAAATTGCTATCCCTAAATTTAGTTCTAATTACGCAAATCAAGATAGATAGTTCAGCTCAATCTGTAAAAGCTGCCCCGCTATTACATGAACACAATAAAATTCTTCGCCATGAATATTTACTGTGATTTTATTGGGTCTAAGTGACTCAGAGCAAATAAACATACTCGTTATTGCCCATTTCCTCAACGACCAGCTTTGTCTCATGCAAATTCGTCAGCAGGGGGAGCAGAATGGGCTGTCTTCCAAGACAATACATACCTAATTAATATGTAGGTTGACCTTTACTGCCGCATCTACAACCAGAATGATCAAGCTAGGTATGTTTATAGCTGGGATTGATATTGTCACTACTTATTGGATTACAAAGATTTAATGAGAATTTTAATTGATTTGCCTAAACCACTGGCCTAATAAATCTCGATATGGACTGATAAGGCGTAAAACATACCTCACCGTCAATATAAATCAATGGCAAGGTAATAGGTAAATGCGAAAAGAAAATTTGTTGGTGATTCAGTCAATTCTTACGCGTAATACATAAAAGAAGCTCACAGATCATGACAAAATACACGAAACTATTCCAAACGTAGATAATGATACTTGGCTAACTACAACCACAGAGGCGATATCTGTTGTAAATGCAACAGTTTTTGCATGTGTGTGTATATATATATATATATATATATATATATATATATATAGATATATATATATATATATATAGATATATATATATATATATATATATATATATATATATATATATATATATATATATATATATATATATATATATATATATATATATATATATATATATATATATATATATATATATATATATATATATATATATATATATATACATTTAATTCGCTTTTGTCCAAATTTTTCTCTCGCTGTGAGATGTGCAATGCTGAAATACAATTGAATTGCAGTGACCTGAATTGTCTTCACGCTATAGGACAACACTTTGTAGCTTCATTGACCAGGTGGTGTATGTGCGGTTATATGTCCAGACCGGAGCCTTTATAGTGCTACATAAAACATAGGTTAAGAGATTCAACATCGGTATCAGCTACTCATGTGTCTACAGGAATCGACAATATCAGCCAACTAGATCCAGTCAGCTATTGACAACAGCATCAAGTATCATATTACCATAATCTAGATAGAAAACCAGCTATCAAAGTAGATACGAAATTCTCCAGCGGTCCATTTTGCTGCTTTGTTTAGCGCACTGTTACCCAAGTGTTATAACAGCAGTTGGATAACTTTATTGTCGTTGAAGCCACGCATTTTCTTGCGATTTATGTAAAATAATGCACAAACGTGGTGCTACATAAACACGGAGATAATGATTAACACACAAAATAACTAATTGTGGTGACTGCTTATGCAGGTTGATGTAGGGTTGACACATATTCACTCAAATCGCCGTGTCATATGGGATATCAGCCATACCTGGTTAAACGTGCATACGACAAACTGGTACCAACTTTAAATCACCGCAACAGCCGTAGCACAGCACTGTAAGTATGTTATGTATAAAACAACGCGAAAATATAAAGTGAAGATTTCGACAAACTAAGGTGAATAGCAGGTTGGCCACTGTTGTGTTGGCTGGCGTCGGGAGGATTGTTTTGCCCAACTGTGACTATTGAGTGCTACATATGTAGCAATTTCAATGACCTTGCTACAGCAGCAATTTCTGAATTTCCATTAAATGTAGGGTGAATGAACATGACAAGAAACACACGGATATTATGCTCAGGCCATTTTAAAAGTGCCAGTGCATGTTTACGATTATGCACTGGTCAGGTGTATTGCAAAGTTGCTATGTAGGTGTACGCGCACATATTTCATCACAATTCGTTCACAGCTATCGGCGCTTTTACTTAAGTTTTAGCGATGTAGTATATATGACAGAAAATATACCAATTCGAAATCCCAATGGCTAAGAAGTGCATACTTGGCAATAATTTACCCATGTGGATTTCGATGTGTACTGTAAATTAACAAGCTAGCAACGTGGTTGTAGAATACGCTCGTCATAGCATTGTACTTGTTTGTGTGAGACTATTATATATGAGTCGGTTTTTCGCCAAAAGCAAACGTCGATTAATGTGCAAGTAGACGAGAAGCAACAGGTATCTTGAAGCATATATGTTGTTTATTTCATTACCTTATGCGTCTGTGAGTACTATGATGCTAATGTTTTGTTTGGAAACCAATTGGAGCGAATATACAATCTAGCATATCTGCGCAAAGACAAGCAAGTATTTGCTTGACAAATAGCAACCAAGCTCCAATCACCAATAGGAGAGCATTTCCGATCGAATTTAATTTGCGGCTTAGCTGAAAAAGTGGTAACTTGTATCAAATGCGTTGTCTAGGGTAATAGATATCAAACATGAGTCTTTTACTGCATACCTTCCGATTAGTTGACGGTTCGTGATATTAGCCTCTCCATATTTATGATAGAAACAACGAGCTCCGGTTTTGATATTATTGTTCGGAATGACAATAATATATCCGCATAGGCAATGCAATATTACCAATTCAAAGTTCATTCGTTCACTGTTTGCACCATCCTTCTTCGGCTACCCGTTACTTGACTATATGGCTATTTAAGAAAATGCTAATGAAAACTTACATGAGATGCGAAAATGCACAAAAAACTTTTGCTGACGGTAATACCACCAATAACGCACAAGACAAAAATAACACTGGTGGATCAGTGAATATTGAATCGGCTCTTATACGGCTTGAAATGTTATTATCTAGTACCACTTCGATGACTGGTAGCTAGTTCCCGACCCGCTGGTTTATTTGTCCACACAATTTGGTAATCGAAACGTCATTTTCCATTTAGATGCTAATGACCGAATAAAAGGTCACGTTAACTCTCGATGGATTACTGGATCACTGTTTGCTGGTCAACAATTATAAAGGTAACAGTCGCATCAGGTACGATAGGTGCAGCCTTCGAAGATACCTTCGTGTCACATATATGCTAAGGGATGCGCCCTTGGCTCGATGACCTCTTACCAGCGGCACGGTTTGCAACCTGATGTAGTTCACTGTTGAAATACCACTATACCCCTCATCCTCTAATCTCGGAATTACACCTCCCTGTTGCATAAGTGTCATTGAGCACACTAACGTCAAGCCACAATCTTTTGACACAATAGTGACACTTCAATTGTCTCCATTCCAAGTCGCCACCCACTCGGATATTGCACCCTGACGCCTCAGGTGCGTGATTATCTCAGACTCTTACGTCTGCCATGAGAACAATATATGCTTTATGCACTGACTTTCAATATATCTGCCGACTTCTGGATATGATTTCCCTGAAGAGACGTCTAGATTAAATACCCAATAGTTAATAGCCCTGATTGCTAGCATTATTGATAGCACATTACAGACCGGGTGCCATGCATCATATCGACAGTGATGGAGCCTTATCTAGGACTTAAGCTGCTAACAAAAACTCGAAGGCGCTTTAAACGAAATGGAAATGCGCTACTCATTGTACATATCAGATCGACTTTTGACTAAATCCCGGGGTTTTTTCGAACTCGGTTAAAACTCGTCTCTCTGTAGCAATTTGCGGGCGGAGTGGCGTTTCATTAGTGAAGCGAGTGCAATGATTAAACTAATAGGGCATGCGATGGACTGATGGGCACTTCAATGAGGCAAAAAATACACTGTGTACAATATGTTAACTGAAATCATCTTGATAGCAGCCTTGGATGTAACTATCTTTGCTCTACAGAAGTTACACCTCTGGCGACAGGACAGTGAACGGGTTTTGTCATCATTTATTCCTTGTGTCGCTCATAATGCGCAGCGAGTAAGCAATGTGTGGGGCCACCATAAATAATCAATGGCCAGGAAGGTTCCAATTGCTTTTCTGGTGCGCATGTTGGAATGCAAGAGAACCAAATAACAATGCCTGATCAGAAAAGCTGTTAGGTGTAAAGTATGACCCTCTTTCGGATAAGAAAAAATACAATCAGATTTATAAATCGCAAGGTTATGAGGTTGCATCACAACATCTGTCATATGATACTGTTTTAGGAGTCTTTTGTAACCGTATTCCCCACAAGTTGTTCCGAGAGTCTCTCTGTGCCCGGATTTTTTACCAGTTATTCTAAGAGTCTTTTGTACGTGGATTATCCACCAGTGGTTCTGAGAGTCTTTTTGTGCCCGGATTCTCCATCCATTGTTCAAAGAGTCTTTTTGTACCCGTATTCTCCTCCAGTTGTACGAAGAGTCTTTTGTAGCTTCTTAGAAACGGATTGTTGTGCAAATCTGGATAATTTTGGTTTATTGCCACTCGTACAGCCTCCGTTTCTCCTGACAAGCTTCTCCTGGCATGCCCCAATGTCCCTTCTTTTTATCACCACCCTCAAACTCTACCACACCCCCACCCCACCTGACGCATGGTCTACTGTCATTGGTCACGACTGGTCACGTAAGTGAGTGATTGGTCCGGGGTTTGAGACGCCAGGTGGAACACAGGCGGCATCTGGAGATTAGCAAGCTGAGATCAATCCAACCATGTCCATTATAATAAAATAACCGACACCCGATATTAGTGTCAATTCGAATTAATTGCGGGGCATCGCTCTTGATCAAAGGGATTTAAAATGTTCTTGTTACCATCCGATAGATAAAAGGGAGAGAGTTTGTAACGAATTTATACCATCAAAAAGGTCAAAGGTCTGAATAATTCACGTGTGGAATAAGGGCCTTGATATGGCAATTTTAAAAATACCGTCAACACAATACCTCCAATAGTAAGTATCTGTTGCTTTTACACATTATACAGGCATAGATGAAGAATGCTGATATGTGGTCCTTCTGTCGTCGCGGCTGTGTGTCCGATATATCCAACATTGAATGATACATGTTGGGAGTGATTTCGGGAAATTGATGATAAGAGAAGTCGATATTGCTGCTTGTTTTTCAAATAAAGTTCCAAAGGGCGATATCTCCGCAAACACGGGAGACGCATGTAATGTTCAACAACGATCATAGATATGCTCAAAAGACGTTTGCAAATGGATATTGTGTGCAGTGTCATGCTGCGTTCCAACAAATTATGCACTATTTGTATGCAGCATGATAAAGTGATGATAGCCCCTCTGTTGATGTCAACCTTATATAATCATATTTGTCTGCCCAGAGGATGGCACAATAGGGTAGATTGCAGGCATAAATGAAGGATTGTTGCCAGCATAAAATCCTTAAAATAAAAAGACGCTATTGCATGTTACATAATACACACAGTCTGTCCCTCTTCTTATGTTCTATAGCTTTCTAACAACTATATCTCTGTCGCTCATCTGTATTATCTATTAGTTTTTTTGCTATATCATGATAGTGCATTCACAATCAGATGAAAGGGGCGCCAATGTATCCTTATTCAGTGATGACTGTAAATTATACATGGAATTTTGCAAATGTGCTGAGCTATTGAATCTATTCCTGATCTCATTGATCGGACAGAATGTCTCATTATGAAACAATAACTGCTTCCTTCGCCGTTAAAAAACCCCAATCCGATGGCTCAAATACAATTCTTGGAATGTCGTTGTTGTTGAATGCACCATACCTCGAACCCAAATTGTTTGAACCGACCCTGCCAAAATTGTATGCCTATCATCGATGTTTAACGCAAGCTGATTTCCTGTTCCATTTTGTTACTTCATCTTATTGCAAACGTTGACTCTAATGTGATGGCTTCGAGGTACTTTAGGTAACATCAGCTCTATCTCACCTTATTGGTATTGAGCATGATATTTGGAGAATCAGCCTTTCTAAGGCCAGAAAATGTTAACTGTTTTTCTGGACATATATTTCAAACTCATCAGTGCTACGTGTCTTCGGCTCGGCATTCATTCATGATTCTAAAATACACACTGTTAAGGCGCTTTAATCCGGTGAATGCGGGGTTGGTGCAGGACATCTGTTCTCCGCAGCTTACCCTATTTCCCCTATTTCTAACGCTCGCCTGGCTTTCCAAAAATGCATTGTCACATCGATCAAAGTGATGCAATGCATACAGTCATGTTCAGGATTGCAATGCACCACCTTCCGGTATCTCTGCCGCAATTGTTAAGATGGGATTTTACAAAAGACAATGGTTTTATATTTCCTAACTTGACTAAGCACCGCGATCTTGAACTCTCGGATTAAACAAAATGACATCGATGCAATGTATTGTTCTACGAATTAGGCAAGGCGGATATCATTTATTGGCAGTTAACAGCTAACTAGCCACATATTTACACAAATACTCACAATAACAATTGTAAGGCATTTAAGTTTATAAAATATACACGATGTTGAATATGTGTCTACTATTCACACAGAACATAATTCACTCGGACCGGTATATGCCCGACAATGCTCATGCATTTGTGAATATAGAACATCTCTTATATGCCAAGATGTGACTGATTTTTAGTTGACAATGGTCTGATGACAGCATTTTCTGAAATCGTCGGTAGTATCCACATTGACATTGTTAATAATGATGATAATGATGATAATGATGATGATGATGATGATGATGATGATGATGTCTTCCATTTGTATTACGCAATGTTATGTCCAATCCTATGCGCTTAGGAACTCACTCACAAACACCCATACTGATAACGGTGCATTCGCTGGTCTGTTGATTAATTTTGCACTCCTATCCTAGAAAATGAGCCCTAGCACAATTATGCTGGCAATCATTAGTAGCTCAGCTGTACGATGGGTCGCGTAAAATGGCAATCTAACCTAAGGATTTCCCCTAACATGCACTGCAACAATTTTCTGCACTCCATCCCAGCAATTATTCTATTGCCTATAACCTACAATGAAATATGTCGAAAAGTAATCTAGAAAACAATGGGAAATTGTGCCCAACTGAGTTAATATACAATGCAGCTACCCATTACTTGATGTGCCTGCTGGTGAGCATATGTCCTTTTGCACTGGTAATGTAGTGTAGAGATCTGATGCAGGGATTTTGTGGATACCCCATTAGAGGTAAAAATATGCGCTCATTGTTTATCTATAAACGTCGATATATGGCTTTTTTGTGGAATCGACCATTGGTAGCAGTCCGTTAATGATAGAGGATTTAAGTAACCATCTGTTGGTCAGTGGGAATTGATTCATAGAAGGTAAAAGGTTGGCCACTGCAGAAAATGATTTTACCAAAGTGATTGTGCATGCGGCCGAGCAGTAGATCGCAAATAGCCGTGGAGTAGTCACATGTGCTGTGGTTGGAACGATATGACCGTTGCAGATCATAATAATAATTTAAGAACCAATATTAATCCATAATATTGTGACTTAACGACGGTTAATGTTGATGAATGTAATAGAATGCACCATGCTTATTTGCTTTGGCTTTTCCCAAAAAATTAGCGAAATATTTATAATCATTATTATTTACATTTGACGTTGTAGAGTTCGGGCTTCTAAAGCGATTTATTATCGTTTGAGTATCGACAAGCCGAGCCCAGCGGAGCTCTTTAGGTGCTGATGAAGGGGGCATTCTATTTGGTCAGTTTTATTCGAGGCAGCTCTTACTAAGCCGGCCACCCATCATCAGCGCATCTCGTGTTTTAATGTCTTACAAGCCAACAGGTTCTCCCACTTAATATTACATTATGTTATACAAAAGTTAAGTCAAAATTCCGTTAATTCAATCAATAACACTGCTTACGCAGCAACAAAAAGTATGGACTGCTACTCACTGTTTCATATCTAAGGTGACAAAACAAGCGCGGCGCATATTCAACTGGGCAACAGCTATGTCCATATGTGGTTGCAACTTTACTAGCTGGCTTTATAGCGACGTATTATGCTTTATGTAGAATAATGTGAATCTGACGACGGTTGCTGTCGGTAGTAAATCCCTGGGGGTTAGCCTTGAGCAAAAGCGGGAGGCGTAGGAACATCAAGTTGAATCCTATAATAAACTGAAAATATATGCGTAAGCTCCCGAAAATCCCTTTTGAAATTCAACAAAGACTAAATAAATGAAATATTCGACATTAATCTTAGTAACTGAACACTGACACATGGCAAAATCGACTTGCGCACAACTACAGCATCAATATCTTTTTCTCAAGTAATCAGCTTATTATAATTAGACTTATGGCTAATGTTACTGCGAAAGCCCGCAGAATTGTGTTGACATCATGTTTGATCAAAGCATGTCACCCTAAAAAGGATAAAGTAGCAACCGTGCTCTGCGTGTTGATGTGAAATGAACTGATGTTACCACACCAGTAATAGGCACAATATTCACAGCTATTCAACGAGTTGTCGCGTCTTTGCAGTCACGTTTACTTTGTTTTTTTTATATATTTGATTAATCATGTTCCCTATTTCCTACTTAATAACAAATAAAGGCGTTTATGACAACAGTTAATCATGCCTTTGATTATCGGTAGATTGTTAATGTAAAATCACATATGCCGTTGAATTTGCGCAACCAACGACAGCGGAATGGATTCTCTAAATATATTCAACCATTTGGACAACCTGTACAGCTTTAAATTAGACCCTGAACAACAAAGCGCCAGCCGCACCATACGATCATACACTCGCCCCATTAAAAAATCACCAGTGGCATCATGATGTTTGTCAGTAAATGGTTAAAACATATTTCCGTTAGCATGGTACTTTCAAGCATTGAGGTTAACAAACTTGCATTTTTATTTCATCCTACGTAAATACAATGTTTTTGCAATCCGATCAATTTCGATTTAATGATTTATTACCCGCCACTTCTTACGCCAATTAGAAGGCTGTGTGCAGTTCATGATAGCGGTTTAATCATTTCTATTACATGGCATGACCAGCTGGTACTGTTCAAATGCATTCAAACCAACACAAGCTATCGCATGCAAACCAACGGCCCACAACACAGAACAGGCTCGGTAGCAGGACTGATAAATTAACTTTTGTAATTTTGCATAATGACGTCTACCACATATATGCATTTTCTCCCATTAGGGATTATCTTTCCATGGGTCTCGCTACATCTGTAATGTATCAATACGTCATTTTCACGTGCAACGCAGCCTCACCTAAATACCTCAAAAACACTAAATACTATTACGACCGCAAATTCTAATGCTCATAGCTATTTGATATTCGTATCTATCACGAGAAATTCGAAATATGAAACCTATTATGATATATCCATATGTTTCTCTTTAATGAACATTGACAATCATGGCAAATATGCTATGAATTGACATATATCATAGCTTCTATATATATATATTCACTAAAATACAACTGATCTATTTTGTATGGACAAATATGTCAAAGGGAAATTTGTTGTTCTACAAGAATAAACAACATACCATTTCAACATATCTTTGTTAGAACCAGTACTGATCGTATTTGCAGCTGTTATGATTGCTTTATTTTGGTCGTCTTTCTCTGTTGCTAAAATGCTGCACTATGGCACATAACCGATGTAGATTCTACAAGCCCAAACGAAGAGGATTGCGGGTGTGTACCTGTCACCTTGAGAGCTATTATTCATGGTAGCCTCATTTCATATTTCATCGTGCCCTCCAGCAGCCCCTTTGCCTTTATGGCGCACACTGTGGTGCATTCACGACATCGTCGGAACAGTATCATTGTACATTCACAGAAAGTTAATTAACACTCAACCATCCATAAATTTGTCAGCATCTGTCCTTGTAATAATATTGGATGAATTAGATGTTGCCAGGAATAAGGGCGCCGTAGCAACGGTTGTTTATGAGGCCATTAATACTGCTCTCCGGAACTCTTAATGGTATACAACAGTGAGCCAAATAGATGAGTGACACTCATCTTTGAACTTGAGTACTTGATTAGGACCTTTATCCCATCTGTGTGGCAATTTGCACAGTAGACATCCATGGTATTTTAGCTGCCATATTACTACCAGCTATACAAGTATTGAGTCATTCCGCCGTAACGCTCTCTCAGATTTGCTTTAACATTTATTATAACTGACCACACATATTTTTGATATCCGACCCCCAACCCCACGACCGTTTCGCTAATGCAGAGTATTCATGCGTAACTTCACAGTAGCTTTAAGATTTATATTCTTATGAATGATTCAAAAGATTAGCCTTCCTCCGCGAATACACCGGTTGTGGGGACAGATTTATTAAATGAGAATATGTGAGGGTTTATTGTCCGTAAATGTTCATTAAAAGACAGGGAGCTCGAATTCTGACATATAGCTCACTGAATGTCTTCTGTTTTCGAAATCGGCCATTCTAATCAAGGTATATACCGTTAATTCGCTTTTCCATTTCACAAACGCAAATGGAAATTGGTAAGTAACCCATTTTCTATTTTAGTATTAGGCCAACAAATATGTAAAATGGGCATACATTCCTTTTTCGTTTTCCTATCATAGATTTCACTAACTAACATACCAACATGAAGAATGGGAATAGTTTTATTTTCATTTTTCGATCGGATTACTCGAATTTCAGTTAAAGAAGGATCCTTAAGATCGCGCGCTTAGCAAAACTAATCGAGTATTTAACAGTCGTTCATTGTCATAAGAATTCAATAAATGAAGATATCAGAACTTTATTCTGACAACAAACGCAACACGCATGATTTGACGGATGCGACAACGCGAAACATTGGCGACATTTATTCTGTTAGGTAAGAGTTCATTTATATAAGCCTGTAAACTTAGTAGATATAAATATAAATGCATAGCCTCGGCGCCCAGCGAAACACAATACTCAGAGGTCACTGTCAGCTACATTTAGCTACCTTTGTGTGGTGCGGACATGGAAATATCTCTTTCTCCCCAAGGGCACCCACTCCACCGCGTGGGGTACATATATATATATATATATATATATATATAGATAGTTCATATATATATATATATATATATATATATATATATATATATATGTATATATATATATATATATATATATATATATATATATATATATATATATTATATATATATATATATATATATATATATATATATATATATATTTATATATATATATTTTATATATATAATATACATATATATATATATATATATATATATATACATATATATATACATGTATATAATACATATATAAATGTTGTGCATATATATGTATATATATTGTAACATTGTCATGTTAATATCACGGCATTAATACACATATATATATCTGTATATATATATATATATATATATATATATATATATATATATATATATATATATATATATATATATATATATATATATGTATATTATCTATTTATATATAATATATATTTATTTTTTATATATATATATGTTTTTATATCATTATAGATTTAAATACACATATATATATACATATATATATGTATATATATATACATATATAATTTAAATATATGTGTTTATTTTTGTAACTTTCTCATGTTAATATCACAGCCTTCACATATATATATGTCGTATGTATCTATATACATACATTGTATATATATATATATATATATGTATGCATATTTATAAAAATATCAAATATATATGCATATGTTTAAATGTATGTTAATATGTGGTATATTCTTATGATAATATCACCAAATTCATCTGAGGCCAGGATTTTTAGAAGCGCTTTCATATAGAGAGCTTTCTTTAATGGCTGACCTCTCTATAAAATCAAAATTAGGAAGGCGAAAGTAAGCCCATATATTTATATGTAAATATATATAAATATATATATATATATATATATATTTATATATATATATTATATATCGTATGTATATATATATATTCAGTATATGGAGAATAGATATATGTATATATATACTTATATATGTATATATATATATATATATATAAATATATATATATATACATATATATATATATATATATATATATATATATATATATACATATATATATATATTATAAATATTATATAGATATATATATATATATATATTAATTTTTAGGTAGTGCACATCGTGACAAGGAAACGAAATTGGTCGTGTGCCCTTTTTTTTATGTGTTCGCGAAATACTAAGTAGAAACCAGGTCTTCATGCGTTTGCCAAAAACAAAAATTCTAAATCAGTTGTTTACCGATTTTCTATTTATATTTATGAAATAGAAAAAACTAATAAACGGTATATACCCTGTTTCATTCTTTTACATTTTCTTCCCGCTAAATAGTAACCCGAGTATAACAAATCCTGAGACACGCGTCAAGCATCTAAAACGTTATCTAGAACAGCTTTGATTTTGAACTTTTTCTCACGGTCACTCAAAGCTGTAGAGTGGGTATTGGCAAGGACGTATATGCAGATTGATTTATAAGCGGCCTCACAATTGTTGGCGCGAATTAATTACGAGCGTTCCTAGCACCTCTCTGGACCAATAAACGGCCATTCAACACGTCAAAGAAAGCATTACTATGGTAGCCGTATAGATAATAAATATAATGGTTAGTATAATGGTTGCATTCTCTCGTAATCATTATCATACATAATACAGATTCAGCTACTATCCATTACAAGGTATAAATAAAGTAAAAGTACTGATATTCGCCAATTCAATACAAATTTAATTGGATAAATTCAATTCAATGTATTACTGCCACTAAATACGTATTGGACTAGTATCGCCTATGATTAGCAAAAATTCGAATCGGGGTAAAAACTATATTTACTGACCTAAATCAGTGAATCAACTAACCTAACTTTATCATAAAGATTATTCCTGTCCCCAAGAAATGTTCACTCTCAGAAAATCAAATGTATTCAAGGCCATCAGTATAAACTTTGCTTATTAAGTGGCAGCGTTTTTCGGTATTATCATGAAATAAAACCCAACAATGGCGATTTTAGTGAGGTATATGCTGTGTGATAGTGGTAGATCCTAAGTTGAGTAACATGTATGGCTGATTGGTGCTTCTCATTCATGTTATTGACAAATGCCCCCCCCCCTCAAAACACCTATCAGCCCAACCTCAACACTTAACATTATCACCCGCAAAAAGTAAACAATGTACAAACATGATAAAAAGAATCATATATAACTGGTACGCCAAAGAGAATATGCAATGCAAGCTATTTATCACAGAAGGTGTGACAAATCAGTAACGTATTATACCATCCATCAATCGCGACCATACGGACAGCATTGACCAAGTGAGTACTTTTCATCTGCATTTTATCGCGAAGTGAATGCCTTTAGTGGTGGGTTATTTGAGATGGTAGCTGTTTATGGCGCTCGTTTAAGAGCAACATAACAGAAGATAAGCATTAGCATGCTTTACTACCACACACCACTGTGAGCCTCTTGGTTTGTCGCTGTTTGTACCCAACAGCTGAGTATTAATCCTAGAAATTATCTGTAATCATACACCTACAATATTAGATTGCGCCATGAAAAGGGAACATGGTAATATCCATCATTATCAATTGGCTGGCTATTGGTGAGCGATGATGAACTTTGGGGCTACATTCCCCACTGACGTTGAGGTCTAAATAAGGTAAATTAATCATGTGATACAGATGAATGTGGCAATCATGCAGACATTGCATCGCATTAACAATGAAAGCTTGTGCCTGGAATCTCTTTAATTCTAGAACGTGACTCAATCCAAAGCTGAGTAAATTATTGTCATTCTTATTTCGTCAATAATAACCATAGAATGCGCCCTTTGCATCGGAAATATAAGTTTCATTTGAATTTTTGTCTTGCCGTTCGAATACATAGTGCTTAGGCTTGGGTTGTGATGGATTCAAGGTGTATTACTGTATTTTATATATCGCTAAGATTTAAAAGACAATACATAAAACTCATAAATGACTGATCGTCGATATTGTTGCTCACGTATGCATTTTGCAGAGTAATGAAAGCGGTTGCGATGTGTGTGTAAATAACGATCTTACATTAGTACCTCTGCAGTGGTGCTACTGCTGGATGTTTTACATAGCACTGATTGTGTAGTTTGTAGCATGGTGGATGGGCATTCAATAATCTTAAAGGTCTCAGATACAGCAGTCTTTTGCCGGACATGGATGCCAGAGCACGTATCTTGTGTCAGTTATACTGCTTTTTCCTGAAGCCCCATTATCTATCTATGAAATGCATGTTGTATGTCGACCATCACTAAACACAAACACATTAAGGTTCCACCCAACACATTGCCTAACTTCTATTTTATTCAGGCATGGCATTAAGAATATTAACAGCTTATTTATTCGTCAGTCATGTAAACTACTCGCAAAAGTTACGAAGTGGCAAAAGACATAAACGCTGCAAATGTTTATATACCATTAATCTTCATTCACGCAGTCGTCGTGTCCGACTCTAACACTTCTTTAAACGCCTAGTATTTGGTGATACCCTTAACTAGACTCTGAATGGACCAACGGTTAGACTTATCTAACGGCTTATGGATATGATTTCCTAAAGCAGTCATGGATTCATAATAAAACACCCTACCGTTCACAGTGCAAATCCCTGTTATCCTCAATTTAGTTGTTGCTTGCAATATGAAGCATATCAGTATGGCTCTTTGGGTGATTATTTAAGACGGTCACGATTTTTGAGAGCTTGCTAAGTTAGTAATTACACAGTCCAATCAATCTCTTATCCCAAATGAGGTTATCATTCATTCAGGATACACCTGCACAGGTGCACGAGGCAATCCAGTATAGTATTCGTTTTCGAGTTATCAGTCTGTTTTTGCCATTATCTACATGCCATTAGGCGATGTTTAGTAGCACATAGCGTAATACATAGTGCAGTTTACCGGTACGAATGAACGGTTGACTTGATACATTGACCTCTGACGGTTATTGCGACCAACCTGCACGCTGTAAAGATAATGATGTGGTATTGTTCGCAGACATAAGATTTAGCGTACTTTTGTTCTGTTTTGGTCCCGATGTGTTGGATTAATAAAATGCGTCGTTATCTGTTGGATGGTTCGTTGAAAAAATAAGTCCAGGCAATAAATAATTCGTTGTGTGCTATACGACGAGATCTCAACCAACATATCACTGTATAGGCATTTCCATCACTCGGTTAACTCAACTTTACCTGATGTGCACCAATCGACCCATGTATTTAGAGGGTCCACCACGGAATATCATGCAAAATAAAACGAGACACTGCGGTTTAACGAGGCATGTGATGACATAATGATATCGTAGCTGCGAAGGATTAGTGTGAATTTTACTCTCGGTAATATAGTGTTGCCAACATCGGGTTGTTTAATCCCGCAGATGAGACGGGCAGTTCCCCAATAGGATCAGAAGCCATGTTTGTTCGTATGTATGATTTGACTCGTTCAAAACTTGATCGATTCCTCCTTTTTGCGTCAAGCTCAGTGCAGAGTTTGCCAAATACGACCCTAGGCAATTGCTAAGACTTACAATATATATTTGTTGCATACCGCAAATATGATAATAATTATAATTTATTTTATATAGCGTAAATTCCACAATAACTGCTCTGAAACGCTGAGTGCAAGGTGCAAAGTGCAAACATTAGCCGTAAAATATTCGGCGAAAAGAAATGTTTTTAACCGTGACTTACGGGCATCTACATTATTTATGTGTCTCAAAGGGCTTGGAAGGTTATTCCACAAGAATTGGCCAGCAACACCAAAAGTCCGCTGCTGCTCCGCTGCTGACAACGTAAAAGTAACTTGCAGTAACCATTGGTTATCCGATCTCATCTCTTTTCCTTGAATAAAGGGAGCGATAAGATCTTCGAGGTACGTTTGTGCCGTCTTATATACGGATTTATAGACAACTACCAGAGTCTTACATTTGATTCGCTGTATCACTGGCAACCAATGAAGCAAGCACAGAACCAGAGTGATGTTAATGGGTATAATGCAATGTACAATTACACATGTGCTAATGAACTTATTCAAAATCAATGATTGGATGGTATAAGAAACAACTGTACTTTGGATATATTTATATATATGAATTGATGTATGCATATATATATATATATATATATATATATATATATATATATATATATATATATATATATATATATATATATATATATATATATATATATATATATATATATATATATATATATATATATATAATATTTTTTATATATATATATATGTGTATATATGTGTATATACACATATATATATATATATATTTATTTATTTATATATATTTATGAATATGTATATATAGTTATTAATATATATATAAATATTTATATATGAATATATATTCATATACATATATAAAGATATATATGTATATACATTTATATATACTATGTTTGTATGTATATATTTTTATATGTATATGCATATATATAAAACATATATACGCATATATATGAATGTATATTTGTATATATACATATGTATATAAATATACATGCACACACGCACACCATCACCTCCCTCTTTGAATCAAGAAAGATGCAAGAAGTCTATTTAACCACCGAGATCCCATATATATGCAAAGAGATCTCACACCATTAAAAGTATCTCACGTTAGCATATGTTACATTTTGTGAGTGGCGTCACTGCCATGGACGTGCTTGTGCGAGAATCAAGCGTGTAAAGAGAAATGGTCTGCACAAATTCCTGTTTTCGATCGGTAAGAAGCATCGATGGTATGCGTCAACTGGCCATTTATATTTCTCACTTATTGCCTCATTTACTTGCTCACTTGCCAGCTATCTCAGTAACCCAGACTCAGTCACTGAACCACAAATCAAATTGGCTTAAACCTTATTCTGTGGGTTATACATGATTTTCGGTTGGTGTTTTGCTTGGTCGAGTCGATAGAATAATTCCATCCTGGATCTAATATCATGAGGCCGTATCAAGCTAAGGTAACCACGTTTTTAAGCCTGAGTTACACTAAACCATCCCGACAGTTCTGTATGAAATACAAACACCTAGAGCATCATCGGATGTACAGCAACGTGTTTCAACGATGGAATTAACAACAGGTAGAGACGTTTTTGGCAGTGCAATTACGAATCTGTCGTGTATGCAACAATATATGGTGATTGGAATGGAGTTTTAATGCGCCGCATGATGTAAGATATGAACAGTATGTCATAGCGGTTTACCAAACTACACGTGTTGATGAACTTATTCAGATTGTTTCCGCTTGATGGCTTTTCAATCAAATATTAACATGACATAAACAATTATTACATGGTTAAGTATGATATGTGATTAACTTTGGATATCAGAAAACAGAAGAATTATGAGATAACTCTGTTAGCATCAAATGCTATGTGTCGGAAGGCATAACTGGGCAAAGATAGTATACATGCAAATACATGAGTGTGGCTCACTGTCGTGTTTATACGTCCCATTTGTATGAATACAAATATACAAGTCGAAATAGTCGATGAAACAAAAAAGAGTAAAGGGCTGATCATCAGTTACAGATGCCAGCATCCTTACATAATAATGCATTTGTACCCGACCATAATACTGAAATGACCTATGTGGTACTGCACCCACATACAATCCTGTTGACGTTGTGCATTGCCGATATACATCCTTGTGCATGTGTGCATCAAGACCTAATAGACGTGTTTTGGATGCTATCTGACAAATATATGACGCCTTTGTTTAACCCAGTATCTACTACATCAAGAAACGCATGCCACAGAAAATAGACGAATTAATATTGGTAAAAGATTGAATCAGCAAATGTGAAGGTTTCATGTAAACTTATCGACCTTTCATGAAATCAATAATTCTTGTTGGGGCCTTAGGAATGACATACATTCATCGGTATATGACTTTGGTGTTCAAAGAAATGAGCCGGAATTAATTGACGCAACATTCATAAGAGGCATAGCACCACCACAAGTTATGCTGCCCTGTGAACGAGAGTTTTCAGTTTGGATGAAAATCGTAGAAAGGCTGAGGCAGATGCTTACGTAATTTTTGTTCCTGAATGTCAGGGGTTTTGAGAAATCCACTCCAGCATTCATAAGCAAGACATAAGGTAATGTTATTTTAAAGTCGAGTTAATATTCCGCCGTAAGGACACAGGAAGTACTCGATTGTAAGTGATATAGATCCGCAGCTGTCCACACTGATATTCTAAACCCCATCTCTATCAAATGTTGCATGTCCTATATGACGAAAGAGAACAGAATATGGGGTACACCTTGTTATCTAGTTTGGATGTACTCTGTCAGCTTGTTGAGAAAACCGTCAGCTTGATGTAGTATAGCGTTTAATTTCTACATTTCTTCATGATCCGTAGAAATAACCATGGGTTAGAAGTAAAACAAATTAATCTAATGTGCTTTGGGGGCATTTATTTGTGGTAATCATATACTGGTGTATTGTTTTTAACTCTGGTATTAAGCTAAAAGAATTATTATCAGTTGTAGATAACTTACCGAAGCAAGCTGCTGCCATTGTTTTTATGGTTATTTTTTGGGGGAGGGTGGAGATTAATGATATCGCACAAACCATGATACGACTATGTTCATCTGTTTCTCTGAAGCATGTCGTATGCTTCGGGTTTGAGAACCATTGTAATGAAACGCCATGAGCACAAGATGTAGATTGTTTGGATAACACGCTACATTTGGAAACCATCTTGTTTGGGAATATTCTGTGAAAGTTGGAATCACCACATATACATTGAGTGAAGTCAGTGGGAGCCCTTTTAATCAGCAATAACAGGCGTCTTGAACTGGCCTTCAGTAATGTATCGATGCTTTGACAACATGCCAGCCCCTTTGACTAAAAGCACTCCTCACTCCAGAGGAATACCTCAGGGCTCTGTGTTAGGGCATCTTATTCCTCGTGTATATTCAACCCCTATAAGAACTCATTGCTGGCCACCTATTTGACCAACATGGGTTTGCTGATGACAGCCAGCTTACACACGACTTCCAAGACGAAATGTGCTGACTTGAATGAAAGTTGTCCGACGTGCATCCTGTTAACATGAAAAATTCAAGGCAGTTGGATGAATCACACGCGAGAACCGGTGATTAGATCATCAAGCCCAACGTCAGTGCGAAACCTTGGTGCGGTGTTTGATACTGAGGTGCCCATGGAAGCTCAAGTGAATCATGTCATCAAGAGAGTCAACTACCGCCCGAGGCGGATTGGGCTCATTCGGAAATTCCTGACACATGATGCATACGCATAGATCATCCATGTACTCGTTACCACTAAGTTACTTGATTTCCGCAATGGATTATTGGCTAGATTGCCAGACAACACCCTAGCACGATTACAGGTTGCCCAAAATAACACACCCCGCTTGCTTGCGAGAGTGAGCATGAGAGAACATATAAACTTCAATAAATCATTATTATTATCATTAATTCTTCGGCGGGCATAAATGATTCGGCATAAAACAGTAACGCTCCAGTGTGGGTAACAAAACTAATGCTAACTTCTAGTTTGGAAATATGAAATGTTAATAGAAGTTTCTAATTAACTTCGACATCATTGCACTGCGTTACAGGCAATGGAAATATTCTGCTATGAATTAGTAAAATAATGCTCATAAACAAGGGTATACCTCATGACAAATTGAAAAAAAACGGAACTGTTTTGAGTAAAACTATGTATTGCTAGAATGTTGCTGCTTGAGATTGCACACGCATCCGTCATCTATCTTGTAACAAGAAACGACCCTCGTGCTCCCCAACTCTCAGCTCGCCACATTGAATGACAGGCGGTGCAGATTTACACATACCGACGCGCCCTACAATACTGATAACGCGAGATTGGCATACACTGACATTCTGATATGCACGGCACACAGGGAAAGTGATGTGAATCAAGAACATGTTATGATTGAGATTGTGTTAAGCCAAACAAAATTTGATTAGTTCAGAAACTGTTTAATGAAGAAATAATATCTGCCTGGTTGTTTTAACGTCGCCCGGGCAGAGAAAATGATTGGAGTTTAACCAGAACTGACCATAGTGTTCACATATTTTTTTATATCAGCTCAGGAGACGACCACATTTTTGAACTGTAATTTTCCTTTGCTACTAAGATAACATCGCTATGCATAACATAGTCGAGTTACATAGCCAATGTTAAATGTTGTATGCAGAATAGAATATATGTACTCTGGACAGTTTGACTCTCATAGTACATCTCCTTGCAACTGTGATACAAACCTGATTGTCACACTTGTTCCTTTCTAGAAGCGACGGACCTTTGATCCGGGATTATTTGACCCACAAATGGTTACTTATTGCTAGGAGCGGATATACTGACCACCCACACATGCATAGGCTGTTACGATAACTACCCCCAGACTAGGTAAAAAAAAAAAAGAAGAGAATGTGCCCACTTATAGACAACTGATCTGATGAGGGTTTAAGGGCGCTGTTTACTAATTGATACCTAGGTCTCATGGGATCTAGAGGTGCGTTCGAGCCCCGTACAGCTTTAAGGGCCTACAATAGGGGTAAACCCAGCGCCACGGGCTTGCAGGGTTTTGGCCCATATGGTTGCCCCTAAACATCCTGTAGGCAGCCCGTATGTATCATGTGACCAGGACATGACTAAGACGTGGGAGGCAGTCACCAGCACACGCACTGTCGTCAATGACGTGAATGAAATTCTTAGAATATTGCTATAAGGTCATTGGTTACAGATTGTGTCAGCCTCTTGCAGTAAAATCCCATTATTTGAAAACACATTGCAAGGATCAAGTGTTATCATCGTAATCTTTTCACTGTTCCTATCAAATGTGCCGTGTAATAAAGCATGCTGGCCAGATTTTGCTCGATATCATGAAAAGCTGCAGATTTTGGCGGAAAGAGCGTAAGTGTCCTTATAACAATCTTTTACGCACTAGGCAACGCACCGAATCCGTTTTGATAGGATTGGTCAGCTCTTAGAGATTATTGGAACTGTGAATTGTACACAATTATTGCATGCGTGCATCGCTTGCTCGAGTGCAGATACAGAACAAATATCATTGCTCCGTTCTTCTGGGCACAAGCAACTAACGCCTAACGATTGGCAACTCCAATCCGAGGTTATCATGGACAAATTGGATTTTGTTAATTGATTTTAAATGTGAGGCTTATCAGCAGTCCTTTGATGTGAACATTCAATATCGATTAAGTACCCCGATTTTGCGTCTGAGATGGTATTCGTGAAAGTGTGTCAGGTGGCAAGGGAATACAAACAAAGCACTTGCAACGTTTAGGTGTGGTGCATGACTGCTATACATCATGTTATTATGTCTGGCTCGTGACTCGTCGCCCGATGCTTTCTCGGCTTATCACCTCCGATGGGACAGTTTAGTTATCTCGATCATACATGCTCCACGTTTATGGGTGGTGGATGACTGCTATACATCATATTATTATGTTTGGCTCGTGACTCGTCGGCAGGTAACACCCGAGGCTTTCTAGGTTTATCACCTCCGATGGGACAGTATAGTTAACTCTGTCCTACATGCCTTGATGTCCACCATATCATACATTCGCTGTTTTAGAGCTCGATTCAAATGTTAGTTAATGTAAGCCAGATATGTAATGAGTTCCTTACTGCTTTGATATACATTTATATTAATGTGACTCTGAATTTGACCATATGACACGGTAATGAAAAGGGATGGAAATGTGTTTGCTGCATGTGTCGATCTCAAATATTGCTGCCAGTTATCTGATGGTGTAAATACAACGCCGCGCGCGGATTCACAGAAAGAAGTTTTAGACTATGCAATGACAATATTTCCTTTCCTACACATAAATTCCTGCATCAAGATTGATCTTTAGTATCGCTGGTGAAAATGCGTTTCCAGTCTCAATTTGCAGTCACAAACATGCCCCGGGTTTTTTAAACAAGTCAAAAGAAGCCATAAAATGTTTCCCGCAAGAGAAGAAAAACAATTTCAATATTATTCAATTATTTCATGACGTCATGACAACACCACGCATTGCGTTATTTTCTCTACCAGGCCGGATTCGGATATCCGGAAGTCATTGCTGCAGAAGAAAAAGAGGCAATGGTTTGAACCCAAATCGTATATTTAAGGTTATCAATTTAGTGGTATTTATAAAGCAAACTTAGACTTCGCTCATCATTGAACCTGTATGAGAGCAAGATGTCACATATGTGTTATATATCGCTATCGTGTGAGATTCAATTAATTATAACCTATGTTTTAAGTGTCTCATGGCGAATCAATTCATAAAATTCTTCATCACACAGGGATTTTGGCTCCTGCATGACTGTTAATTTGCATATTGTATCTTCTAACAATTATTTCTTTGCAAACAAAGATTGTTATTCTCATGAGTCTGTCTGACATGCTCCGGGGAGCTATAAAACCAATGTTAGAGCGGCAATATGACACGATGAGGTATCTGTCAAGTTTATTCATGATGCGATGTTAACACGTAGTAATAACAAGATGGCGGTGTCGATACGACATTGCTGATATTCACAAAGATAAGTGACACCCAGCTACCGAATCGCTTTTAATCCAAAAATATTATTTACAATTTATGGCATGATTCAAACAAATTCAAAAATCAATATTATGCACAGAGATTAGTCACGCCAATCTCACTGATGTAGTAAATATTATGAATTATGCCATAGAACGTTAATTCTTTCGTGAAGGATGTCCATGGTTGTAGCTACACACAAACATACATACAAACATACAGACATACATACAAACATGCAGACATGCATACATACAAGCATACATACATACATACATACATACATACATACATACATACATACATACATACATACATACATACATACATACATACATACATACATACATACATACATACATACATACATACATACATACATACATACACATACATACATACATAGACATACATACATACATACATACATACATACATACATACATACATACATACATACATACATACATACATACATACATACATACATACATACATACATACATACATACATACATACATACATACATACATATACATACATACATACATACATACATACATACATACATACATACATACATACATACATACATACATATACATACATACATACATACATACATACACATACATACATACATACATACATACATACATACATACATACATACATACATACATATATAAAAATATACATTCATACATACATACATGCAAACATACATACAAACATACAAATATACATACAAATATACATTCATGCATACATAATTGAATCGTCTACATGTTACAGATAGGTTAGTTAACACACCGAACTGGTGTATACGCATGGCTAACGAAGGTGAGTGGACGATAAAATTTAAGCCTATAATCATGAAGCATTACAATTGGAGCAACTAACCTGATCCAGTTCTAAGTAATTGTCATCAAATGCCCCGAATTACCGCCGAAATCTAGGCTTACTTAGCAATGCCTCGTCCCAGCTCATAGTTTATGGTAAAGTCATTAAGTGACTCTGATATTATACTTTGGTGCTATATTTGCTGTAACTTCCTATTAGTATACAGATGTGCCTAAATCACCTCTGTAAGTAAGATTAGATAAGAACCCGTGTGGATTCCAAGGTCCCATGCGGAATTGAAGGTGGTCGAAGTTTACTCACTTTCCCTTTGACATGTCTGAGCATGTCAGCTATAACCTAGCTTGAGATGGCCGATGTGAGGTTGTTAGTTCAGATTACGATCTGTTTGTGATCTCAGGATATGACATCACTGCTCACAAATGCTTTATATAGGGGTTAGGAATTAGGCCATCTATTATTAAGCTTAGGGACCTGATGCAGTACCTTGACAGCATGATTCAAATTTATGATTTGGTGGAGTGTCTTTAAGCAGCATTAGAAGATGATGCCTTGTAAATAGTGTCCGGGCTTATACCCCCCCCCCCCAATAAAACAACCCGTTCGGCGCAAAACCAGTTAGGTTACAGCCAACAACAAATTAAGTGTATAGCTAATCCTGGCAATTAGTAGACCAGCCCTGCGACGCAAGATTGAAGATTACCAGCCCTACCAATCAGTAGGCATTCATACGAGTCGCGCCACTAACAGACCACACGGCAAGAAAAAGGGGTATGAAACTGGTATTGTTCTCGCATTCACATAGTTCACCACTAACTTGTTTTCGGGGCACTCGGTCGTAGATAATAAGTTGATTTTGCTGATCCTAAAATACTATCGAACTGGAATCCAAGGAAACCGACAATCTCTCTACCCTCATTTGCACGATATAGTTGGGAAGTGTACTGATTTGCTGCTGTTTTTCCCAACCAAATGTTACAGATGAAATCTATAAACGCGTATTGAAAACTCCTCTCCTTTTGTATTTGCCGATGAGATGTAATCAGATTTCTCGCGGATGTTAAGAAAGTGCTCGATTTAGCCCAAATGGCAACCATACTTCTCCTTGTGAAGCTCGGTACTTTACTCTAATTTTACAATGCTCTTTGCTTGTGCTATTCTCTTAGCTGTCACTACAGTCGATTATTATTGTCTGTGAAATGACAAATATTCACCATTTGTATGGTTGGATCCCAAGACGAGAGCACAGAGTTACATTCGTCTTGATCGAGATGTTTGTGCTGTTACGTGTATGAATACAGATTCGTCTTTGCTGTTAAAGATGAGACAGGAAATGCTATGCAGTTGTTCCACTGAGTAAAGACCCACTGCAATATAATTCTCTCACGCTATTCCACCCCAGTTGATGCACCATGATGCGTGGGTGGCATGAATATCCCCAGCTGTCGTGTGGACATTATATACGGCTTGCCTGCTCAGGCATCTACTTGAAACTTGTATTTGCTAAACAGCCCGTATATCAAATTATCTCGGGTGATTAAGAAGACGTTGGACGTCACAATGGGAGGACCAGCGTCTCATTACTACGCCCACAATGCCACTTACAGTTGACTGATATCGGCTTAACATGGATGAGGTATACTGGAGACAAGCATGTGTGTAGCATTATGACGACATATATTAGCTATAATTAGCCAAACAAAACCCCACATTTTGTCTGCCGGCCTTAATTAGATACACTACCTATGAATGCTGACCCTTACTCTTCAGTTGTGCGATATAGTTGCATAAATGCAATATGACATGTAGGTATTTGACACTTGTTTCTCTGCATAAATAGATGTCCTTTAGAAAATAATGAATTTCGCACGCGAAAGCGTTCCATAGTTTTGCATAATGAGCGTTATATGACGTTGCAATATCATTCGTAACATCAGAAGACAAAACAAAACGTAAACATTGCACTCAAGCATAGATAGGTATAGTATGTGCCAATAAAATAAATGAAACATCTCATACCTTGCGTTTGATGGAATAAATTGAACCACGATGCAGACAAGGAATCTCAGGAGTGTCCTGTGTCGATGACAGCGAGTGCGCATATCATCAAGGCGGATATTAATATATATTATTTTCTATGCCAATTGTACAGAAACATACGAAAGGCATATATTTGGCATTCAACTTAGGTAGGTTATGGCACATATGTTATTCAGCTCAGAAGATTAAATAGGCGTATTTCTACACTGCTTAGTGGCCCTTTTTCAGGTGTCATTTAGTTGTGCGAGATTGACAAGGCCCACAATTGGACACCGAGTTCGAGTACACAGACATTAACTTATATTTTCTTGTCAGACAGGTCCTGGTAAGCCATCCGACAATTTGTGACAAAACGTGGTGGTCAAATAAGGCCCCGGTTTGACCTAACTGTCATGTAGCTGTAAACGGCGTTACCTTTTGCATGTTTCTGCATAGAAAGTTTGGGCATAAGTACATGCAACCCCAAGGCACATTCGTTCAACAGCATAAGGCATATTTTGCTCATCATCAGCCAATAATAGTCCTGAAAGCAGTCGTACACAGCACAACATAAGATGCAACCGGATAACCTCCTGTGCACTGGTCATGATGTTGATAGCTATTGTGTTTGACTCCAACAATCTGCACGCACAATCTGCACGTATTGGAATGCACAGTGTGCGTTGCTAGTCAAATGCGAAGATTTTCGTACCATGTTTAATCCAATAAACATCAAACCGAAATATTGTTGACCAATCTATAAACTTGTTTGACTCCAAAAACCACAACAAACGGAACATAGCCTCTATCTTTCATATCCTCTGGCTATGTGTTTTCTCAATAATAATGCCCTAGTCGTTGGAAAGATTCAACATCTTTGGGTAAGTCATTGCAAAGATAAGCATCAAAATATGATAGTTGCGATATCATGAAATGTAGAGTTAGGTTATAGATTTTAAATATATTTCACAATGAAACATTTTTCTCTGGAAGGCTCCACACATAATACTACTTGGCACTTGAGGATGAACTATTAGGATCCATATTAGACAAGGTGGCAACACGTATCATCCATGACATGGTCTGTACAATTGATTTTTGCCTAAGTAGCGATTTGACATTTCGTCCCCTGTCGGCATTAAACCGTGTACGTTATTAATGGTAGATAAAACTTTGGATAAATTGAGAAAATATGTTGCATTGCAAAACGTGTATATTGGCGTCTTCTATTGGATATAACAGCATCTAAAGTTCACTATACATGGAAAATAATAAACTGGTTCTGTCAGAGGGACTATGTACACTATAGAAAGTGCGAGGTCACAACTAAAGCTTAGTTGATGTGGGTGGTATTATGTACCGAAACAATCTTTATTTACAATGCACATTATTTCGGTCATAGCCCATGTTCTGTGTCGTGCGGACTGCATTCGGTGGTTTACAAAACTATCAATGTTTTCGACTGAAATGCAGAGTCATATGTAGCAAATGTACACTATTATGAACGTGTTGACTTCAGAATCTGATGCAAAGCTAGTTTAGTATGTTTATCTCTATAAATCGACATGAGCAACAGTTATACATATTCTCATACAAAAGCAGCTGTCAACATTCGCAGATATAACTCCTCCTACTGCTACCTGAAATAAACTCAGTGTATAGTTAGTCCATTTCTAGAGCGGTTATGACACACATTGCGGTATGACGCAGAGTTACAGCTGAAATTAATATGTAGTCAAATACAACACACTTAACATAATGTTCCATAAATTGTCAAAGAACAAAGTAAAATGGCCATTTTTTGATGACGGTGATTTGTCCAATAAATTACTCTTGGCAAAAACTCGCAATTAAATTTGACCATGTGCTCAGTCGGCCTATCACATACGATGAAAGGCATATTAATGGTATTAAATAAACATATGCTTGTTTTCTAAAGCTCCCCATTTCACCATTGGTAGTGTCCTAGTGGCTATTCATATACGTTGTCTCAAATCAACAACATTATTTTACTAGATATTGCCCGTCTTTGCGAGAAAACAATAATTTAGCACAAAAACTGCAACGTAAAAAAAAGTTAAGAATATTTACTGTTATTTTATTGGGTCTAAGTGACTCGGAGCAAATAAACATCCTCGCTATTGCCCATTTCCTCAACGACCAGCTTTGTCTCATGCAAATTCGTCAGCAGGGGGAGCAGAATGTGCTGTCTTCCAAGACAATACATACCTAATTGAAATGTAGGCTGACCTTTACTGTCGCATCTACAACACGAATGATCAAGCTGGGTATGTTTATAACTGGAATTGATGTTGTCACTACTTATTGGATAACTTAGATTTGATGAGAATTTTAAACAATTGATTTGCCTAAAACACTGGCCTAATAAGTGCAACAGAGTCGATATGGAATGATTAGGTGTAAAACATACCTCACCGTCAATTTACATCAATGGCAAGGAATTTGCAAATTGTTTCGCCTCAGACAAATTTGCACTGTAATAGGTAAATGTGAAACGAAAATCGTTGGTCCTTCGGTCAGTTCTTACGCGTAGTATATATCAGGAGCTCCCAGCAAAGATCTTGTTATTATAAGATACCCGACCCGGCAGCTCGCTCGACAAATTCAGTGACACCGCGAAGGCAGCGCCCCCTACTTTTGTGGAAGATACTCGACGCGCAGCAGCCAACCAGCTTCGTTACGACTTGCGAGTATGTCTGACTAGAAGTCAAACGCAAATGGGCATTTCTGCGCTGTAATTAACTGTTTTAATTGACAAAGGCCTTCCCACCCACGAAAGTGAATGTTCTAGCACATGTCTCTGGCTATATTGCCCGGAAATTAAGTTGTGTGCAAAATGTAGAAACTAAATTTCTGTAGTCAATGATATACATGACCAGAAGAATTACCGAAGTGCAAAGAAAGGGCTCGTTGTCTGAAGAAAATCACTAGATACATTATGCAGGCTTAAGGAACATTGCAGCAAATTCATTGACACAGTATTATACAGAAAGCAAATGAAAGCCAGGGTTGTAAGCACTCTAGCTAAAGAGGTCTCATTAGAGAAACGCCAATGCTTATCATGCATGTGTCATGTTTCTGTAATATGTATTATGGTGAACATCAGGTTACATCATTCCCTGAGAGATGCTAACTGTAAGTTTAGGGACCATAAGGAGAGAACAAATCGTAAGACACTGACATTTTCCCAAGCATGAAATTGTTTTGCTCATATTTGTTTGAAGTGCTGTTGTATGTGTAGATTTCTGAAAGATCAAATATTGTTATTTGTTTACTTAGTTCCTTGAAAGCCCTCTATGGCAGATGTATATAGGACTACTTAGATTGTAGTGGTGGGGGGAGCTTGTCGAACAAAGGTGTCCCTGGATATACTGTTAGATTGGTTGGTTGCATGGTACTCCAATCAGATGTGTGTGTAAGATGTGACAGAACTATGTCTGGCTGATTTGGTGTGTTTAGTGGCGTAAGACAGGGAGGCATATGGTCAACCTATCTGTTCAGCATTTATATGGATGAATTGAGCTCTGGTTTTAAATATTTTTTGTGTTCAGACTAGTTTTATTGTGCTTGTTGTTAATCTTCTAATGTAAGCTGATGATCTCATTTAATTTATGGTTGTTCTGAGTAAGCTATTAAGACTGAGAGTTTTAGTTGTAATGACCTTAATATATATATATATATATATATATATATATATATATATATATATATATATATATATATATATATATATATATATATATATATATATATATATATATATATATATATATATACATCAATATATATAGAGAGAGAGAGAGAGAGAGTGAGACAGAGAGAGAGAGACAGAGAGAGAGAGAGACAGAGAGAGAGAGACAGAGCGAGGCAGGGGGAGAGACAAAGAGAGAGACAGTGAGAGAGAGAGGCAGAGAGACAGAGACAAACAGAGAGAGACAGAGACAGAGAGAGTTAATGATGATTAAATTCATGCTGCATCAATGTTTTTAGTATATGCTATGTCCTGAAAATATTCATTAATATATTGTTATTCAAAGTAAGCAAGAATACATGTTACAGTACTACATAATAAAATCATACGTCTGCACAGGGAACCCCACCAACCGACAATGCAGGTTGTTGATTCGGTTGAGGTTCGGGTGACAAGTCAAATATCATTCAATCGGGAAAATCATGAGCATGTATTTAAATCAGCTTCTTATATTCCGCCACAAATATGTCCACACTAATGACGAAACCAATATGATTCAGATTAATCTTTTGACATCAAATAAGGGTAGACTAGACGTCCGACTGTGTCTTAAAAAGGAGGAAATTCAACCTTACAGGACGTCTAAGTAAGTTTGTATTTTACCGTGCGATCGGGGCTAGGCCTGGGGTAGATACTGGTATATGCGACTTCGATCAAACGTTCATAAAAAAAAATAATGTAGTTAATAAATCGTCACACAAATTGATAAAAAGGTGTCAATAGTAATTGGCTTTGTTTTTATGTATTAGCTCTATCAAAAAGTCGTCGAATTTTAGAAATACAGCGGTATTTTTGAGTACATACCATCGCCGATCGATCTTTCACCATCGAGCCATGCGCTTTTGTTTCCATTTTAGCTTTCACGAAACCCGATGGCGAGCTGGTCGGTAGCTTTACAACGGAAACGTCCCAGACGGGTATCTTATAACAGCATGATATACCTTTAATTCGCTATTGAATTTGAATTGTTCTCTCGCTGTGAGATGTGCAATGCTGAAATACAATTGAACTGCAGTGACCTTAATTGTCTTCACGCTACAGGGCAGCACTTTGTAGTTTCATTGACCAGGTGGTATATATGCAGCTATTTGGCCAGGACGGACCCTGTATAGTGCTGCATAAAACATAGGTTAAGAGATTTAACATCGGTATCAGTTACTCGTGAGTCTACTGGGATCGACAATATCAGCCAACTAGATCCAGTCAGCTATTGACAGCTGCATCAAGGATCATATTATCATAATCTAGACAGCAAACCAGCTATCAAAGCAGATACGAAATTCTCCAGCGACCCATTTCGTTGCTTTATTTAGCGCAATGGTACTAAATGTGATTTAACGATGGAACTCGCATGTGCTTAGCACAAATTAAATAAGCTTAATCGGCCAGGTTGATCCACGAAGGTTCAACTTCGTTCGCTTCATGTTCAGTTGTTCACTTGCAAACGTTGGTCTACAAGCATTTTCACTGTACAATTGAATTTCATTGTATTTCAGTACACAGTTTCCAGTCATTTGCTTTTATGTACAAAATTGAAATTCTACAAATCTATCATTTCGTATGGGTTTACACCTCGCGCTATTGATCCGGGCCTGATGTGTTTTTAGATCCAAGTGTTATATCAGCAGTTGTATAACTTCATTGTCATTGAAGCCACGAAAATTCCTGTAATTAATGTACAACAATACACAAACGTGGTGCAATATAAACACGATGAAAATGATTAACACACAAAATAACTAATTGTGGTTACTGCTTATGCAGGTTGGTTTAGGGTTGACCCAAATACACTCAAGTAGCTGTACTATGTGGACAATCAGCCATACCAGGTTAAACGTACATACGACTAGCTGGTGCGAACTTACCGTAGCATCCGTGCCACAGCACTGTAAGTATGTGATGTATAAAACAACGCGAAAATATAATGCTCATGGTAAAGTGAGTATCTCGACAAACTAAGGTGAATAGAAAGTTGGCCACCATTGTGTTGGCTGGCGTCGGGAGGATTGTTTTGCGCTACTGTGACTATTGAGTGCTACCTATGTAGCAATTTCAATGTCCTTGCTTCAGCAGCAATTTCTGCATTTCCTACGTAGGGTGAATGAACATGACAAGAAACACACGGATATTATGCCCAGGCCATTTTAAAAGTTCCAGTTTTACTATTATGCACTGGTCAGGTGTATTGCAAAATTGCTATGTAGGTGTATGCGCCCATATTTCACCACAATTCCTTCGCAGCAATCAGCGCTTATACTTAAGTTTTAGCGATGTAGTATATATGACAGAAAATACACCAAATCGCTTATACAAGCGAGTGATTGTACGAGTTAGGTCAAAATCCCATTGACTTAGAAGTGCATACTTGCCTATAATGTACCCATGTGGATTTCGATGTGAACTGTAAATTAACAAGCTAGCAACGTTGTGGTAGAATACGCTCGTCATAGCATTGTACTTGTTTGTGTGAGACTATTATAAGAGTCGGGTTTTCACCAACGGAAAACGTCAATCAATGTGCGAGTAGACGAGAAGCAACCTTGGAGCATATATTTTGTTTATTTCATTACCTTGTGCGTCTGTGAGTGCTATGATGCTAATGTTTTGTTTGGAAACCAATTGGAGCGAATATACAATCTAGCATATCTGCGCAAAGACGAGCAAGTATTTGCTTGACAAATAGCAACCTAGCCCCAAGCACCAATAGGAAGAATTTACGAACGAATTTAATTTGCGGCTAAACTGAAAAAGTGATAAATGCGTTGTCTAGCATAATATATATCAAGCATGAGTCTTCTAATGCATACCTTCCGATTAGTTGACGGTTCGTGATATTAGTTTCTTCTCCATATTTATGATAGAAACAACGAGCTCAGGTTTTGATATTATTGTTCGGAATGACAATAATATATCCGCATAGGCAATGCAATATTACCAATTCAAAGTTCATTCGTTCACTATTTGCACCAATCTTCCTCGGCAACCCGTATCTTGACTATATGGCTTTTTAAGGAATTGCTAATGAAATTTACATGAGATACGAAAATGCACAAAAAAGTTTGCCGACGGTATTACCACCAAAAACGCATAAGACCAAAATAACCCTGGTGGATCAGTGAATATTGCTCATATACGCTTGAAATGTTCTTATCTAGTACCACTTCGATGACCGATAGCTAGTTCCCGACCCGCTGGTTCACTTGCTAATATAAGCATTTTCCGATTAGATGCTAATGACCGAATGAAAGGTCACGTTAACTCCCGATGGATGATTGAATCACAGTCTATGAGTTTAATGTTTATCAGTTTGCTGGTCAATTATTAAAGGTAACAGTCGCACAGGTACGATAAGTGCAGCCTTCGAAGATAGCTTCGCGTCACATATATGCTAAGGGATGTGCCCTTGGCTCTATGACCTCTTACCAGCGGCACGGTTTGCAACCTGATGTAGTTCACTGTCGAAATACCACACCATCCCTAATCCTATAATCTCGGAATAACATCTCCCTGTTACCAAAGTGTCGTTGAGCTCGCTAATGTCATGCCACGATCTTTTGACACAACAGTGTCACTTCAAATGTCTCCATTCCAAGTCGTCACCCACTCGGATATTGCACCCTGACCCCTCAGGTGCATGATTATCTCATAATCATACGTCTACCATAATAACAATATAGCTTTATGCACTGACATGGGTTGATTTATTGTGTATCAGGGCTCTTTACTCTCTGGCAGTCAAAATGATAACGCATATCGGAACGAAGATTTTATGCCGATGGTAGTCACAATAAAAAAAAAACGTCCACGATGACATTCATGTAAGTGCCATATATATATCGATATATAGAGAGATATATATATATATATAGATATATATATATATATATATAGAGAGATATATATAGATATATAGATATATATATATATAGATATATAGAGAGATATATATAGATATAGATATATATATATATAGAGATATATCTATATATATCTCTATATATATCTCTCTCTATATATATATATATATATAGATCTCTCTCTCTCTCTCTCTCTCTATATCTCTATATATATATATATATATCTATATATATATATATATATATATATATATATATATATATATATATATATATATATATATATATATATATATATATATACATGTGGAACCTTCCTGGCCATTGATTATCTATGGTGGTCCAACACATTGCTTACTTGCTGTGCATTATGAGCGACACAAGGAATAAATGATGACAAACCCGTTCCTGTCTCCAGAGGTGTAACTGCTGTAGAGCATAAGTAGCCCAAAGGTGCTATTATGATGATTTCAGTGAACATATTGTACACAGTGTATTTTTTTTCTATTTAAGTGCCCATTAGTCTAGCGCATGCCCTATTAGTTTCATCATTGTGCTCGCTTTTACTAAAGAAACGCCACTCCAGCCGCAAGTTGCTACACAGAGACGAGTTTCAACTCGGTTCGAAAAAACCTCGAAGCATTTTTAGAAGGGATCGAGGGAGATTTAACAAAACGAAACCTCTCAGTACCATGGTAACGTATTTGGCTTCCCCCCAGATTATATGGTTTGTATCCAAATATGGACAGCGGCTTAGTATCGAGTGAGCGATGTCACTTGTGGGGGGTGGGCTGCTGTTGTTCAACCATCATAGTCAGCCTTGCCCAATATGGTCAACATTTCCCATTGTTCTTGCAAGAGCCGTTAACCGTGTTTCCTTACACTTCCTATTGTCAACTCAATGATAGAAAGAGTAAATACTGTTCCAGTGATGTGTAGTGTATTCAACCGGGATTAACGAACCTTTAAAAGGATCGGTTACACTGTTGCACACTTATTGTCTGCACAAAACTAATCATTTGTAACATCGTCGGGATCATCCAGCAGACAACGACATCTTTAAGGTCGCAAGGGCAGCATTATTTACAATCTAATTACACATATAACAACAAGTGCAAACACAACCACAATGCTTGCAAGCTTCTAAAAATAGCATATGCAAATGTCGGTTTCTTTCAAAAATGTGCGACAGTCAGTGTACGTGATGTGTCGAACAATGCAAAAATTGCCCAGTAGATTTATGGTCTCTCAATAAAGGCTGTCAAGTTTTATGCTTACCGAATCACAATGCATAATACAACATCTTAATCTACTTTTGCTAAATTCGTAAAGAATTGAGGGTGACAGAACATAACATTTTTATGACAGCATATCAGCAGTCCCAAATATAACAATACTCTCATATTCCAGTCTCATCAATAATGACAACAAAATTAACATTGTAAAAAAACGCTTAGCACAAGATAATGTCGTCAGGGATCCCAATATTGTCTTTTATTCAATCCAATAGGCAATAGGTTATATGGAAGCTACCCACCAGCACTACGTCGCCACTTTTTTCCTTCCTTCATAAAATGATAATTTAACCCCCGCAACTAACGCCATGCTTAGCAGCTTAGAAATGCCACTTCTTTCACGGAAAACAGTTATCGTGTTTTCAATATTCACAGTTTCAGATGGCGTGTGGTTTGTGGTTGTGTTTTTCAAACACCTTAGACTCATACATATTGAATTATTCTAAAGTTTATATCATTGGCTGATACCCTTACCGTTGGAGATCTACTGTGAGGCGGGCATGCATAATTTCTGTGCAGTACAATTTCAGCTTTTTTACTAAGAATGACCACACACAAGGCTGGCGGAAATATTGATGTATTATCTGTATGTTCCTGTACTATCATCACAATGTATCAGGGGTAGCGCAGTAGCATATTAAAGAATGGTCAGCAATTTACATGGAGAGTTCCGGGCCCATCTAACAATAACACTGGCCTCAAAAATATTCAACGCACAACCAATTATATATCTGTTGATAACCAAACCGCTCGTGATTCTGTGTATTTTAGCAATACGAAGGCGCGCTAACATCACCTCATCGACTCATAGGACAACATAGAACAGAAAAACCTTCACATCAAATCGATTTGGCCATACATGTGAATGTTAAGACAAGCATTAGTCATTGACATGAATATGTGCACTGCACATATTGTTCGCAAACTTCTAATGAACCAATCCAGATCATCAATTGTCTCATTGAACACCGGCTACTGTTGTGCTTCATAAGGAAGAGAAAGCAGAGTTATACCGAGACGTAATTTGTTGTCTGTTCATCTGTTTTGTACGGTTCAGTCCGACTTATCGTAGGTTTGTTGGGTCATAGCCATGTAGTTGTTGCTAGCGCTTAGGTCTATCGCCGGTCACACGTTAGTGCCATGTGGATGCGCGTGTCATGAGAAATGGCATGATGGATACAATAAAAGTTAGTGCATATCTATAAATTATCTGAGCTTCTAATAATAAACATGAATCAATTGGGGACTGTTCTTACATTTGGCAAAACACATATTGTCGGTATATATTCACGACGGCTATGTCAATGCATTCAAAGTGCAATATTAGCCAAATTAATTTGCTGCCTCACGTAGATATAAGCTTTTGGATGTGGGATAACTATTGAGATTCTTAGCAAGAATCGCTTCCTAAAGTCGATCTGATATGTACAATGAGTAGCACATTTCCATTTCGTTTAAAGCGCCTTCGAGATTTCGTTAGTAGCTTAAGTCCTAGACAAGGCTCCATCACTGTCGATATGATGCATGGCACCCGGTCTGCAATGTGCTATCAATAATGCTAGCAATCAGGGCTTTTAACAATTGGGTATCTAATCTAGATGTCTCTTTAGGGAAATCATATCCAGAAGTCGACAGATGAGCCTCAGCGTTGGTACATTCAGACTTTTTTCAGTTATTGGAATACCAAAAATGCGTCAAACGAAAATTGACATGTATGGTGTGTAAAAAAATATAACAGACCAAAGAAAGAAGCCGAACGTGAAAAAGAGAAAGGAGCAACACAAAAACAAGAGCCGCATTACTCGTTCAGACATCTCTACATGATATCCGCCTAGCTTGGCAACTTGAGTCACTAGTTACATATCTCTTGAAAACCAATTTCTGATCGACTTTTCATGGCTTTGATGATCGTTACGTTTGTAATGCAAAACAACAGATAAGGCATTCCTTTGTCTCCCCAATACAATTAGTTTGGTCACCTATCTTGATGCATATAATTCATAGTCACTTGCACTACCTATGTCCTTTATGGAGTTTGAGACAGTTACCTTGCAAATGTCCTGCATTAGAATTAAAGCGTCCAACACCGTATTAAGAGTATTTCAGAAAAATACATCCTCTGCCAACAAAATGAAACTATCGTCAATTGTAAATATGTGCTAGCCAACAATGACCCAGAGTTGATAATGAATGCATATTTGACTTAATCGGCGTGATCGGCGTGGCGTGGCAGTTGAATACCGTGTCTTAGTCGTAATCCCCCGTACCTCCCACTTATGCAAGCTGTGTTTCAACCCAAATCTCCGCCTTACCCTCACCTTTTCAACCGCCGCCAACCCAACCTGATACACGCAATGACCCCATGTAACAGTCAGCATTGAATCCCCTAAAATCTTCGCCATAACGCAACCCTAATCCCGCTTTGACCCTACCATTATCCCAGACATTACCCCGTGGCAATCTTTGAGCCGACTGAGGCTGTTAATTTGGACGTTTTAACGCATCCGTCATAACAGCACCTTTTATATGCTTGCCTTTTAGTGTTTGGTTTATATACACACGTACGGATATAGTGTGAAGACCATTCCCAGAATGTTGGCACTATTGTGTTGCACAAACAGTTACCCTCCAGTAACCGCTAGATTCTTTTGTGTACAAGTTATATCATATGCTCATTACAACTATTGTGGTTATGTTGAAAGGATGGGAGTGCTACTTTGCAACAAACTGCGGCGTCTTTTTCGATATTAGCACATAACTGCCTTTATGAGGTTGAGTTCAAATGTTGGGGGCACAAGACGGACACGGAGATCATGGTGCGGTATGCAGAAATCGCTAAGGTCGCCTTAAGCAGAACAAATGAGAAACCCCATGGTGCTATGCATATATCCTCACTTATTGCATTATATATTTTCAACCTGCATTTTCTTTGCAATCTCAATTATGTGGTGGACCAGAATTTGAAGCATTTGTGCGAGAATGCAATATCCGTAAAAAAAGACAGATCCTTGCGGATTTCCGTTGGTGTATTGTTCAGGCACATTATTGGATATAATCATTCGATCTATAGATCACGAACCATTTACGTGACTGATGTTTACTATGTGAACCATTTCTATTCGTGCGATTATCGCCGACTAAAAGTGGGGGCACACAAAGGCATAGACTCAAAGATATTCAACATGCAGCATAACAGTTTTTTTGCTTCATTGGCACCAATTGTCTTTCATCAAACACATTGAGCTGTTATCATGCATACTGACTGTATTCTTTAGCAGTCTTACAAAATAACTAAAGTATATACTGAGCACATGCGTGGGGTGTAAGTATGATCTTCTTTAGGGGTAAGTAAGAATACAATCAGATATATTGCAAGGTTATGAAGTTACATCACAACGTCTGTCATATGGTACTGTTCTAAGAGTCTGTTTGTACCGATATTGTCTGCCAGTTGTTTCTTAAAAACGGGTTTTTGTGCAAAATTCGAAGACTTGTATAATCTGGATAATTTTGGTTTATTGTCAATTGTACAGTCTCCGTCTCTCTTGGCAAGCTCCTCTTGGCAAGCTTCTCCTCATGCGCCACTGTCCCTTCTTTTTATCCGCACCCTCAAACTCGACCACTCCCCCCGACAAGACGCATGGACTATCGTCATTGGTCACGACTGTCATCTGGTTGGAATGTAAGTGAGTGATTGGTTCGGGGTTTGGGACGCCAGGTGGAACACAGGCGAGATCTAGAGATTAGCAAGCTGAGAGCAATCCAACCATGTCTATTGTTATAAGATGGCAGACACCCGGTATTAGTGTCAATTCGAATTAATTGCGGGGGACGGCTCTAGATCAAAAGGGATTAAACATGTTCTTGTTGCCATCAGAAAGATAGAAGGGATAGAGTTTGTAAAGAATTTATACCATCAAAAGGGGTCAAAGGTCTGAATAATTTACGTGTGGAATAAGGGCCTTGATATGGCATCTTTGGAAATATCGTCATAACAATACCCCCAATAGTATGAATCTGTTGCTTTTACATATTATACAGGCATGGGTGAAGAATGCTGATATGTGGTCCTTCTGTCATCGCGGCTGTGTGTCCGATATATTCAACATTGAATGATGCATGCTGGGGGTGATTTCGGGCAATTGATGACAAGAGAAGTCGATATTGCTGTTTGTTTTTCCAATAAAGTTCCAAAGGGCGATATCTCCGCAAACACGGGAGACGGATGTAATGTTCAACTATGATCGTATATATGCTCAAAAGACGTTTGTGAATGGATATTGTGTGCAGTGTCATGCTGCGTTCCAACAAATTATGCACTATTTGTATGCAGCATGATAAAGTGATGATAGCCCCTCTGTTGATGTAAACCTTATATAATCATATTTGTCTGCCCAGAGGATGGCACAATAGGGGAGATTACAGGTATAAATGAAGGATTGTTGCCAGCATAAAATCCTTAAAAACAAAACGACGCTATTGCATGTTACATAATACACACAGTCTGTCCCTCTTCTTATGTTCTATAGCTTCAGATTTCTAACAACTATATCTCTGTCGCTCATCTGTATTATCCATTAGTATTTTTTGCTATATCATGAATAGTGCATTCACAATCAGACGAAAGGGGCGCCAATTTATCCTTATTCAGTGATGACTGTAAATTATACATGCAATTTTGCAAATGTGCTGAGCTATTGAATCTATCCCTGATCTCACTGATCGGACAGAATGTCTCATTATGTAACAATAACTGCTTCCTTCGCCGTTAAAAAACCCCAATCCGACAATACAAGGCCGATGGCTCAAATACAATTCTTGGAATGTCGTAGTTGTTGAATGCACTATACCTCGAACCCAAATTGTTTGAACCGGGACTGCTCAACTTGTATGCCTATCATCGATGTTTAACTTGTGAAGCCCGCAAGCTGATTCCATGCATCATTTTGTTAATGTGATGGCTTCGAGGAACTTAAGTTAACATCAGCGGGCGCTGAAAGCTTCCTGGATAACCCTGCCGCTGTTTGTATAGCTCTCTGAAATGTAATGATTTCTTTTGTAACAACGATATTTAATGTGCTAATGAAAGTACAATGTACAAATATGCCGATGTATTCTCTCCCTACAACCACATCACACCCCTTCTCTTTGGTATTGCTGTGTAGAGAATTAACCTTTGGCAGCTCTATCATACCTTATAGGTATTGAGCATGATATGTGGAGAATCAGCCTTTCTATGGCCAGAAAATGATTACGGTTTTTCTGGACATATATTTCAAACTCATCAGTGCTACGTGTCTTCGGCTCGGCATTCATTCATGATTCTAAAATACTCTATGCACACTGTTCAGGCGCTTTAATCCGGTGAATGCGGGGTTGGTGCAGGACATCTGTTTTCCGCAGCTTACCCTATTTCCCCTATTTCTAACGCTCGCCTGGCTTTCCAAAAATGCATTGTCACATCGATCAAAGTGATGCAATGCATACAGTCATGTTCAGGATTGCAATGCACCACCTTCCGGTATCTCTGCCGCAATTGTTAAGATGGGATTTTACAAAAGATAATGGTTTTATATTTCCTAACTTGGCTAAGCACCGCGATCTTGAACTCTCGGATTAAACAAGAATGACATCGATGCAATGTATTGTTCTACGAATTAGGCAAGGCGGATATCATTTATTGGCAGTTAACAGCTAACTAGCCACATATTTACACAAATACTCACAATAAGAATTGTAAGGCATTTAAGTTTATAAAATATACACCATGTTGCATATGTGGCCAGTATTCACACAGAAGAGTACATAACATAATTCTCACGATACGGTGTACATGTACATTTACTTATTTGCCTTGGCTCGACAATGTTCATGCATTTGTGAATATAGAACATCCGAGAGACTATCTTACATAAATGCCATGATGTGACGGATTTTTAGTTGACAATGGTCTGATGACAGCATTTTCTAAAATCGTCGGTAGTATCCACATTATTATTATTAATAATGATGATGATGATGGTGATGATGATCATGATGATGTCTTCCATTTGTCCATTCCTATGCGCTTACGAACTCACTCACAAACACACCCATACTAATACCCGTGTATTCGCTATTCTGTTGATTAATCATAGTTCGACTAATGGCTAATGTTATTGCGATATGAAAAAACCCGCAGAATTGTGTTGACATCATGATTGATCAAAGCGTGATGATGTGAACTGAACTGATGTTACCACACCAGTAAGAGATGACAACATTCACAGTTGTTTAACGTTTTATTGCGTCTTCGCAGTCACGTTTTCAATGTTATTTTTATATATTTCATTAATTATGTTCCCGATTTCCTAATTAATAACAAATAAAAGCTATGATGGCCACAGTTGATTCTGCCTTCGATTATCGTTAACGTAAAAATCGCGTATGACGTTGAATTTGCGTAACCAGCGACAGCGGAATGGATTCTCTAAATATATTCAACCTTTTGGACAACCTATGCTACTTTAAATTAGACCCTGAAAAACAAAGCACTAGCCGCACCATACGATCACGCATTCGCCCCATAAATAACTCACCAGTGGCATCATGATGTTTGTTAGTAAATTCTTAAAACATATTACCGTTGGTCAATTTTTGAAATAATACGCCCCTGCAATTATGCAATATTTACCATTGTGTTGCACGAATCGACATATGCCATGTTCTCTGAGTTGTTTGGTCTATCACGGCCTCGGGAGTTGCGCTGTGTTTATTCCCAGATCTAAGCTATTTGTCTTTAAATCTTTGTTTTCAAGTAAGATGGTGACATCCGAATTACCAAAGGAAAGTTGATGGACACAGATACAACAGTAGTGCCGTTTCATCTGAACTTATAGTTCTTGAGAGCATGAATTCACAAACTAACGCTTCAATAATATTTTTGCATGTGTGTTTCGAATGACAAATGTAGAATCGCCATCTTAAAGCACCATTCAATGTCAACAGAGGTGTTGGGTGTGGTGTTGTGTTTGACCCAATACGTTAAGGCAGGAGCGAAGGAAAAACTAAGTTGCAAACCATGACGTCAGTATTGAATAGTGCATTAATCCTGCATTGCATGTAACCATTACAGACTACCCATTTACCTCTATGCACGAGGCTCCGAAAAGTGGATTGACCTTTGTACATTCAGGATGCGGAATCACATGATACACAGTAATGACTTGTTATTTGATCCGATGTTATCAACGCATGAAGGTTATTGCGTACCTGTGCTTTAGCAAAGAAAGTGGTCGTGGAACCTGATGCCATTATAAATTCCCTATAAGCGATGTGTTCGTGTTATTTGTTTTATGTTACTTATGCAGGTAACAGAAACACTTCGATCCAATACTTACCATAAAGTCAATTACGAATAATATTACCAGCAGATTATTTAAACTAATGCGTGTACCCCTATCTATGTACAGCTTTAGAGCAAATGACATTCATGTTTGCCGTTCTATGTGCTACCAGTGTGTTTCTTGATAAGATTGGAATCCAGGCTGTCCATGATATTGATGCACCTCTGAGCGCATCGTATATTCAGACGAGAACAATGGTACATTACCTTTGCAATATGAAATGCTCCCTTCCGATCCCATCTATTTCTAACCCGGCAATGTATTGCATCAGAGACTGGATCATTAGGCAAACGGACTAGACCGTGACTTCATCCATCCAGATATAAGTCATTTACATTTCGCTGGATATGACAAAACATGGTCACCGACGGTCATACGTGCAGCAAATGGTCGGGCAGCACCTCGTTGTACAACATATGCCACATAAGCATTTGTTGTTTGAGAGCTTATTCCCACACCATAAATTCCTAAGTTAGTTTCCATGATAAATATATACACTGGTTATATTTGTAAGGCCGTACGAAATAACACAATATATTGTGCAATAATTGTGATGGTCGATAAGATCAAGTTTTGCCTTGATACATAAGTGAAATGCCCGATGTAGGACATATTGTAAACATTACAAAACATTCAGCCAAATGTTCATAATGCATACTAACAGCATCTCCTTCTGCATGAAGGAGCCGAATTGAAAGAGTCACGTCATCGCGCCTATGTAAAAAAAAACAACCAATCAGTCATTTTGATTATGTAAGGAAATGAAGTACTTTGTTAGGAATTATTTTATACAGGTCGTAATAACTCCTCCGCAGAGTGTCGTCTTATTCTGATTCCCTGTCCTATTTGATCGACCCTAATGGGCGTGTTCGCTTAATCAATGCAAAGTTTGTGACGCAGCGAACCTGCAAAAAATCTGTATAGAAAGGCTATAACGGCCTAGATGCCTCCTCACAAGTAAAGGTCGGTCTCCACCTTACATGCGCTGTGTGGGTGTACAACGAAAGGGGCGCAAGAAGCAGTAGAGGTGACAATAACATACAATTAAAAAAACGGCTGGAACTCATTTGTAATCGATGTTACAACTGCCATTATACTGACATCCGTGGTGGGTTCACAAATATGGATTGAGGGTGATCATTTAGGGCTGACCGAGGAGTGGCTCATACGACCGGCTATTTATGACACCCAAAGCAACGCGCAACGACGGGATGCCGCAACCGGCCAATCTTCCCACCAAACCATATGCATTTAACATAGACAGAGGTTTCTATAGGTATTTCATGTTGCTCTCTACTCTCCATCTAATTCAGGGTCTCTGTATTGGCTGTAACTACCACCCAGAAAGTCTGTCTTTATAATGACATTTTATATGCACTTACCTACCTTACAGCCCGTGACCTATTGCGCAAAGCATCTAGTGTACACATCAATCGCGATTATAACACTTGCCTTGTGCTGACCCATTAATCTTCTTGTCATCGATCCACAGGTTTCATACAAAAATATAGTGCTCAATTGTTTTGACTCGTACGTCCACAATGATATTTGCCCAGCTTTCCTGAATTTCCAGGTGCTGGTTATACGCTGCCAAATCGCCTGTACCAAAATCTATTTGACCTCCAAACTATTCGTGATTCGTAGTGAATGAATTAATGAATTATCAACGACAAGATCTGGTGTCAGACCATAGCATTAAGACTAATTAAGGGCATCCACAGCGTTTGAATGAGAATGCTTTGTCTTATATGTCCATGAAATCCTGACAGCCTGTTGTATCTTCAGTTGAGAGCCGAATGTTCTCTGACACTAAGCAAAGAATCAACGAGCATGTCGCACAGATTAATGAGGAGTCTTCTAAGACAATGGAGCATCCGGGAATCCAAAGTATAACAGGTTATTGTGTGCATAATATGTCACGAACAATGTATAATTGTGATTCATGTATTTATAATTCACAAGAGATATGTATAAACAAAGCAGGAATCAATTCAAATGAAATCAATCATCAAATATTGTTCAGAACGAAGCATGATTGCAAAACGTTCCGACTCTGAGTCTTTTTGTTTTCGTATTTGATGCTACCAAAAAATGAAGAAGCATTTAGATATGGGGTCAACATTGCAATGTTCATGTTATAATGCTAGTAGAACGCACGATCCATTATATTCATAGGGATCAGATAAGAAGCAACACTGATGGGCTTATCTTTACTGAATTTTGAAGCATGCAATGCGATAGTATTTTGTTGCCATGTTGGTATGGTGGTTTTTGGCCCTTGATGTGATGCTTGTGTGGGTGTCTGTGGCTGTTAATTTGTCTGCTACAATGCTTCTATCACCACAACATGTCTGCCTTTAAATCTTGGGTTTATAGACATTCTAAAAGCAAGCGGAAATAGTAACAAGGTCATTCCCAGCATATTGGCTCTGTCTTTTTCTACTAGCAGTTACTCATGGGGAACAGCTGAATTTAAGTTCAGCTAACGCAATGATTTTACTTTGGTGTTGATCGCAGCCTATATGTCTCGAGAGTCTAATAAGATAATTTTTGGTCCATGATACAAAGCTCAGAAACTTCTCGATCGCGTTACACTTACATCTTTTAAACTCTTGAACAACTGAAATCGTCTTTTAATATACTCGCCTTTGTGAATGGGATGCAGGAATATTTTGTGACTAGGTATGGTAAGTAACAAGATACTACGGCGTAGGAGAAACACATCGCTGATTAAATGAAATAGTTATTTCGTCGAGTATATAATGCTAGTAAAATTGGCGAAATATATCACCTTTAACCACCTCCGGGCACAATGAAGGGAAGTAAAAAAGGTTTAACGGCAAACCAACACTTACGTTTTATATGGAGTCACAAGCAAGTTCCAGGCGTTGTGACACTTCAATTCATAAGAACTTGGACGAACAACTATATCTCATGTCACCATCGAAACCACGAGCCACATTTATGCAACAGGCATTTGACTTGGGGGCACAAAGGCACATGGACCAATCCCTCGTGAATCAGCATTTACGATGCGATAATACTATATTATAATCTTTATAAGGTTAATTAGATATTGTGGCGTATTATTGACGAATATACATCTAAATGACAGCCAATGATATTTAATACTCCGGAATCGTTTGGTTAGCCTTTCAGAATAAATTCGAAAATCCGTTAAGCTCATGTATGCTTTAACAATACTTGCTGAACATGCGTTAAAACTGACAAGACAAGTGCATCCATGGAAACGCTATGAATTTCTGCATGGTACCTCTTCGTATATATATTTATAACATACAAATTTTGAATGAATATATAAATCAGCAGTTTAACGAATAACGGGCGGCACACGCTCAAATATCTTTACGGGCGGATATAAAAAAATGGCGATTTTACTGGGAAATCCGGGGCTTTGTCAACTCATTTTTGGTGTTTTTTTCTCAATATATATCCGACTGATAATGTTTTATTTGGATAAATAAGAACTTAAGCTGGGACATCGAGACGCAGATCAGCATTCAAAACGTTTGGAGAATCTCACTGAAATGAGATGTGTAATTTTTCAAGTAATAAATGAAATCATATCGTATTAACGGACTGTTTTTAACAAGAGAATAATTAGCCAGATTGTTTTGTGTTATCATTTTGCTCCTGTCGTAAAATCCAATTGTCCCCACGAACGCATCCGCGGGCTCAAGCTGAAGGTATATTTTGGGATTGTAACAATTCCAGCTTTCCATACCGTGTTGAATTTCCGGTACACGAGCGAGTAAACAAAACCGACCGGTCAGCCATGACCATTTTACTCGCTCTGCTTCTATTTGATTCTTATTTGGTCAGAATGATTCCAACGTTTATATATTGAATATCATTCATGTGACAATGATCGTTATTGTTGCGGGACGAAATTTCATGTACGACGAATTATTAAATACCCGTAGTTTACAGTGGTTAGGGCTGTTCCGCACGTGGGCTTTACCCTAACTATCGTTCACACTCACACTTACCAATCACTAGCACTACTCCAACGGCCAACAAAACCCAGATACCACGTTAATGTTACTAGATGCCTGCAGCTTGGTTGGACAGATCTACCGATTACCTTTGATTTTTTTCCCAACGTTCATTTAACCGTATTGACTATTGGCCATTTTACCGAACGGCTTTTGCGCCATCTGTCAGATGTAAACATTGCCTGATCTTGATAGAGGACATGCGCTCCGGTATCACAATAACCCAAACGCTCACATTCTGTTGTTGAGTAAGGTAAGGGATCCTGATTTCAGGATCATCGATCCCACTTGTCTTCAGACTTCATGCCCTGTAACTCACAATGTTGTATGAAGGACTATGACACTAGCCACTAGGATGGCTAGCGTCATAGTACACTATATAACAACTCTGGTGATAGTGCGTTAGGGGGGGGGGGGGGGTACTCTTTCAAATGTGATTTTTTTTCCAAAGGTTGGAGATTGATATTTTGCTTTTGACATCCTTGAATTACATGTAGTCGGTGCGTGACTAGAAATAGCCAATTTCGTGCCCTGTGATGTATGCACCTGTGTATAGTGTCACATTGCTGTACACTTAATCTGCTTTGTATTTATCTGCAATTCATATCACCTCCTCATCACCAGCCCAGAATGACATAGACCTGGGATTTTGTTTATTAACAGCCCGTCGTTACATACTGACCTTATCTGGGTTCTTAAAAACTCAACTATGTCACTGACCTCGGGTTCTTTTCACCAACCATCGTGACACTGACCTGGGGTTCTTGTCACCAGCTCAGTATGTCACGCTGCGCCTAACATGGCATCTTGTTTTCGATTGGAGGGGTAGAATTTTTTGAGGCCAATTAAACATCTAAAATGGCCATTTTCGATTTTCGTCCTGTTCTGTGACTGATTAAGGAGTATGACTGTTGTACTACTTTTGATCACATCTAGGCAAGATTTTGGAGCTGAAGTAAAACGACCGATAACTCGGATATGAAAAACAAACTCAATGTTTTATATAAACTGTTTCTATTACTACAGTTTTGCAATTGCGTTTGAGCACTAAGGACATCAAAACTTTTCTTATATCGCTCAATGATTCTGGAGTTAATACCGTTACCCTTACGCCCTTAATGTGTCGATCAGATCATCAAAACACATTAGGGGCGATTTTGCCTTTCTGTGGACTGAACTATGCTCTCTTGGCTCTAGACAAGATTGATGGTAAGACAGTTGAGGATATGAAAATCAATGTTTTTTAAACTCTCCCTTGTCTGCATTGCGAGAAGGAGCAAATTTGCTTATATCAAGATTCTGCCATACGGACCCTCGATTATGGACGTCTTGCCTCATCCTCACCACTTTATTCAACATCTTGGTTAAGTGTCACCATGGGAATATCAGATATGTATGTCCTGCCCCAAAGCCAAATGTGACCTCACCCCAACCCAGGGGTTAAGGGAGATGCCCCAAAGCCAACCCCAACCCAGGGAAGCAGCCAAGCATTGAATTCTTTAACATTCTCTTTCTGTGTATCGAGATGACAGGCATTGACTAGTGACCACCAGGAAGGTTGCTATGGACCTTAGCATTGATAAATATACTAGAATTCAATGCTTGACTGCTCCCCTGGGTTGGCTATGGTGCACTTCCTTCTGTCACTTAACCACTGATAAAATGGTGTCTCATCCACATAAGCCAGCTCTCTTCACCCTTAAACTGAGGCCACATTTACAATTGTGCACATCTGAAAATCAGTATATAGTGAAGATGAGGACATACATATCTGATGTTCATCTGGAGATGATTATGTGACAAAGCCAGATATTCAGAATAAGTCTACAGCCCAGAGAGCTTAGTTCAGTCATCAGTAACAGGGCTGGAAGTTAATTAAAATGTCCCCCGTCCTGACCTGTCCTGGTGACGGGTGGCCATTTTAGATGTTAACTGGCCTCAAGAAATTCTACCCCTCCAAACAAAAAAGATGCCATGTTAGGAGAACCCCAGGTCAGTGACATACTGGGCTGGTGACAAGAACCCCAGGTCAGTGTAACGACTGGCTTGTAATACAAAGAACCCCAGGTCTGTGTCATGCTGGGCTGGTGATGAGGAGGTGATATAAATTGCAGATAAATACAGAGCAGATTAAGTGCACAACAATGAGACACTATACACAGGTGCATACATCATAACTCCAAGACTATCAATCAGGACCAGGTGGAGCTTAACAGTCATACTGGGTAAACAGAACTTCTGATAAAAAAACTTCTACTTAAACAGACTGTTGAAGCCATACTCACACACAACAAATGCAGATAATACTCATTGTTTCGGTCATTTTGGTCATTCAGATGGTTTTAACAAAAATTACATTTAGACATAACATGTGTTTTTAAGCCCCAGAGATTGATATATCTTAACGGAATATGATAAACAAGAGAAGCCAAACCATTGATGAAGCCACAACATTGACCAAGTCACAAATTGGTGAAGCCAATGTATTGGTGAAGCCACAATATTGGTGAAGCCACCGTATTGGTGAAGCCGCAATATTGGTGAAGCCGCAATATTGGTGAAGCCACAATATTGGTGAAGCCACAATATTGATGAAGTTTCAATATTGCTGAAGCCACAATATTGGTGATGTCACAACACTGGTAAAGCCACAACATTGGTGAAGCCAAAATATTGATAAAACCACAGTGTTGGTGAGGCCACAATATTGGTGAAGCCACAGTATATTTAAAGCCGCAATATTGGTGAAGCCACAATATTGATGAAGCCACAATATTGGTGAAGCCACAGTATTGGTGAAGCCACAATATTACTGAAGCCACAATATTGGTGAAGTCACAGCACTGGTAAAACCACAATATTGCTGAAGCCACAATATTGCTGAAGTCACAACACTGGTAAAGCCACAACATTGGTGAAGCCAAAATATTGATAAAACCACAGTATTGGTGAGGCCACAATATTGGTGAAGCCACAGTATTGTTTAAGCCACAACATTGGTGAAGTCAAAATATTGATGAAGCCACAATCATGATATAGCTACAGTATTGGTTAAGCCACAACACTGGTGAAGCTGCAACATTGGTGAAGCCACAGTCTTGGTAAAAGCCACAGTAATGGTGAAGCCACAACATTGGTGAAGCCACAGTATTGGTGAAGCCAAGTTAGTGGTGAGGCAACAATATAGGTAAAGCCACAACACTGGTGAAGCCACAACATGGGTGAAGCCACATTTTGGAAGAAAGGATAACATTGATGAAGCCACAACATTGGTGAAGCCAAACTATTGGTAAACCGTGAAGCCACAGTATAGGTGAAGCTACAATATTGATGAAGCCACAATATTGGAGAAGCCACAGTATCGGTGAAGCCACAGTATTGATGAAGCCACCATATTGGTGAAGCCACAGTATTGGTTAAGCGACAACACTGGTGAGGCCACAACATTGGTCAAGCCACAATATTGGTGAAGCCACAAAAGTGGTGAAGCCACAATATTGATGAAGCCACAACACTTGTGAAGCCACAGTATTGGTGAAGCCACAATATTGATGAAGGCACAATATTGATGAAGCCACAACACTGGTGAAGCCACAACATTGGTGAAGCCAAAATTTGGATGAAACGATAACATTGATTGAGCCACAACATTGGTGAAGAAGTCAAAATATTGGTTAAGCTACAACAACAATATGGTGAAGCCACAACACTGGTGAAGCCACAACATTGATGAAGCCACAAAAGTGGTGAAGCCACAATATTGATGAAGCCACAATATTGGTGAAGCCACAATATTGCCGCAGTATGGTGAAGCCACAATATTGATGAAGCGATGAAGCCACAATATTGATGAAAGCCAAACACTGGTGAAGCCACAACATTGGTGAATCCCAAAAAAACATTGATGAAGCCACAACATTTGTAAAGCCAAAATATTGGTGAAACCACAACATTGATGAAGCCACAACATTGGAAGAAGCCAAAATATTGGTGAAGCCAAAGTATTGGTGAAGACACATTGTATTGTATTGGTGAAGCAACAGGTGAAGCCACAACATTGGTGAAGCCAAACATATGGTGAAGCCAAAATAAAAGCTACAATACTGGTGATTGGTGAACAATATTGGTAAAGCCACAACACTGGTAAAGCCACAACATTGGTGATTCGAAATATTGATGAAGGGATAACATTGATGAAGCCACAACATTTGTAAAGCCAAAATATTGGTGAAGCCACAGTATTGGTGAAGCCACGTTATTGGTGAAGCCACAATATTGTTGAAGCCACAGATTTGGAGAAGCCACGTTATTGGTGAAGCCACAATATAGGTAAAGCCACAACACTGGTGAAGCCACAACATTGGTGAAGCTAAGATTTGGATGAAAGGATAATATTGATGAAGCCACAACATTGGTGAAGCCAAAATATTGGTAAAGCTACAATACTGGTGAAGCCACAAGATTGGTGAAGCCAAAATATTGATGAAGGGATAACATTGATGAAGCCACAACATTGGTGAAGCCAAAATATTGGTGAAGCCACTGTATGGGTGAAGCTATGTTATTGGTGAAGTCGCAATATTGATGAAGCCACAATATTGGTGAAGCCACATTATTGGTGGATCCACAGTATTGGTGAAGCCACAATATTGGTTAAGCCACAACACTGGTGAAGCCACAATATTGGTTAAGCCACTAAAACTGGTGAAGCCACAATATTGACAAAGTTGTACGATATACATGCATGCAGAAGAAAATACATTTTCATTGTGGTTTAGCACATGGACCTTAATATTTCAAATGTAACTCATTATGTAGAATAGTGAGGTCATTTGGCTTCATCTACATTACTGTCAGTAATTTATTCATTTATCTCAAATCACCAAATGTCATGAAATGATAAGACTAAAGAATACTTCTTTTCACTAAGCAAGAGCCTAGTGGCTCTAAAGCAAAACACTGCTCCCTTTGATATGAGGAGGTATCTTGCAGAGATAGATGAGCAAAATTGTGATGTTTGGACAGCTGATACTGTTGCCCATCTTGAACAAATAAATTTCCTAAATAGGGCTGATAAACCAACACAGCAGATATGAATCTCCAATATGATTCAATTGAGATGCTGGGTCCATAATATTAAACCCAGAACAGTAGGTAAAGCAGTTTATACCATGTCATGAGTGCTGCTAGGCAAAATGTCATCGCAAACACTTAGTCAATCTAACTGCCTTACAATAAAGACAGAAGGCCATGGCTATTGAACTCTGCTTCTTTTGGCACGATTTGTATTAACAAGTTATGACAGCATTTAATCATAGCTTTTATAGCATAACGTTGTATTCAATGATACACCCACTTGTCTGGCATCAATTGTCCATCGCCAAGTAGTTCTGCAAATAGTTTTAGCATTTAAGCCAAATAATATAAGTTTCTTAGAAATGATTCACCCAAACACCTATGAGCTATTAATAACATTTTTCCCGGAACAAGAAATTTAAATTTGCTTTAATTTAGCACGTCAGAGGTCAAAAGCCATAAAGCTATAAGTTAAAGTTTGCCAGGATATAACCCCATTTTTCACTTGACCAGTATAATTGATAATAATCCTAACATTTTGGCTGAGGTCAAGGACCATACAGATCTGATTTCTAGTTAGCAAAGAGATACTGACATTAGAAGGCCCTTTGTAGGATCTGAGATCACTAGCTTAATTTATAACAAAATGAAACTTTTAATACCCCATTGGGTTTATAGACACAGGATATTATTCAATAATAATCCAGGGGTCAAAGGTTATGCAGGAAGATTTGGTCAATGAGGAGTTGCTAGCTTGTATTATAAGAAAATGTGCCATCAAGAATTATTCCCCATTATGTAAATCTCTCAGGAACAAAACACAAGAAATATAAAAGTGGTATTCCCTATTTGGTTAGCATAGCTAAGAGATTATTTTTCTATAATAATGTCATAAAGGGCTGATATTTTGTTTGTAAGTGGCAATCAATATAACAATGGCTTGTATTATTAAACAAATGTGATACAAAAAGTTTACAAGCAGACAGATTGACAGAGCAAAGTTGTGCTGAGGAGCATAACTATTAATGGTTCCTGCCTAATGGTCCATAAATATTACCTTATAAGTGGCATGCAACATGTCCGGATGGAAACTAATGAAAGGGACCATCCAAGTCATGCATAAGCAGTCAGTTTGTTACATCTTGGCAACTGCACTGTCCTAAAACGGCCTCATGTGATTTGGGGTTTCAAATATGCTTAATACTACCATCAAAACTAGACCAGATGCACAGATTTTAAGACTAACTTACCAATGATCATGGCATTAATAGCCTACACCTGATAGATTCAAATGAGGTGATTGTTCTGTTAAAGAATTGGATTACAAGCATTGAACATTTTTTTGAAAGCTTCTATTGAAATCAAAAGGATCACTTCCCTGACTAATTGATGGCAGAAGATTGACATGTCCATGACTGAGCTATCATGTAACATATAATCAAACTTATAGGAATGTAATAAAGAACTCATGTTTTAGTGTATTGGAATGATATTAGCATATCATGCTATAATCATGTCCAATAAAAGTACTTTAAAATGTAGGTTAAGGGTATCATTACTGATGGAAGTATATAATTCAATGATGTACAATGCAAAATACCAATCTACAGCCTTTGAAAACAAAATAGTACAACCCACCCCACCCCCCTACCACACCGCACTACAACCAGGATTTTGGTATGATGGACTATAACACTAGCTATCCTAGTGGCTAGTGTCATAGTCCACCACACAACATTGTAAGTTACAGGGCATGAAGTCGGAAGACGAGTGGGATCGTTGATGCTGGGTCCCCTAACTTACTCACCAAGACTATTGGAGCGTCTGGGGTACTGTGATACCGGAGCGCATGTCCGCTGTCAAGATCAGCAGATACCACAAACCAAAATACCAGGCTGACAGTGGGCGAAATGGCATTGTTTACATCTGACAGATGCCGAGATGGTGCAAAAACCGCTCGCTGAAATGTCCAACACAGTTAAATGTACGTTTGGAAATGCAATTATTAAAGAAAATTAATGGTAATCGGTAGCTCTGATCAACCAAGCTGCAGGCATCAAGTAACAATAACGTGGTATCTAGGTATTGTTGGTTGTTGGAGTAGTGATCGGTAAGTGTGACTGCGAGCGGCAGAGCTCACGTCCGGAACAGCCCAGTGAAGCTCGCTAACTACTGTAAACTACGGGTATTTCATAATTTGTCAAACATCAATTTTTTTTACCCTTAACAATAACGTTTATTGATACATGAATGATATTCAATAAATAAACGTTGGAATCATACTGACCAAATAAGAATCAAATGGAAAGAGAGCGTGTAAAATTGTCATGGATGACCGATCGCGTTTGTTTATATTCGCTCGTGTACCGGAAATTCTACGTGGTATGGAAAGCTGGAATTGTTACAATCCCAAAATATACCTTCAACTTAAGCCCGCGGTTCCGTTCGTGGGGACAATTTGATTTTACGACATAAGCAAACTGGTAACAAAAAACAATCTGGCTAATTATTCCCTTGTTAAAAACAGTCGGTTGATACTTTACGATTTCATTTATTACTTGAAACTTAACACATCACAGATCGAGAAAACCGGTATCTCATTCAGTGAGATTCTCTAAAAGTTTTGAATGCTGAACTGCGTCTCCAATTTCCAGCTTAAGTGCTGCATTTGTTCTTATTTATCTAAGTTAAACATTTTCAGACGGATAGATATTGAGAAAAAAACCTCTTTAAATCAGTTGACAAAGACTTACAACCCTGGATTTCCCAGTAAAATCGCCATTTATTTTATATCCGTCCGTAAAGATATTTGAGCGTGTGCCGCCAGTTATTCGTTGAACTGCTGATTTATATATTCATTCAAAATTTGTATGTTTTTCATTTGAAGAGATAATTTAAAACAAAGAATTGTTCATTGAAGTTAAAGGTCACACAAATCATGAATGTAAGTTTGAAGCAAATATACATCGAACAAAGCCATATAATGACCGATTATTCAACATGTCCAAAATGGTCGTTGGGGTCAAAATGTAAATTCACGGAAATGGATTGAACGCCAAACAAAGAGGATAGTTACCCCGAAAAATAAGATTCCAACCTTAGACGGAGTAGTAGCAAACTAAGTTACACTTTGGTGGGAAAGCGCCAAATATATATATATATATATATATATATATAGATATATATATATATATATATATATATATATATATATATATATATATATATATATATATATATATATATATATATATATATATATATATATATATATATATATATATATATATATATATATATATATATATATATATATTATATATATATAATGTTGGTTTAATAATGGGAATCATGTTATTGTGCATTATGCCGTTCCATGTATAATGATCCCCAAGGTACTTCGAAAGCTTAAAGTAGCTTTACGTGCAACATTCAGCTCTTGAGTTCTTTCAAGAATGTCAAATCCAGACGAGATAAGCAAGGGATTTTGGACTTGATATACCTTATTGGCAAGGGTGATACGCCACAGGGAGACAGCTGTGAGCAGTTCATGATAGCGGCTTACTCATTTGTATTAAATGGCATGAACAGCTGGTACTGTTCAAATGCAGTCAAATTATCTCAACCTATCGCATGCAAACCAACGGTCCACAACACAAAAACAGACTCGATGACAGAACTGATAAATTAACTCATGAATTTTTGCATAATGACGTCTACCACATATATGCATTTTCTCCCATTAGGGATAATCTTTCCATAGGTCAATGCTACATTCGTAATTTATCGATACTTCATTTTCACATGCAACGCTGCCTAAATTCCTCAAAAGCACTCACTACTATTGCGACAGCAAATTCTAATGCTCATAGCTATTTGATATTCATATCTATCATGAGAAAATTCGAAACATGGAATCTCTTATGATAAACATATATAGGTTCTCTTCAGTAGTCATTGAAAAGTATGACAAATATGCTAGGAATTAACATATATCATAGCTTCAATACATGTATTCACTAAAATACAACTGATCTATTAAGTCTATTATGTTTTGTAATTGAATTGCTTTATGTACAGACAAATATGTCAAAACGATAGTTGTTGTTCTACAAGAATGTACAACATACCATTTCAACATAACTTTGTTAAAACCAGTACAGATAGTGTTTGCAACTGTTATAATGCTAAATGGTGTACTATGGCGCATAAACGATGTAGATTCCACTAGCCCAGACGAAGAGGATTGGGGGTTTGTACCTGTCCCCTTGAGGGCTATTATTCATAGTAGCGTCATTTATTATTTTATCGTGCCCTCCAGCAGCCCCTTCGCCTTCATGGCACACACTTAGGTGCATTAACGACATCGTCAGAATAGTATCACATTCTACATTCTCAGAAAGTTAATTAACACTCGCCCATCCATAAGTTTGTCTACATCTGTCCTTGTAATAGCATTGGATAGAGCAGATGTTGTCAGGAATAAGGGCGCCGTAGCACTGGTTGTTTATGAGGCCATTAATACTGCTCTCTGGATCTCTTAAGGGTATACAACAGAGAATCAAATAGATGAGTGACACGAACTCGTCGAAACGCATCTTTGAACCTGAGTACTTGATTAGGTCTTGTATCCCATCTGTGTGACAATTTGCACAATAGCCATCCATGGTATTTTAGCTGCCATATTACTACCAGTTATACACTAGTATTGAGTCATTCCGCGGTAACGCTCTCTCAGATTTGCTTTAACATTTATTTTAACTGACCACACATATTTTTAATATTCGTCCCCAAACCCCCCGACAGTTCCGCTAATGCATAGTATTCATGCGTAATTTCACAGTAGTTTTAGGATTGATATTCTTATGAAGTATTCAAAAGATTAGCCTTCCTCCGCGAATACACCGGTTGTGTGGGAGAGATTTATTAAATGTTAATATGTGAGGGTACCAGTTTGACCTAGAGGATTACACGAATAATGTAATATTTTATATATATATATTTATATACATATATATATATATATATATATATATATATATATATATATATATATATATATATATATATATATATATATATATATATATATATATATGCTTATATATATCTTATATTCTTATGTTAATATCACCAATTTTATCTGATGCGGGCGCCGGTTTTTTCGCTAAGCGTTCATCAGGGAGCTTTCTTTTATTTAGGACCTTTCAAAAATCTAAAACAGGAAGGCGAGAGTAAGCCCATTATCGTCTTTAAGATTTCTCCAAGTCGTGACAGGGAAACGAAAATGGCCTGTATGCACATTTCCGTTATATGTTCGACAATTACTAAATAGAAAACAGGTCGAACTCTAATTTTCTACTTGCGTTTGTCAAAAACACCAATACAATATCAATTGTTTTCCAATTTTCCATTTACATATGTGCAATAGTAATACGAATTAACGGTATATGCTGTTTCATTTTTCTATATTTTTTCCGAGCCTACCAATAACCGAATCCTGAGACACGCGACAAGCATGTAAAACGTTCTCTAGAACATCTTTGATTTTTGACTATACCATATAAGCCATATTACTCTTAACAGACGTTCGCGCAAAACTGAAAAGTGGTAAATGGCAGGGACGTATATACAGATTGATTTATACTCGGCCTCACAATGAATTAATTCCAAGCGTTCCCAGCACCTCTTAGGACCAATAAACGGCCATTCAAATCCAAAAAGCATTACTGTGGTAGACGTGACCTGCACATTCGAATATGAAGTTTTGTTCGGCTGGGTCCGTTCTCTACACATCATAAGTAAAATGTAATGCGTACCTCGGTAATAATATCCGTTTGATTTCTAGAACGCAGTTTATACCCTCCAAGCATCTGACAAGAATGCTGCCCAAAAAATATAAGATCATCCAGTGTCTCAGTTTGATCACTGTTCTCTCCATATTTGAAGGTAAAATTGCACTGACACATTGACATAACCTTTATGGCACGCACACCATTTGGCTCACGCATCGATGGCTCACCTATTCACCTGTTTATTAGTCAGGGTAAAACAAGGTATCTATGAGTTATCGATCATGTACTGGTTGTCAACAAAATGACACCATTCGAACATTCTCTTGGAAAAAACCTCAGTTATTGCGAATACTATTTGCTTATTTCTAGGCAAGCAAGATATATCCTTCCGGTAATTGAAAGATAAACTAAATAACTCGCAGTTAAATATTGAAGCGCAAAAAGTTAAACACATTTAACCGAGTTCATCATGCCAGACGTTTTCGACCGCACAGATTGCACAGTTTGTCAATTGAGAGGACTGTATGGCCTCAGTACCCATTGATTTATCCCATGACAGGAAGGATTGATGACAGCCGGAAACAAAATTGTAATTACAATAGGGTCATAGCCTATAGATGTTCTCCTCATCCTTTACTTGGAATTGTCTAAGGGGAAAAAATTCAATGCGATATTGAGTCAATGCAACTAGCATACGTCGTAAGATATAGTGAATGGTTCAGCAAGTATATTTGCTGCTGGGTCGTATATCGGAGACAGACCAGGCGCCAGGGAAACCAGCACGTGAGCAACGATGTCTTTTCAGTACGCCTCGACATCTAAAGGTATCAAATCAAATCGACCATTGGAATATTAAACTTCGGAATTAAAACCTTAACAATATAGGTTTGATATGTGTCACGTCGAGCCCAGCTTCAACATCTTTTGCAGTTCAGTCCATGGCGTCTACCTGATATTTCATCTGTTACAGAAATGAGACAAATATTAGAGTACAAATCGATGCCTAATTACCTACGAAAGTGAATCAGTTCGTTACAGTCAGGTCCTTAAACAAAACTCCTTAAAGCATTTAGCAAGACATATACGTAATGGCCAAAATAATCTGGCTTATAATCGCTATATTTAGGCAGGTTTGCTACCATAGTAATTATTGGACAAGCATACTAGAGCAGGATTTTTCTTATGGGACAACAAATACATCTGTCTCCGAACTTTATGTAAAATGACGACAACGCAATTAAGGTATACAATAGGTTATTCGAATAACAGCACTACGAAGATAAACTAGGTAAGGGTTCGTCAACTGAGACAATACTTCTTGGTACATTGACATAAGATTAGTTCGTCGAAACAATGATATAACGCCTTAATCGTGAACCAATTCGAACCACAGCATTCTTTAGAGATTGGAACAGCCATTGCACAACTACAAGTATCACTGAACCCATTGCGATCAATATTGGTATATTTCTATCATCAAATAACAACAAAGAGTTTGTTCACAACCTTTTTGCTCTTCTGCTCCAGCAGCAACATCCTCCGGAAAATAACACATCAGGGTTGCAATCACGACTACATTGTGCTAAAAGAAAGCGATAAATATTAGCTTTGACGTGATAAGAATCCTATCAAAAGCCGGACAAATAGATTTTAATGACCTTCTCTGATTAAACAATAAAGCCCCTATATACCAGTCACCTGATTTCACGGTTGATTCCCGTGCTTGGCTAGGATTTACTACCGACAACAACCGAGGTCATGGCATTGTCTTTCCACGTAATATAATGCTAAGCATGTGTCGAACTGAGCTTATAATAACAAATTAACATCGATCATCTAGATCCCATGTTACAATGTTTCTCGATACAGCCTATTAATTCTGGTGAAGTCATGAAAATGAATAAATATGGTATGAGCTCGCTTTAATTGTCCCATCTTATTTTGTCGTCTTTCCAAAGAAACCAGAGTTTCTTTTAGCTTATTCGAGAATATTCCGGGCGTGTTTTGGACTTATAACTAGGACAAAAACATTGCCAAATGTCCAGGATCAGATTTGCAGATTACTTGTTTGCCTTATGGCGAACAGTTTCGGCTTCCCCTTCTTTATATTCTAGCTTCTGGCGCTCCAGCATCAGACGGCGTTGTATCACTAGCACCCCCGCAAACCCAGCATTAGATCGTAGCGCGTAGCAATCCCATATATAACCCGTTTCATTACCGTGTCTCATTGTCACATTGTACATTTAGATGAATACATGTCATGTCTGCATCGCTAAATATAGACGACACACAACGCGTTGCATATCCGGTGTGCCCGCCCTGAGCACAGCGATATTAACTCACATATCCTCTGAACAGCAACAGCTCGTCCATGTATGGCCAATAAGATGATACATAAAAAGCAACAGAGTGGTTATTGCATACCTTAGGCAATGATTCATGTGCACTGCAAACCTACGCCATAAATGAGCGTATCGTATATAACGATGTTTATTTTTGTTGATGACCCCATGACAGTTCCCATTGCGGTGTTTTGGTCATTTATTAATTGAATGAAATTCGCCATTACGGTCGACAATAACTGCTAGTTGTTTGGTTTGTAAGGTCACACAAAAGTCATTAAACACAGACAATAGTTTATATGAAGCACCAGAAGCATATATCAATAGTGTGTCCATGTATATGCATATATATATATACATATATATCCATGTATATGAATGTATATTTGTATATATACACTTTCTTATAAATATAAATATATGTACACATATATAATATATATATATATATATATATGTGTGTGTGTGTGTATGTGTGTGTGTGCGTTTGCGTGTGCGTGTGCGTTTGTTGGTTATAAACCATTGAGATGGTATCAGCAAATCGAATGGCTTTATGCGAACCGGTGAACCTTTCATCACATCAGCCATTTCATTGGCACGAGGAAATGGCATCTCAGTAAGGCATTGCACAAGACAAATAACATTAATTAAGTTGTTGCTACCATTACTTCCCTCTTTGAATAACGCATGATGCATGCCGGTGCCCATATTGAATATGTGTGCATATCCCAATATATCTCACCTTATTAAAAATATCTCCCACCTTAAAATATATCTACATTTTGTTAGCAGCGTCACTGCAATGGACGTGCTTTGCGCAAATCAAGCGTGTAAAGAGAAATCGTCTGCAAAACTTCCTGTATGGCCGATAATAATCATCGATGATATGCGTCAATTGACCATTTATTTCTCACTTATTGCCTCATTTTTACTTGCTCACTAGCCAGCTATCTCAGTCACACAGTCACTTGCTCAGTCACTCTCAAGTTTACTTACAGACTCATTCACGTAACCACAAGTTCGAATTGGTTGAAATATTCTGCGGCTAATTGTTGGTTGACACATGGTCGATTGACAATTTTGCGGGTAATACATGATCTCGAATTGTGTTTGTCGTGTGTGTGTGTGTGATGTGTGTGTGTGTGTGTGTGTGTGTGTGTGTGTTGTGTGTGTGTAGTAAGCTAAGTAGCCATTGTGTGTGCGTTAGCGTGTGCGTGTGCACTAAACCATAAACCATTGAGATGGTATCAGCAAATCGAATGGCTTTATGCGAACCGGTGAACCTTTCATCACATCAGCCATTTCATTGGCACGAGGAAATGGCATCTCAGTAAGGCATTGCACAAGACAAATAACATTAATTAAGTTGTTGCTACCATTACTTCCCTCTTTGAATAACGAAAGATGCAAGAACATTATATAAGCCCAGAGATCCCATATATGTACAAAGCGATCTCAGACCATTAAAAATATCTCACCTTAGCATATGTTACATTTTGTTAGCAGCGTCACTGCAATGGACGTGCTTTTGCGCAAATCAAGCGTGTAAAGAGAAATCGTCTGCAAAACTTCCTGTATTCGGCCGATAATAATCATCGATGATATGCGTCAACTGACCATTTATATTTCTCACTTATTGCCTCATTTACTTGCTCACATGCCAGTTATCTCAGTCACACAGTCACTTGCTCAGTCACTCTCAAGTTTACTTATAGACTCATTCACGTAACCACAAGTGAAATGGTTGAAACCTTATTCTGCGGGTAATACATGAATCTCGGTTGATGTTTTCCTTGGTCGATTCGATAAGATGATTCCATCCCGATCTAATATCATGAGGCCGTCTCAGTAGCTAAGCTAAGGTAGCCATTGTTCTGCAAGCCTGAGTTACACTAAACCATCCCGACAGTTATGTATGAAATACAAAAACCTTGAGCAGCATCGGATGTGCAGCAACTTGTTTCAAAGATAGAATTAACAACAGGTAGAGAGCGTTTCTGGCAGTGCAATTACGTATCTGTCGTGTATGCAGCAATATATGGTGATTGGAATGGAGTTTTAATGCGCCGCATGATGTAAGATATGAACGGTATGTCATAGCGGTTTACCAAACTACACGTGTTGATGAACTTATTCAGATTGTTTCCGCTTAACATAACATAAACAATTTTACGTAGTTAAGTATGATATATGCCGAAGTAATTATGAGATAACTCTGTTCGCATCAAATGCTATGTGTCGGAAGGCATAAAGAAGAAATTATACATGCAAATACGTGAGTGTGGCTCACTGTCGAGTTAATATGTACCATTTCTATGAATATAAATATAAAAGTCGATGAATCAAAAAAGAGTTAAGGGCTGTTCATCAATCATAGATTCCAGCATCTATACATAATAATGCGTTTGTACCCGACCATAATACTGAAATGACCTAAATAGATGAATTTACATTGGTAAAAGATTGAATCAGAAAATGTGAAGGTTTCATGTAAACTTATCGACCTTCTATCAAATTAATCATTCTTGCCTGAGGAATGACATTATTTCAACGATATATGACTTTGTGTTCAATGAACACGCAACATTCATAACAAGCTCAGCACCACCACGAATTGTTTTGCCCTGTTAACGAGAGTTTTCCGTCCGTTTGGATGAAAACCTTAGCAAGGCTGAGGCAGATGTTTGTTTATTAATTGCTCCTGAATGTCAGGGGTCTTTATAAATCCACACAGACATTCATAACCAAGACACCTGGAAATGTTATTTTAAAGTAGAGTTAAGGTCACACCGGGAGGACACAGGAAGTACCTGATAGTAAATTATATAGACCCGCAGCTGTCCACATTGATATTCTAAACACAAACCATGGTACGACTATGTTCATCTGTTCCTCTGAAACAAGTGTTATACTTCTGGATAACACGCTACAGTTGGAAACCATCTTGTTTGGGAATATTCTGTGAAAGTTGGAATCACTACATATACTTTGAGTGAAGTCAGTGGGAGCTCTTTTAATCAGCAAAAACAGGCGTCTTACACTGGCCTTCAGTTATGTATCGGTGCTGTGACAACATACCAGCCCCCTTGACCAAAAGCACTCCTCATACCAAAGGAGTACCTTAGGGCTCTCTGCAAGGGCATCTTATTCCTCCTCTATATTCAACCCCTGAAAGAACTCATTGCTCGCCACCTATTTGTCCGACATGGATTTGCTGATGACAGCCAGCTTAACACACGATTTCTAAGTCGAAATGTGCTGACTCGAATGAAAGTTGTCCGACGTGCATCGTGTTAACATGAAAGAATTCAAGGCAGTTGGATGAATCACACGCGAGAACCGGTGATGAGATAATCAAGCCCAACGTCAGTGCGAAACCTTAGTGCGGTGTTTGATACTGAGGTGCCCATGGAAGCTCAAGTGAATCATGTCATCAAGAGAGTCAACTACCGCCCGAGGCGAATTTGGGCTCATTCCGTTAACACTTAGCTACTTGATTTCCGCAATGGATTATTGGCTAGATTGCCAGACAACACCCAAGCACGATTACAGGTTGCCCAAAATAACACTTCCCAATTGCTTGCGAGAGGGAGCATGAGAGAACATATAAACTTCAATAAATCATTGTTATTATCATTAATTCTTCGGCGGGCATATATGATTCGGCATAGAACAGTAACGCTCCAGTGTGGGTAACAAAACTAATCCTAACTTCTAGTTTGCAAATTGGAAATGTTAATGGACGTTTCTACTAAACTTCGACATCATTGCGTTGCGTTACAGGCAATGAGACATCTGTTATGAATCAGTAAAATAATGTTCATAAAAATGGTATACCTCATGACAAATTGAAAAGAAACGGAACTGTTTTGAGTAAACTATGTAACGCTAGAATGTTGCTGCTGGAGATTGCGCACGCATCCGTCATCTATCGTGTAACTAGAAAGCACCCTCGTTCTCACCAACTCTCAGCTCGCCACATTGAATGACAGTCGGCGTGCATTTAAAATACTGATATTGAACACTGGCATACACTGACATTCGGATGTGTACGGCGTACGCGGAAAGTGATGTGAATCAAGAACGTGATGATTGAGACTGTGTCATGCCTTACAAAATTTTTATGGGTTCAGAAACTGTTCAATGAAGAAACAATATGTGCTCTGTTGTTTTAACGTCGCCCGGGCGGAGAAAATGATTGCAGGTTAACCAATACTGACCACAGTGTTCACATATTTCTTTTTCATATTGGCTCGGGAGACGACTACATGCCCGTCACTTTGCATGTTTCGAATTGTAACTTTCCTTTGCTACTAAGGTAACATCGCTATGCATAAAATAGTTGAGTTGCATAGCCAATATTAATACTGTATGCAGCTCAGGATATATGTGCTCTGGACAGTTTGACTCCCATAATACATTTCCTTGTAACGGTGATACAGCCCTGATTGTTTCACTTGCACACAAGACTTGTCCGTGTAAAAATGATGTTCCGTTCTAGAAGCGATAGAAAATCGGACCTTTGATCCGGGATAAGTTGCGGGAGGCAGTCACCAACACACACACACTGTCGTCAATGACGTGAATGAAGTTCTTAGAATATTGCTATGAGGTCATTGGTTACAGATTATGTCAGCCTCTTGCAGTAAAAACCCATTAATTGCAAACACATTGCAAGGATGTATTGTTATTATCATAATCTTATCACTGTTCCTTTCAAATGTGCCGTGTAATAAAGCATGCTGATCAGATTATGCTCAAAGTATAATTATTACATACGTGCATCGCTTGCTCGAATGCAGATCCAGAACAAATATAACTGTTCCGTTCTTCTGGGCGCAAGCAACTAACACATACCCATTGGCAACTCCAATCCGAGGTTATCATGGTCATGCTTATCATCAGTCCTTAGCTTTGCAGTGAATCAATATCGATTAAGTCTGAGATGGTATTTGCGAAAATGTGTCAGGTGGCAAGGGATTACAAGCAAAGCACCTGCAGCGTTTATGTATGGCGGATGACTGCTGTACATCATGTTATTATATCTGGCTGGGCAGGTAACGCCCGATGCTTTCTCGGCTTATCACCTCCGATGGGACAGTATATTTAACTCTATCATATATGCTCCACGTTTATGGGCAGTGGATGATTGCTATACATCATGTTATTATGTCTGGCTCGTGACTCGTCGGCAGGTAATGTCCGATGCTTTCTTGGTTTATCACCTCCAATGGGACAGTATAGTTAACTCTATCATGAATGCTTTGGTGCCCATGATATCACTAGTTCGCTGTTTTACAGCTCGAATAAAATGTTAGTTAATGTAAGCCATATATGCAATGAGTTATTTACTGCTTTGATATACATTTATCTTAATGTGACTCTGACTTTGACCATAGGACAAGGTAATGAAAATGAATGGATATGTGTTAGCTGCGTGTGTCGATCTCAAATATTGCTGCCAGTTATATGGTGGTGCAAATACAACGCCGTGTGCGGATTGATAGAAAGAAGTTTTAGAATAATATGTGATAAGACCAACGCAAAATGATGACATTGTAGCTCAATGAACGGTGATCAAAGGTCACATATCGAGTATCGCTTGCATCATTGATATTGTAGTCATTGTATTGTACTATTGCTTCTAAAGAGAGCGTGATGAGACCGAAAGATAGTGAAGACGAAGATCCGTCTGAGCAGCAAGGCAAAGTTCACCACAACATCGTGATTAAAGCACAGGTACTACATCTTTATTGTACTAGTTTAAATAGCAATATGGTGTCATTGTTATCACAAACTATGCAATAACAGTAGTTTCTTTCCTACACTTAAACTTCGCATCAAGACTGAGCTTAAGTATCGCTGGTAAAAATGATGTTTCAATCTAACACGCGGTTTCCAGCCTCAATTTGCAGTCACAAACATGCACCAAAGAAGCCATAAAATGTTTCCTGCAAGAGAAGAAAACAACACGCGCTGCGTTATTTTTTCTGCCAGGCCGGATTTGGATATCACGGAAGTCATTGCTGCAGAAGAAGAAGAGGCAATGATTTGAACCCAAATCGTATGATTTAGGTTATCAATTAAGTGGTATTTGAAGAGCTAACTTTGTCATCGCTCATCTGCGTTGGCATTATCATTGAACCTATATAAGAGCAATATGTGTATCATATGCAGTCTGTGATATTGCTACGGTGTGTCATTCAAGTAATTATATCCTATGCTTTAAGTGTCCGAGTGAGAGACGGTTCAGATCCGTGCCAACATTACGTACATATATATATATAGCGATTTTCTCATGGCGAATCAATTTACGAAGCTATTAGTGAAACAGTGATTGTGCATGCTGCATGACTGTTAATTTTCATATGGTATCTTTTAACAATTATTCCGTTTGGAAACAATGATTGTCATTCGGACAAAGGGGATATACCACGAAGTATGATTCCAAGAGCGTGTACAAGGATCCGGAAATAGAACATTAGTGTTGACAACTTATTGTCGTGGAACAAAGGACGTTGGCCATGGTTTAATCTTCTCGCAACGTCTGATAATGACGTTCCACATTCAGAAAGTAACAAAAGAATGTATAAAGTGAGCGGTTTGGGTTAACCCAAGCAAATGTCATGGCGTTATGGTCGTTTTTGTCTTCTCCTCCATTTACAAATGGCTTGTTATAAGACAACTTCACAAGGGAATGGCACATCGTAGTTCTATTGACCAATGGTTTGAGCATCTGACTCGCCATCGGTGCAGTACTAGACAGATCTGAAGTTATCAATTTCATCTTAAGTCAGCGTTATGGAGCGTGACATTGTGACTAGAATATCAATCCTTACGTGTTCTGCACGAGAGAGAGAGAGAGAGATGCATCTCAAGAGACATACATCTGCTTTGAATAAATTGTTCGTCCTGCTTTCCCGCAATCAAGCGCTCTTTGTACTTCGCTTTGCTGTTTTGAATTTTATCTATTTCAGGCCCATCAACGGTTTTACATTTAACGATGTGCTGTTAATTTATGACCAAACATTCGGAATGCTATCCCAAAGTATACACATATGTGAGAAACACGAAGGTGCTACCCGCCTGTGCTATGTATGATTGAAAATTACTTGCTCAGTGAGCTATGATATTGATTCTTTGTATTGGTCAAGGGACCTGGTATTTCGCGAACCATATCTGCAAACATTTATCATGCCGTCACCAACCCGCATATTGTCGTCGCCAATGTCCTTGATTACGATACTTAGAAGGTACTGGGGGGCTATATATTATGAATATGTTGCTAAAACCATGGCGTTTGTGACGAAAAGGGATCTATGTTATTTTCGTCATCTCATGGTGATTCCTACAAGAACGCGATGTAGTTTACCACTAACACAACGAAACAATACGCATTTGGACTCACGGTAACGGTACAATGTGGGTACATACATACATGCATGCATGCATGCATGCATGCATCAATATTATGCATGCATGCATGCATGCAGCTGCATACAAACATACATACATACATACATACATACATACATACATACAGACATACATACATACATACATACATACATACATACACATACATACATATACATACATACATACATACATACATACATACATACATACATACATACATACATACATACATACATACATACATACATACATACATACATACATACATACATACATACATACATACATACATACATACATACATACATACATACATACATACATACATACATACATACATACATATTGGGTCGATGTATTGCATTCAGTAAGAAAATAAGTATTCTCGATCAAACGCTCGGTTAGCATGATAGAACCATTACAATACAGTAAAATGTACAAGCCTATTCATTGTGGAGTAAATTAGATTGGAACAATTCGGTTACCTAGAGTCAATATTCCATCGAGGCCTTTACGCCAGAAATGTTCATTAATCCCTAAGTGATTGCTACTTGGTACTAAGGTGGATATCCTCTACGGCGTTCATATAATTCAATGTCGGGCTTTGAATTTGCCACAATCGACGAGGGAAGGTACTCTGTGCTATGGAACACCATTGAAGACACTCTATTGGGTCAAAGCGCATTTTCGTCGAACCCTCTAGTGGCTGTAGTTAATGCTTTGCTTGTATGACACGTGAACTTTATCAACAGGCAATAACAAAACTAGACTGTGTTGGTATCATTGCATAAACGTTCATGGTGAATAATAATTAAGGTCTTTGCCAGCATCATCCATATGTTATATTCCCTTTAGGTTGAGGTTTATCAAAATCGTTACGCTGTACTGATCACAGCTAGATATAGAAGGGACTTGTGAATGCTTGTTTCGAACCTCCATGAAAAACATGACATGATAACGTTGTCGTTATTGATCACGTTGAACATGAATAAATGAATCAATATTTACCAAGATTAAACGCATATGACTGACTTGACCAATCTAAGTGTACACATGATATATACATGATGAAACTAAATGTTCACCTTCGTTTGTATGTGTGCGCATAGAAAAAGTATCCTGCTCGAGTAGAATCAGATCGTGAAAAACGTGCGGACTTTGTCGAGCGATAGGGATGGAAGTAATTAGCTGATTCACGTCACGCGGCCGGTGTTTTGATATATATCATGTTGACGCCACAGTTCGAACATACAACCTGGCGCGTGCAAACTCACCAAACAATCAATTGCACATTGATTCAGTGTGCACGCACGTTAATGAGCACGCGCATGCTCATACACGTACGCGTGCACGCATGCACATAAAGATGTATGTTACTACTTAAACTCTGACAAACAAACATGTTAAGCAAGAATTTAATGATAATCTTTTATACGTCTGACTTCTTATTACTCACGGATGAACCACATGCCTATTAATATCACCTTCCTCATGTTATAATGAAACACAACCGACAATTATGCGTGCCAATAAATCAAGACCGATTATTTACTCGAATGCGGTGGTGTTATAACATTCCTCACCTTTTGATTTGCCCTTACGCAATGGTATACGAGCGTGTGTGATGGGATGGGAAGGGTGCAAACTCCCTGTTCTGTCCGATTCCATATGTTTAATGGGTGTTGGTGGTATTTATGTTGTTAATATGGTGGACATGACTCCATGCTGTCCATTCGATGCAATTCTTGTTGTTTTGTGTGCACAGTTGTCAAAAGAAGCTAAAATAGTAACCCCTCTTTGCAAACAATATTACCTCTTGTATGAAAATTACAACGTTCTCATCAAATTCACTTTACTTTTGGTTATTAATCTCATTTTCGATTGAGAACCAGGTTAGGAAGCAATGATCGATCCTTATGGACTATACCAAATTGATTATTTTTAAAATAGATTGTTTTCCTTATTGGAATGTCAATTTGCGTGAATATGATGCGGTACACTCACAAATAGGGGTCTTATATATACACCATACCCTAGCAACTGCCCTCACTATCGTTATAGGTATATGTTATCTAATCCTTCAGTGACAGCGAATGCTGCCGGAGTGTGTCGATAATTCGGAGCCTCTAGGCTTAATGTCATGCAATCATTTACTATGCAACCAGTATGGTTGCTCATTAGCAGTGAGTTAGCAGCATCAGCACACTCAGGATAAAAGATAATGCAGGTAATGGGATATATTTGAACCACATATGCTTTGATACATTGGTAAAAACTGTTGGCATGTGACTTTCGTGTCCCAAGACATTGACGTAAGATATATATGCAGCTATAAAATGGAATGTTGATTTGACATTATATGAGATACAGGTTTCAGCAGTAACAGCGGTTTTGCTAATCTAGCTTCATACTATCAGTATTTGTGACCTGCCAATTCGTTATATTGGCTGCAAATCCATCTATGGTTAAATACAAGGTAACTTTGCTGTCTGATCAGAGACCAATGAGCGGCTGTCTATACGTCAAGGTTAATGGGACGAGACTACTATCTTCTATCACTGCGTGACATGCCCTCTGGATATGGCTTATTATATGTAAGTGATTTGTAATACTAGAGGGGTAATTTCACGATAGTTATGTTCTGTAATCTACAGGGACACTGAACATTAAGGTGAAACGTTGAATCAGAGTATTCATATGTTTGTGGATTGCCTCGAGAAATAAACTTTGTGCAGACCGGCTCACGGCATATTCAGAAAGGTTGTAAGGGGTTTATGCACATGAAAGAGTAGTGACAAAAGACAGTCAGAGTCGAAACCCTAATCAGGGGAAGATTATTATGACGCTATAGGTTAACATTATGTGTCGCCGCTATAATGGTGAAACTAGGAGCACGGAAGATCAAATGGGAATCCACTTCGCATGTCAGGCGCGATCATAAAACCGACCTGTTTCACAAAGGGCATGTTTTAAAATATCCCTACCAGTCCCTACCAAATACACACATATATATGTATATATATATATATATATATATATATATATATATATATATATATATATATATATATATATATATATATATATATATATATATATATATATATATATATATATATATATATATATATATATATATACACATTCCATTCCTGCAAGAATTAGCACTGCACGTGACCAACCACGACGTCAACAGAAACTACAGCTGAACACGCGATCCAAAATAATAACGGGACTAATTGCAGCGCGTTGATTTGTTCCAGAATTTAATATTATCACACAGTGCGGAGGATCCCTGTAGCGTCCAAGCACCCGATGTCAAATCATTCCGAATCGTACAATGACACACATCGACATGTACACATATGATTTGTCCAATGGAATATAACTGTCACATTAAAGAGACAAGTGAATCGTCTACATGTTACAGATAGGTTAGTTACAAACCGAACTGGTGTATACGCATGGCTAACGGAGGTGAGTGGACGATACAATTTAAGTCTATAATCATGAAGCATTACAATTGGAGCAACTAACCCGATCCTCTTGAGCAGTAGGGTGCTAAGGGTCATTTTGGCTGACCTACAATTACCAATAGCTTTAATTGGTGATCAAACCTGATTTTAATTGTTATGGGAATTGACGAGTTTGGAATGGTAACCTCAAAGGGCTCTACTTGCTAAACCAAGACTAATAATTTTGGCAACTGACCCGTCCGGAAAATTTACTTAAAAGGATTCTAAATGTTTATATAACTTGGACAACTGTTAATTAGGTACCAGTGCAGTGAATTTCTTTTACCTAAATATTTTTAGTCTTCATGTCATGAGTGGCAAAATCGAAACCTTTAGGAAGGGTTAGGTAAGTGGTAGGTATATTTGTTCGTAAATGCTTGTGTGTATGTACGCACATTGGGGTGAAATATGCCCTTCCTTTGAAATCATTGATCAAAGATCTGATCATTTGTCTCTGTGAATGCGCCCCTAAACATTTAAAAAGGCAATGTCCCCTTGACACCGACACAATAACGAAAATTAACATGACACTAGCAGGGTATCCGCACAATATCTATGCAAAAAAACGACAATCAATAAAAAGAAAAACCAAAAGATTTCCTACTTGCATTATTGGCACCTTTTATCGGTCCTCTATTGGGGGCAGTGATTTGTGGAATCACAAAATAATAGCCAAGAATATTATATTGATTCACTCCTAGTAAGTGCTTCTAAATACGATCAAGCAACTACGACATTGGCCTTGCTGAATTCGGATGAGTAGATGCATCGCGTTGTGAACGATAGAGGAGATTTAGGCATAAGAGGGCAACCTGTATCCTGATATGTCTTAAGAGAGATCATTCCATATGGTTTGTAAAAAGTTAGCAGCACCTTACTGACAGCAATGTACCACAAGACTTGGTGAATCATACAGATCGATGGTTGTGGATCCAACGTGGGGAAGACCGTATGACAAAGGGGCTGCCCTTTACAATTATAAAATAACTCAACCTAGGCATTTGGTGGCCAGAGGGGAGCGACCAGCCAAAGGTGTTGTTTCTACTCCATGGACGAGATGGGAAAACTAGAAAAGTTGTATTACGACCCTCGACATCTAAGTGCTTTCGGGTGTGTGGTAGCCTTGTCAAGAGCCTCTAAAGTGAAACCACCCTCAGTAGTATCATGGTTATCACAGCAAGATGCCTGCACTTTCCATAAACCTATATGACGAAAATTTTCAAGATGTTGAGTAGTGGTCAGTGATATCGATCGCCCATGGCAGGCTGATCTAGTCTACGAGTCACGTTTGGTCTAACACAATCAGGGTCATAACGTTTTGTTGGCTGGTATTGATGTATTCTCTAAATATGCATGGTTTGTACCATTAAACAACAAGGCAGGGGTCAGTCTGGTAGCAGCATTTGAATTTATTCCGAAACAGGTTAGACAACCCCAAAATTTGCAGATGGCGTAGAATTTGTTAATCGCAAGTTTCGGACATGGCTGAAGGAGAACAACATTATTTTTTTGCTCAAGCCACAATATGGAAACCAAAGCCAGTATAGTGGTATGCTTTATTCGCACATTGAAAACGAATACGTGGCGTTATTTCACCAAGAGCAATACACTGGATAATCTCTCGGTATTAAAGCTTTCAGTCCGCGACTGCAATCAGAGCTCTATCAAAGTATTAAATATGCACTCGTATCAGTCAAACTTGTCAATGAAGAAGAAACTTGGCTGATGCTATATGGAACACAAGAAGTTGCTTAGTAACCCAAATTTAACATCGGTTACGTGTACGTATCGGTAAGGAACATAGCCAGTTGTAAAAAGATATTTTCCCAATTGGAATAAAGAATTGTTTTAAGTGCAAAAGAAGCACTCGGGAATGCCTATATCTATATCTTGATCAATGATGCCATGTATCGAGACGAGAAAGGGAACAATATTCATTCATAATTGTGGGGTTATCAAGCTAGTTTCAACAGCTGGTTCGATCGACTGGAGGTTTATAAGAACTGATGAGGCACTGAATTGGTCGTCATTACATAGAAGATGGCCACGATAATCACAGAAATCGGGTGTGGACAGTCTTTGGCCAAGCCTTACCCAAAGCCATAATTGTGTTCTTGGCACAAGTCATCATCTTGTATATGGTCATAATTATCAGCATTTACAACTAATCGGCAGAAAAGGGAGCAATCTCCGGACCGCTTTGCTCAGTGGCAGTTTAGGACACATGCTTCCTGACCCAAACGTAAAGAGAACTCCTTACCTTTACTTTCCATCTGATTTTCTCAGTAATAGTTCCTTGAAACTATCACCCACAAAATACCCTAACCTGACATGTGGCACAACTACCCCAATCCATGGATTTGACTGGCGATATAAATAGATATAAGAGATGAGAGCAGCCAACCCATTCTATTTAAGTGTGGTAAATTGAATGTAACGTTACATTTTAGGAAAGTGCGGGAACGTTTATTTTGACATGACTGACCCATACACACCATGTTACACTAAACAAGCGGAAAGTGGCGTCCCAGTGATCATGGAGAGTTGCTTACAACGCTGCCATGGTTTGGGAAATCTCTTTAGTGGTTTGTGTCGTATGGTAGTTTTCCTACTGAAACAAACACTTCCAACTTTAGCCAAGAAAGCTATACCCATCGTGTAGAGAATTAATCAAAACTGGAGTCAGAGTAGACAGTGATTTGCTAAGAGGTCAACCTATTAAAACAGCTGCTAAGCGACGAGTGATACAAGCTGACAGTGACTTTGTCAACGAGATAAGTCTACCTATAAATCGCCATGCACGCGATAATACCATCAGACCCAAAAGGGGCAGACCAGCAAACAGGAAACTTGGGAGACCGTTCAATCAGGCCAGTGATATATTCGGGAATTTATGGCACTCATCATGTCCGTTAGCCAAAAGTGGATTGGATCTTTGCAGTATTCTACCTACGCAGAGCAGTAGTGGACACGGCTATTGAGTGGAGCATCACCTAGCGCCAGTGCTCGGGGCAATTCCTGTCGATATCAGCGTCACAAGTTCTGGTGATAATTACCTCGACCTGGCCTATAGCTATCAACATGTCCAGGTCAAGATAGTACAAAAGATAAGGTTCGTATATTAGAGACGGACATACCCGTAGCAACAGTCAACCTGCAGCTGCATTCTATATTTTGACAAGAGGATGCGAGTCTCAATGAAAAGCTGGTGTCTACCTCCACCAACACCTATCCCCATCATGCTTATGTGAAGACATTGTTGAATTATGGTCCCGCCGCCAAAGAATCACAATAAACAGCTGCTTTATGGCGTAAAGACACGGCTGGTCACATATAAACCCATATGGCCGATAATAAAAGATGCAAGACGCAACATCACAAATGTTCAAATGAAAAAATTCATGGTATACGGAAATGAACCCTATTCTCGTTCCTACTGCTTACTGTCAAACTGCTCATATATAAGCTCATAAATCACATCACGCCCGGCAAGCTAGGACGGACCATTTATGATGAGCGTAAATCTGAGGCATTTTATTGTGATTCATCAGTACTGCCTATTTTTGCCCAAGTTTTGGAAGGAGCCATCAAAACTATATCAATGAATGTGTATTTATAACATATATTCTGGCTTGCATTGACTCGCGGCTCAATAAAATATCAATTTGACCGTCAACAATCACACTTTGGCAGTTTTGGGATGATTTATGGTTACATCCATCATATTAAGTAGTTTTACAAGCTACTCCATTTGTTGTACCATTCACGCGGTTCCATTTTAGCATTTGCTAAATCAATAGTCCGCTCAATCGTAGCCACACATTTCACCACTCATTTGTGTACGAATCATGTGTTGCCCAATGCTTGTGAAGCCTGTTAGCGTTCGTGCTGTTTCGAATAATTCACTCCTTTGTATTCGTTTAAGCTTTTAGGCATGTCACTGACCTATAGCTGTCTCCTCTGTATATAATTCTTAGTTATCATTGAGCTCTGCTTAAAGATGCATTTTTTCGAAAAAATGGCATATTGTTTTTTTGCTCCATTTAATAGAACAACTCTTTTGGAACCCATATAAACCCTTTTGCGGACTGGTTCAACACTAAATCGATTATACCGTATCGAAATCTTTCGGGCACACCCATTTTTACAAACATGACTACATGTCGATGGGAAAATGACGCATGCGTATTGGAGTGTCATTTGTTTACAACACATAGTCGTGACGTCACGCGCAGCGCAGATATGACAGAATGTGGAAACGCAAGAAGCCGAAATGGTGAGATTTTTGATTCCTACATTTCTTGTATGACTCTTCTTTGATTGGAGTTTTTGAAGGTTATATAAAAAAAGAACCCGCCCCAATATAGTGAACACTATCGGTACAATAGATTACCGTAAATTTAACAATAAATAGCGTTACACCTGAGGTAGCCCTACAAGATGTCCTATATATTTTTATTACCGTTCGACCGGTGCTAACCCTGAGGCAGTGCATGTTCAAGCGTAATAAAAACGATATTCTTGACTAGTCTGTTACGTTGGAGTATTAAGCCAACACACCTCTTCGAAGTTGGATTATTTCGGTGCTTTTTCATGGCAAACTATTGGAATATTCCTGAATGAACTCATAAATTGTATTATAAATCAAGGGGCTGGGGTCTCCCTCAGGACGTCTACGTTATCTGGTTATAGTGAACTGAAACAGGGATTTGAATTGGCCGGCCGGTCTCTATCTTCTATGCATACATAAACCCTACAGAGAAGATATTGTGTACTGAAATGTCCCTGTGAACTGAAACGTCCGCGCTAGAAGTTTGGGGTGGTATGTATCATCGTATGGGTTTGGACAAGGGACACTAAACGGGTGGTTTTGGTTCTGATTTGGTTTATTTTAAGGTTGTTGCAACCCACTTTGATAAGACTTATACGCATGGTTTAGATTGTGTGTCTATAATTGTCTACTTTAACACCATGCTGATGTTATAGAAGCCTTGGATAGCTGGAATTAATTTGGTGAATTTTAGTGACAGAGATGACCTTAATTCTGTTTTTGGCTGACTTTTGGCTCAAACACTTTTACATTATTGATTGAATTATTCTTGTCATTTTCATTCATTATTTTAATTGAACCAACCCACTTTCAAATTTAAAGGAAATCAAATACCAAGAAGGGGACCACGTACAAGACGAGGCTGTGGAAGGGGTCATGGTACAGATTCTGACAACCTGTGTTGAACTGAGGTTGGTTCCTATATTATTTGAATTGGATTCTTATCAAGGGTATTTTATTGAACTCAATACATCCATTATGACTAGGAAGGATGTGTTTAATGGTTGGAAATTGTTCACCATGACACAGGTGTCTAAGTCGGTGGAGGCTGCAGACCAGCCCGAAGAGGTGGCAGAGGAGCCCCACCTTCTTCAAACAAGGTACTATTGGGCTTGCCTTACCTAATTGAATCACTTTGTCAGTAAAAAGAGGGTCCATGGTGGACTTGGCGACCATATATTTCCTCTGGTTCTCATTTGTTTGTAGACATCGACAAGCCGAAAGCGAGTCAATCTTGTTCGCAGAGGCTACCTTGGCAACACACCAATAACTAACCAGGCCCTACAGCAGAGTAGAGTGGCTGCTAAATCTTAAGAGCTGTCACGGAAAGAGAAATTGAAGGTAATGTACAACTCAGCAGTTAGCACTCTTATGCTGCTCCAAAAACCTTCATGCAATTTTGGTCAGAGAGAGCGATTTACATTGGAGATATTCAATCCATCAAAATAAAGACTTTTGATTACTCAGATTTTTGTGCGGTGGCTGGATTTGAATGGGACGCGGCAGTTGCTGGTTGATGGTTAGACAGACAGCCACAGTTTGCACTTCAATCACCCGACAACCCACACCACTGAAAGAAGGATTCCACCCTCCATCAACTACCACTTCACCAGACTGCTGCATCTGCCTTCAATGTAGGGAAATGCCTACCCCTGTGGAGTGGCAATGTTGCACAAACAGCCCAGACTTTTGCACATATGCACTACCTCAGATGGAAGGAGTTGTGCTGGAACCGATGGTCATTGAGGTTATTAACAGGTACCGGGTGGACTTGCTATGGGAGTTAGATGCGGTTGTCGAGTACCCAAAAAAAGATGCTTAGACACGGCGCCTATCAGCAATTGGTTCTGTAGATTCACAGCTTTTTGGGGGAGTGCAACAGGAGGGTAACTCCATCCTGTTATGTGTGGAAGATAAGAGACCTCTTCCTTGACAAGTATTGACAGTATACAGGCGAAGAAGGTTTTGGTAATATACTAAGCTTAAATGTTTTAATTTGTAATTTTAATGAGGAAATATCTCATTGTTCTGATTGGTATTTTTGTGTGGATTACATTGATAAGTCCCAGTATTGAAATTGCCTAGTCTCACAAAACATGTGGTATTATTTGTTCTGAACATTTTGTTTCAACAATCTCATAATTTATCGTCTTATTTGTTTTATGGAATGAGCACTCATATATTAGTAAATTTTTTGGAAGAAAAGAATTATGCACACATTATTTTGTCAATTAGTCGTGACACGTTATCTTCAGATTTGACTTTTATGTTCATAATTATAGCCCTGATGAAAAAAGAAGTGACATTAAAATGAGTTAGTGTATTATTTATTTGCCAATTCCATGAGTTCTTCTATTACAGTTTGGATTTACAGACAAAAGAATGTGACTAATAAAAGATTTGTACATTTCAATAAAAACAAATTACCAAATCATATTTTTAATCAAAACGAGACACCTGCAACTCAACTGTTTCTTGGGTAGATGGCCTAGGCACAGGAGCAATGTTCAGATTGGTGTTATGGGGTCATCAGCAGAGGGTTGTGAGTGTTGTTGTGATTGCTGTTGCATTGCTTGGGCCTTAAGATTTCTGCCATCATATCTGGTATATGGGCGTAAGTCTTGGCCCCTTAATCGATGACCACGTCTTTGACTGCTTGTTGAAGCGAATGCCTGTCACACAACAAAATTGCATTGTATGGCCAAATAGCTAGAACACATTACATGTGCGACATCATTATTTTTGTTTTATGATAGGACATTAAGTCAGTGTGTAGTTGAGTGGTCATGAGAGACTTACATCGGCTGACCAACCTTCTTGAGTGCATATGCCCGATCCCTATGCCTGTTGTGGTCCATTGCCACAACTTGATTGCGGACAAGGTATGACGAACACCAGCCATTGAATTAGGGTCAAATTGACGCAATAATTATTCTACCTGAAATTAACAAAGTAATGTTTGTTTGCAACAGCAATTAACAAATCCAAAAGTGCAATGGACTCACCACAGGCCCTTAGATTTTATTTAATCTGTGCTATTTATACAGGCCGATTCGACAGCAGGGTATTCATAATACAACGAGATTACTTACTTACGAGAAATGTCCAGCAAAAACTTTGCATCTTCTTCGCTGGTTAAACTCCTAAATTCCCTGAATGCCTATCTTAAAGAGACCCTCGTGTTAGACCGCAGCTAGTCTAGCTCCCGCTTCCTTCTCTTAGATGTTGAATCTGTTAATAGCTTCTTTCTCCCTCAACCCTTTTTTCGTTTGTTGCTTCGGTCGTTCATTATCACAATGAAAATAGCGCAAACTAAACATCAACCGGCGGCGAACGGCACAGAGTGATGGCGTTTCTGCGCTTCCGGAATTAATAATACATGAGCTTCCAAATATGGGCTATTTTTGACGGGACGTGACAAATTAGGAACTTAAAGTTTATTTAAGAACAACAAGAAATATATACGGCCATTCCAACTTTGGATTCCGGATATCAGCACCTTTAAAGATATTCTTGCATTTAGCAACATTTTTTGTTCGATTAAATATCCAGTGATTTTTTTATGAAATGCACCTTTAAGCTCACAATGTGCACCATATATTGTGTGCATCAATAGTAGCTATATCTATCATAGCCACTATAATTCCGCTGCATATTCCAAGTGTGCTTTGTTCATACCTTGCCGTAATTCCGATTTACAGAGAAAGAACAAAGGCCAAACGTGCAATTGCACACCTGACTTGAACATTTTTGCCGCAAATCTGATGCACGACCAATTCGCCACATATTTGCTACTCTATTAATGTTATGAGAGAAGTTTTATATAGAAACTGCCCGTATAAAAGCAGTGCGCAGTGTGGGTGGGGCAATAGATTGAGCGGTGTGCTTACTCGGTGTTTGGCAGAGGCTCGTTATGTCTAACCGACCATCACCTGGAACGATGACAAACAAAGCATCAAACCACGATTGCAGCAGCAGATGACGCACCGGCAAACAATTTTAAAGGAAAACTATATTTAGCTAAACGCCTCGCAGAGTGTATTAGACGGCAACAATAGCGTTAAATGGAAGCAAACATTCTCTGTTGTCTCGCAACACAAACGTTGTTTGAAATAAACGGTATGTCTATAAAGGTTATTGTGCACCAATGCCCTCTAGCAAGGAAAGTGGGTGTTTGGCTATATTACCAGTGGTGGCATCATATTCACATTAATTTCGGTCATCGTGCTCCGGGGTACAATTGAGCAACATTTAACATTTTTGTGTAAATATCACGAAAAAAACCCTCTATAACTTTGGCAATAATTGTCTAATTGTAAAAACTAATTAATATGTTTCACTAAAACGACAAAGACAAGACCACAAAAACTCGACCTCGCCACATAGTTGTCATTGATGAATTGACTTATCTTCCTGACCATTTCTGCGCAAGTTATTAAGCACAATTGTTCTGCTTTAATCTGAAACTGAGCACAATAAGAGCATAATAATTACAGTACAGCTATATGACTTTATATTTATAACAGACGCCGAGCACCGAGACAGTGAATCAACAATCTCTAAATTACATGTCGTCCATTTCGTTTATCAGTGTTGACAGCTTTCTGTGTATGTAGAGGTTTATGGCATTCGTCTATTGAGCCACAGAATACAAGATAATTGGGACAGTTTCGCGTTATATATATATATGCATATGTATGTGCAAATATATATCTATACATACTTATGTATACATATATTTATATAAGCATATACATAATTATATATATATATAAACATAAAATGTCCAACATATTTGTTCTTATTCAGTGTATTTTGTTCTAACAAGGAATCTAACCGACGGACTCTATTTACCTAATAAATAGTAATACATTAACAAAATATTTCACTGAATTCACTGATTAGCTAAGGAAAAAAGGTTTTACAAATACAAGATTCATTCGTATCACTGATCAATAAATTATTTTACATTCAGAATTTGTTTTGACAAGGAATGCATCATTGAAAACAATTCATATCCTAAACCAGGATAACATGGTTTCCAAATAACGATAAACTACTTTAACCTAATAATGATACATTCACATAATAAGCATGTATTCGTATAACTAATCAACATTTTCTTTTTATTCTGGGTAATTTTTGTTTGACAAGGAACGCATCATTGACAAAAATCCATGCTCTTAAACTGACGTAGTTGGTTTTCAACGGAATGGGGTTCCTTCAAGTGTAAACTAATTCACGATACGACCGTTAACGATGGAAAAAAAGATTTCGGCCCCGTTTTAACTCTGATTCTTTCAAAACAGGAAGTGAGGCAACCGATAACAATACAATTTGCGGATTGAATTCAAGCTGTTTATATGAACATTTGAGCTAACTTTTGTGACTTTTGAGCTAAGTTTTGGATAAGCATACTGCAAGTAGCAGACTGCCTTGAGAGGTCACAAAATGAACTAGCGCTGGAAGACCTTAAGTCTCTAATGGATATGTAAGGTTTTTTGGTGTGGTCTATTCGAATTGTACGCTTTGGTAGTGTCCATACAATGTATTTGTTGTACAGATGTATATTGTTAGCGGCGCTAAGTCTATCTATAAGAAAAGAAGTTCAGTTATGTTGTGTGTGGTATTTGAGGTTTGTTATGGTAACAGATATATAGCAATCAAATGATTTAACCGGCAAGTTTTTCACAATTGCTGTTTATGGAAATAATATCCCTATGAATAAATACCTCTATAATACAAATTGTAAGTACATTGTAGTACGCCTGATAAATCTTTAAGTTGCCACAATACAGAGCGCTGATTTCTATAAATGGCAACTGGTAGTTTTTAGAATGATATGGATGGAATCACTCCGGCCATTAATCAAACCGTAAACGAGAGACTAGATAAACCTTGACGTCCTTGAGAGCCAATTGCCGTTGCAACAACGGCTTGGAGACGGTTTCAGCGTTTGTGACATACCCACTAAGGATGAGCATGACTTGTTCGTAGGCGTTTTTGCTTCAAAGGTTTCTCCATCGCAAACTTTACGATGATTAAACAAGCACACGTTTTTGTGTTGATTAAATTGAGAAGCCCATAAGAATGAGACCAAACACAATTGCAGAGCCTTCATTACCTTTATAAAAGAATTCCTAACCGTGATTGAAGGTCTCTCACAATATCGCAATTATCTCCCGGCTACTTTTCACCATTATTTAACCGTTACACACCATTAATTGCTCCAAAACGCAAAGCTCATTTCACACATGACGTCGATAGAATGATGTACCAAACATATATTCTGACACTCTATACGTCATGTTGGTCATTGTGTTGCGAAGAGCCGCATACCTTTTACTCACATACTCTTATTCATTAACATCAACAAGAACAAAGCATTTCTAGTTTATTTAACTATTATGTTCAGGGACTTTTGTTCAGGGACTAAATTGGTGTATTTGATGTTATAAACCATACCTTACATTTCAATGATACGTTTAAATGCAGCGACGACTCCATCGAGTTCATAACAGCAAGTATATTTAGGAGTGTTGCTTGTACCAGAATTAATTCATCGCCATTACACGAGAAAGTTTGCCGAAAACACTCAGTTTATTACAATAATAACCAACACCTGGGCATGAAAATGATTTAATCCCCCTTGAAACTTACATGATTCCCAACGTGTTTAAAGCAGGCGCATCACCAACAAGAACTTGTGCTCCTGTCTTGATGGTATTATGCAATAAGTAACCGTAACAAATACTAATGTGACCTCTAGTATAAATACGAGGTCAATAGAATGCTTTGATACATCTTGGTCTATCTGAAAATCAGCGTGGCTTTTGCACTGCAAGTATGCTTCGCACTATGTCAACAAGATATTAACCTTCTCGTGTGTACAGATATCTGTACATTATATCACTATGTCATTAGGCATTTCTATATCATTAACTTTACAGAGTGAATATCAGTCAAAATACCTGGCCGAGATAAATGATTCAACTTAACAGCTCATATGATTGTTGAATTCGAACCACATTTAGATATTTGTACTCATAAACCTCCCGTGCATTTCACAATATATCGCTCCAAACTTTACCAAATAATGTTACGTAAACAGATTATCCTTATATAGAGGTAGTATGGCATCAGGGCGTCGTTCATGCATTCCATGTATTCTACAAATTAATGATTACGACCTATGAAATCAGAGATTGGATTTCCTAGCCACTGCTACTAACTGATTGCTAATATGAAAACCTTTTGTGGACCTTGCTTGCGGGGAATTGCATGTTCGAGACCATCGATCATTAGCTTTGTTTTGTGTTGTCGTGAGGATCTATTAACCCTGCAGAAGAGAGGTCATTGAGACAGCTTTGAACGGTTAGAAAAATTTACCCAATACTAATAGCTCCATCCAATGAACAATCGACCCAATTAGCTTGCCGAGAGGGAGATACATTTTCTTGATAAGAAACGTTCAAATTTGGAAGCATTTTTTGGCGGAGTTCTTTTCGACCATTGTTTGATCGTTACTTAAAGAGACATTCAAACTATACCAACGTTTGTTTGCGCTACTTCTAAATGCTTAGACTCATAATAGTTGTGGTTGCTCTTATTTGATGGGGGAATAAAAGCAGCTATTCAAATATAGTGCCTAATGATATTTCAAGAACCTATCTATTTACATGTGACCGATCCAGTGATGTCCATCGAACTTTCTCATTTCAATGCTTTATGTGCTAGATGATTGAAATATGAATACTCCCGTTCGTACCTTCTTCCAAGTGTTGTTGTCTGGTAGATGGTCTATTAAACGGTGGGCCAGACGATGTTTGAAATTTGTTTTTTATGTGTGTAAACGATGTATATGTAGCAGTGAAGAGCCCTTTCACAGTCATATATGTTTTCATCGGGTTGCTCTCGTGCCGTGCAATTCCAGTCGCATGGCATACGCTTCAAACATATAGATACACTGGTGATGCCGCTGCTGCAGTCAGAAATTAATCTCGTCGATGGCATACGAGGGGTGGCCATTCCAAAGGAACCTTATATTAGCTTGATAATTATACACAGTTACATCGGGGCTGAAATAATAGCACATTAATCATAGTTCATGGGACGGTCGCACGAAAAACATCAATATGCTATTGTAATATTAGAGTGCATCAAGAGACACAATCACGTAACATCCTGTCAAATCAAATGTATCATATCGTGTCTGCCTTTCCTTCACTTTTATTTTTCGGTTGCTGCATGCATACACGATTTAATGAGCCTATTGTTGCCATTGAATAGATTAGTTGTTAAAATGATATTATTTGAATTAAGCCAAATCCCTCCTGTCTTATGACTTTCGCAAATTCTGTAAATCCTAATATACGCCATAAAAGCTGTTGGGGTATACAGTAATGAATTATAATGCAGCATAACTCACAAATTTTTTTAAAATACAAAAAAACAACCTATCAGAAGAACAAAGAGACAATGAAAAATCAGGATGGAGGTCTTTAAACTTGCTGCCAAGATGCTGCCTATGTCAGAAAATTCATGACGTATATACATATGTATATGAATATTTATACATATATATATGCATATTTACATGTATATATATATATATATATATATTATGTATATATATATATATATATAAACATATATATATATATAAATTTATATAAATATATATATATTTATATATATATATATATATTAATACATATATATAAGCATATACATATATAAATATATATGTATGTATTGATATTAATGTAATCATATATATACATGTATATATATATATATCATATATACATATATCAATATATAAGTATGCATATATACATATATATCAATATGTATATATACATATAAATATTTATGTGCACATATACATACATATATATATTTATATATATAAATATATATACGCATATATATGTATGCTCACATACATGAATGCATATATACATGTACTAGTATGTATTGGTCATGTATACATATATATATAAACATTAAAGTACAAAGATTAAATCTTTAACATTATGTAAGTATATATTTATGTATATATATATATATTTTTATATATGTAAATGTACATATATATATATATATATATATATATATATATATATAATATATATATATATATATATGTATATATATATATATATATATATATATATATATATATATAAGTGTGTGTGTGTGAGTGTGTGTTTGTGCGTGCTTGCGTGCGTGCGTGTGTATTTGTGTGTTTCTTACACGCTTGCCTTTATTATGTTGATTTGCAGATAGCTAAGTCATAAATGTGCTAAGGAACGATATGCATACGACCACTAAATTTCATTCGTCCATGCGGCATTGCGTCCTTACTCCTGTAACATTGAGTGTTGTCGATTACTATCATTCATGCGTAAATCAATCACAAAGGCACAACAAGTATGAATATTTTCTATTTGTAACGGATGGAATAAGAAAATATTATTCCTTTATGCAGACGTATTGACCTTACATTTCGCCAGTTTATACTTCGAAGTTACGATGGAATGACATCATTAGAAATACTTCAATGCCTCACGCGGAACATATCCCGTTTCTGTTGGATGTTGTTTACATCCAATACCATGGCGTAGTGCACATTTTGTAGAGGTTAACTTATAAACAACTTGTTTTAATATATTATCTGTTACAATGGCAAGCAAACATTGACACACACAGACCGTAACACACGTATGGACGATTGTCTTGCACGTAGGCCGTCTTTTTAAACTTATCAATTCATGAGTCAGCAGAGGCCAAACAAACGAGGGGAATTGCTTTTTTGGGGGGCTGCTTATCCGTGAGTCATGACTAAGTCCTGCCATAGTTTTTGATTTGTATCAAATTAAAGCCATCTTTTGAATACAATCCCGACATTAATGTTTATAATAATATAACTAAGCAACAGTTTTGCATGAAAATCGCACACATAACCGATTCAAACAGGTGCATTTCTTCCATTATCATTAAAATAAATGCTGATTATGAAAAAAAATAATCGACTGATTCCTCACTACGTTTTAGCAATTATATCCAAAACCTCGAATCCAATCGGTGACCTTAGTTTATGACCTTTGTAATATGCAATATATTATTCTTTATCGGACATTTCGAACCATATGCGGACACGAAGGATACGTTCGAAACTAAGAACGGGCGAAGTTTGAGCGCTATAAGACAATGGTGGAGATGCGCAATATCGCTCGTCATTTGAATTGTTTTGTGAATGCTTTAACGCGCATGTATCGATCCATCATCGATGATATTGTGACCAATAACATGATAGGATTTTTAACGAGTCATTTAAGCACCTACATAAAAGAGGTAGGGAAATGAAAATTGCACCAACTCGCATAAAAATTCATCTTTAAGAATGATAGATGGATAGCGGTGATGTATGGGCATCAGGTTTTTTTAGATTACTCAAACATTATGCATAAAACAATTCTAAAGTGTCTCAATATAACTTAGCAAGCTCAAATGCATAGAATACTAGCTATATATCAACTTCGTCGATGTATTTAGCGCATTCAACAAGCAATTGCTAGGGCTGGGTAATTTTCTTCAATCAAATATAGCACAAAAATGTCTCTTATCGCCTGACCTGCCCATAATATGTTTTCCTGTAACAGACATCGCGGTCCATGAATTTCAATTGAACTAACAATAGCTATTGATGGACTTATTATATCCTGATATTTAATTGAGCCAAGATGATAAACATAACGCAATTGTGAACGTGACAAGTGTTTGAAAGTTTGACGAAAGCCAGCACAAATTAACTATTTGGTCTGGGATGCCTGGTCTTTCTTAGCAATTCATATCGGTCAGAATTAAGTTGATATTCAGATATTCATAAGCTATATAATAGGCAATCTCTTTTTAAAGTCAAATTGAGATACCTGAAGATCACCACTAAGTATACAATTTAAAGTGGTATTGATAAAACGTCGCTCTTTTACGGCGTATCTTTCAAATGTTGCATGGTATGTTGTGTGGCTCTCGTGTGAGCCGTATTGACACAATATTGAATAGAAGATAGGCATTGATGATGTAGCAAATAAATGTATTCCTATATGATATGATGTCACGATATGATAACCATAGATAAAGGGCTGATTTCGGCAACAAATGTAGCGGATTTCAAAAACGAGGTTGTGACAATGGCAACTTTCAGCGACGAGGTGATGACGCGTTGGTGAAGGATGAAATTGATTGTGATGTTTAGTCCGTCACAAACGTATCACAAACCGACTGTCTACGTCAGGTGTGACGATGCAATCTAGTCCACGGGTTCAGAACATTGCCTAGCGGAAATAGGATCACCTATTTATATGATCATTCTAGTTGTTTCAGTGGCACAGCTGGCCAAATAAATCAGGTATCGAGATGTCATCTAAGCTAACCAAGATGGCAACACGTGTGAAGCTAGGTGATGGATGTTATATAAACGTTTCCAATTATGAACGCGTATTTCCCGTTGATTAGAGTAGCTGGTTAATGTCATGTATTCGTAAACATTCAACAACTAGATGCCGCGATAATCTAATAGAAATGATCGAATGTGGTTGCCATCCGAGACAGTTCTCGGAATTTGGCTGTCAGTACTCATGTAACCCGACCATAGAGCGCCATAATCCATTTAGCATAATATATATATAAATATATATATAAATATATATATATATATATATATATATATATAGATATATATATAGATATATATATATAAATATATATATTCATATGTATACATATATACATATATATATGTATATATATGCTTATATATATAAATATATATATATATATTAGTAAATATATATAAATGTATGTATATAAACATATGTATGTATATTTATTATAAATATATATATGAATGTATATATATGTGTGAATATACGCGAATATTTATATATATATATGTCTATATATGTGTGTGTTCTTGTATGCATATATATAAAAATATATGTATATATATATGAATATATATATATATATGTAAGTATGTGTGTGTGTGTATGTGTGTGTGTATGTGTGTGTGTATGTGTGTGTGTGTGTGTGTGTGTGTGTGTGTGTGTGTGTGTGTGTGTGTGTGTGTGTGTGTGTGTGTGTGTGTGTGTGTGTGTGTGTGTGTGTGTGTGTGTGTTTATGAAACCCCAGATCGTACGACTGTTATGTAATGGCTAACAATTCCTGTCAGGTAAGCCAGGTTCGGAAAAAAACTCATGTATGTCGAAATGAGTTCTAGCAGCATGATAGTTACTAAGATATCTACATCGACTGCAAAGAATATTCAGTGCCGCACCTTCTGTAGTCGTGCGGTACTGCAATAGCTGCCGCGTGTGATGGCTAAGCTGAATGAATGTCGATCCTAAGTGATGTTTGGAACGGCGTCATCAAAGTAAGCCGATGTGAGACAGGCGGAGGTGAGCCTTTATGTGTCCAGACTTCTGTGGTCGGCTAAACCTGCTGCTGCTATTAAAGAAATAGAAAAGTCCATTTAAGACTTGAAAGCAAGATCTGGGTCCATTTTGTTGTCGTATGTAGTATGTGTCTCCACCAATCTTATAGCATTTCAGGTTGTTTAAACGTAATTTAATTTATTGTTCAGGGCAGTGTGTGCAGTAGCAACATATACTACTCAACTTACTGTCAGCAAGAACACATATGCTTTTTAATCTGAAAAGTTTGTCAATGGCTGATGAATTTACACTCCCCCACCTAGAACGCCACAGCACAAATAAAGCTGATACTTTTAAAACATTTTAATGCTTTTCTTGAATTTTTCCAAGATATTGGTCCTTGAGCCTGTTCCCATTGCGTTGAATAACCGCGAGTTTTCTGTTTCTGTCACGTCTGTTGGAATGATTGATACTTTCATTATAGTCCCTTTTGCCACATTAGCAACCGATCTATGGTAAATGAAACCCATAATCTCTGTTAAGATAATTGGAAATCCATTTATACACGGTTGTTTTGTGCATTGCTGTAATTAGTGAGGGCCAAAGACATTGAAATTACATTGCTAAAAGCTACGTGATACTTATGAAAAGTTTGGTGGGGTCATCAGATTCAGGTGAGGTATCTTTGGCAAGTTACATAGCAAAAGTTTCATGCAGTTCAAAAGACGGTGAAGAGGACCAACGAGAAATCGGTGTTTACGTGCTGGTTCACCTGAAGTGTCTATCTCAGGCAGACAGGATAGACACCTCAAAATAAAAACTATCAAATTAACCTGATTCCAAGGCTCAAAGATTCCGGTTGCGATTTCCGTATTTTAGTTTTAATTCCAATATATATTTAGTTAGGGGCCGAATGGTTAAATTTGGGTCATGAGGCAGATTGATACAATGGCTCATTTGTGCTACGCCTTCAGCAAAATGAGGCCGTATATGACATTTATAGCGTAATTCATATTTCAAACTCTAGAGTATTTATTCCTAACACAGCATAACATGATTACGCATATCGGCTAGTGAATAGAGAAATTGTGAATAGTTAAAAAAGCAACCGATTTGGGTTTTCTTCTAGAATATTTGCTGAAACAGCAATCGACTTTGGTGGCTTCAATGACCACTTTTTATCAGCTCTTAGTACTCGGATATTTCAAAAGCGTCCCCTTCTTACCAACGCAAAAGGAAGTTTCAAATTGATTTGACAATCGATGATGACGTTGTTGATGTTGTTGATACTTGTTAAAGGTGCTGTTGGGTTCATGAACGACCATCAATCCTTTCGTAATCTGTTAGTTGAAAATCAGGGCTGTTTTGTCTCAACAAGACTCTGTGATTTTGTATATTGAAGGATATCGTGTTCTGGCGACGACTTTCAACGACACAATGCAATATTTGTGCAAATATATTGTGACGGTAAGATATATATCAGCCTGAGGAAAGTTGCAACACGAGCGAAGGTTCCATTTGGTTCCTTTGGCGTCGTTGTAAACTGCGTACTACAGGTTGTGGGTTCGATACCAAGATGGGAAAACCTGACTGACTCGAATGATCACGCTAAATGGCGGTCCCGACTCTTAAAGGGGATGCACCCGATCCGGTAGCTTAAAAGTGACGAAAACCGCACTATTACCATTATTTTTCCATTTTGGCCAAGAGGTGTTTGCGTCCTATTAATGATATATTTTGCCTCATTTTCTAAATCCATATTCTATTTGCATCTCACAGTCACTCGATACTTATAGTTTTCCCAGCTTATGTCGCTCCAATACACCCATGGTCTTATCTATGCGCACAACTTATCACGATGATACATCCCTAAGCACGAATTGTACAACTCAATTGTTAATGCAATTAAGATTACAGCGATAGCAAAATTGCTTTGTCATCTTGTGTAAAAAAATACTTCTTGTGATAAGTTGCAATTCATTGTTATCAGGCAACCAGTCGATATTTATCTTAAAAATCATCACCGTTGTACGGGATGCCGAACGCTAAAAATTGCATAATACGTTCTATGAAATTACCCTATTGAGGGTCACCGCAACTTTTTATTCACAATCATTATCTCGGAAATCTCTAATTATCCCGATCGTGTGATAAACCAGTGGGTACTACTCCGGTGTGATCCCTTAGCAGACAATTTGCAAGTGTGAAATTAATTTGGTGAAAATATCATTTCTGCTTCTGCTCATTATGAGAAAGTCAAACATCACTCATGAAATGAGGCTATTTATAACATAAATGTATGTGGTAACTTGTCATCCATGGTATAAGGAAGCACCGGAGTTGTGGTTTATGGAGTCTGCGCACACTCGATGCACTTATCATGTATCCAACATCTGACATAAAAAAAACGCTCACACACTCATCAGTATTAGATAACTTAGCTGTCTCGAATTTAGGATATTTCACTGGTGGGAAAACTCAGATAATATAATTTGGTCTTCGATATGTTATCGAGGAGGTTCCAGCCTTTAACTTCTGAAGTATCGACATGTAATGTCGCAATTAATATTGACTCTAAGTGCTGGTCAATATCAACTTAAGAGAAAATTAGATCTCTTTGGCCCTTTCCTCTCGTCATAACATTATTGAGTATATTGTGTTGACAATCTACAAATGTAGAAAACCAGTTGTTGTTTATCCTACTGAGAGTCCGTTGCTTACCAACATTTCATGTGTAGATGTGTCCCGCGACATTTGTTCCTATCATAGTTAACGTAGTTATGTTTTGTCAATGACACTTCCGGAATTGACTACTTTCACATAAGTCAGCGGCATAGCTATATGCAGTTGTCACAATGATAACATCGAGTGCTTATTTCAATATGACAGATTATTGGCACCATTATCGTCAGATACACTACAATACACTAATGCTTACATGATCGAAATCCTGAAAAGACGGAACGAAATGAAGACCAAGCAGAACAGCACCAACAGCGGACCATGTAGGCTATGAGCACCATAGCAATGCTTTGTAGCCGGATTGAATTTACGAGCATTGGTCCACAGAGGCGTTAGTACCGCTTACGCTTTGTCATTTGCTTGGCATCTTTTGACAAAATGGTATTTAACTTGGCAACCAATTTTCGTAGAGTATTGGAAAGCAACCTTGGTAAATGTCTGTAAGGATAATCAATAACTCATTTGAATCGATCGATGGTCCGAATTTCGATTATGTGGACAGTGCGGTATCCAATTATGTATGCTGTTAGCCGTTTTGGTAAACCCCAGCATTTGTGTACTAAAGTCACGGCGTTATGGTGTCTGTTCAATCTGTTGTCCCCTTCTTTCGAGAATGCTTTAACAAAATGACGAGGAAACGGTGCATCCTAGTTTTATCTGACCAGTGGTTACACCTTAAGCTCATTATCGAGACTGGTGTATTTATGGTTTGAACCAAAAGCAGTTGAGGGGCCTGTTGATCTGCTGCGGATTGGCTAAACAAGTAATGTTTCGATGTCTAAACGTCAATAGTTAATAGAGACGTCTGGAGAATATGAGCAAATTATATATTTATTTAAGATTAATCGATGTTGGTTTATCAATATGCATTGATCAATATGCTTGTTGCGGATGATCAAATCAATCATCCTCGTGTGATCATGAAGATTGTGCAGTAAATCAAAAAGATATGGCCAGTCGCGGATGCGCGTTGCGTTTGCTTTCAAATGTTATTCATGCAAATTTAAGAACGTGTCCTCATAAGCAAGGCTTATGTGCAGTAGCATTGCTCGCTGAAACCCGTCATCCTACGGTGTAGCTCACATTGATGGCCTGACCTTTAGAAAGCAACATTCTAATACATCCTCAGCGTGCTGCAGGAATATTTATGTGCATCGGTATTAAAAACTGTCGTGCGGGTAATGGATTATGTAAATTATGTAGCGAACTTGGAACTGTCAATTAAGCAGCCTGTTTAATGCACAATAGGTTGTCTGTGTCGAAAGACTAACCCTACATGTGCTTCTTTGATATGATCTGGTTGACAGTTGAGCGTCTTTGTTAATGCCATGGCATATTAACTTTGCCATCACCTACGCTTTCATGGTCGGTATTTATTGTACCTGATTGTTCTGGTGTCATTGTTATTGTCATTAACTATTATGATGATAAATAATAAAGCTCTCTGTCAGCATATGTGAGAAACATTAGGCACTGAGCACAGCGTAATATCGAATGAACTGGTGAATGATTCTTTCAAGCATCCAGGAAAAGGTAAGACATGTTAACATGGTCGTCACTGACCATGTTGGACAATAACAAATAATAAAAGTCAATCAGCAATCAACATAAATGGCTGAAACGACCAATCCTTCAAAGTGTACAGATTATATAAAAATGCAATGATAACCCATGCACTTTCGGGTGCATGTGTGTGCATACAAAAATGTATCCTGCTTGTGCAACATCATATCATTACAAACACGTGAGAATCGAAAGATGTCGAACAATAGCCAATAGCAACGAGATCTACTCAGCATAAGCTTGGATATAATAGTAATGATAATAATAACAGCATTTATTTCGTACTCATGGTAGAGATATTTTACGTCGATCAAGCTGAGGTGCAATCATTTAACAAAGAGTGGGGTGCAAATAAAGTTAAGTCGAACAGTAATATCTTCGTGCGCAAAATTGGCAATGTAATCACATTTACGGGGCACACAGAATTTACAAAATACAATGTCTCTTGGTCACTGTTCTGTAGACTAAGCTTGCTAGCAATTTGATTGACAGTAACGGTCTGATCGTAAATCATGGCAGTTTTACGATTGACAATACACATAACATATCTTATATCACTTGTCACCTTCGAATTACTAAAGATACATAATTGGCTTACCGCCGATACAAGATCAATCGTACTATTCAGACTGTTGAAAAAAACCTTCATATATCGCAACATTTTTTTTATTGTTCTACCAGCCATAAAAGGAATATGACCTTTTTCTAGGGGGAGTTTCCATATATTATGGATTAATTTGCGCCACGTGCAAAGCAAGCTTTTAAATTAATTGTTCGATAATGTCCATACGGGGATCGATACAAACATGTGCAATATTTGTCACATAGTGTATTACGAACATTTACACAACAGTGACCAAATCTTGACATGTTAGTATTCGACACAAGATCACCACATATAACATGCATATTCAGTTCTTCGAAATTCCTTCCTATATAGGTTTCAAGATTGACAGCATGTTCACATAAATTTAATTTAACACTATTCAATTGTATATTAATATCACACAATTGACAATTACAAAGCAACAAATTGCTTTTTGATTGGGTTGAAAATAACATTATATTCTTCAGCAAACTCTTCGCATAATCTAAGCTTGGACTTGGCCGCAGTCAAAGAATGAGTCCCAGCATAACGGTAACGAACATGCCAACCGATTTCTCTTATAGAGAGCCGTGACCATAGTTCGTCGGTATATACACCTAATAAAATGGGTGACAAAACAGCCACTTGTTTGACTACATTTGTTCAATTAGAATTGTCAGAGCAGCTATCATTTCAACTTTTAACGTTTGCTGTGTATACATTTTTAGCAGTCATATCACATATACCACGCTCTTGTAATAAACCAAACAATTGCATATAATCAACTCGATCCAACGCTTAGAAAGCGTCCAATAATATGACATAGCATGGTGTATCTTGACTAAGATAATTAACTATGATTTCCCTACAACAGTGCACTGTGTTGTGGAGTGGGACGTTTTATATGCTTATTGTAAACTACTCGATTTCAATACCTCACTTCGATAATCAACAATCACATTATCTACCAGTTTCCCTATGACACTCCTAAGAGCTATTGATCGATAATTATCACTGTTGTTCAATGATTTCTGTTCTTATGAATATGCACAAGCGTAGTTAGCATACTACTTGGCGTGTGTGCATGATTCAACACCACAGTAAAACGTTTGGTTAGATAGGCATATATCTTATCGTATCCATTCAATATGTGATCAGAGGCAATTTCAGAAAAACCGTCTGTTTATCTCGTTCCAGCATTCATGCTGCCTGCCTAACTTGTGAAATGTCGATAACAGACAAAAAGCCATTTGCGATGTACATATGATTGAAAGGACGTGAACGATAACATATAACCATATTTGTGAGAAGAGGTCAGTAATAAGGGAATGATAAGAGCTATCATTAAGTATGACATTGATTCCTTCGAAGATCTGATAAGAAAAGTAATACATAACAAAAACCGTATCAAGTGATAGGACAAATATTGCAACAGCGGTTATAAGAATGATTGTGAAGCTTGTACAGTAAGTGACATCGCCAACTTGACGCGAACAAATTTCCAAGCACCTGCTCTGACAGAGGAACTACCTCGGCGAAGTTAAAACGAAATACCATACATCGAGGGTCTAGTGTAACTTGTTGACAATCAGATTGTCACTGCTTGCTGGAAACATTATTCCCACTATGTCATATGAAAAGTGTATGTTTACATACAAACATACATATAAACAAACATACATACATATATACATGCATGTGTACAAACATGCATACATACATACGTACATGTGTCGTACGTACATGCATACTCACATTCATACATACATACTTATATACATACATACATATATACAAACATACATACATACATACATACATACATACATACATACATACATACATACATACATACATACATACATACATACATACATACATACATACATACATACATACACATACATACATACATACATACATACATACATACATACATACATACATACATACATACATATACATACATACATACATACATACATACATACATACATACATACATACATACATACATACATACATACATACATACATACATACATACATACATACATACATACATACATACATACATACATACATACATACATACATACATAAAAAATATACATTCATACATATAGCATGCATACACATATACATGCATACATACATGTATGCATACAAACATGCATACATGCATGCATCCACACATGCATACATGAATACATACTCATATACAATTTTTTTTATAACTTTCGGTATGAAAAGGGTTTTTAACACCCCCTGAACTTACGCATCTTATCAGATTCTGTCTCTTAATCATCAAGTATACAGCCTTCGCCACTGTGTTTGTCAGTCTTTTTTTAACAATGCTAGTTTTGGGAATACCGTTAGCTTTGTAGAACCCCTATAGTTCGGTAAAATGTACAAACTTGTTCATTGTGGAATAAATTACATTGGAACAAACAGCTTACTAAATCCAATAGGCCAACGACACCTTCACATCGGAAATGATTAGACAACAGCGTGGAAGTTATTTAATTTGACGAAGTCTTCATTATGAAAATATTCCATAAACGCAAAATCTAGCGTATATATAGTTCCATTGGTAAATGTTCACAGTAGTGCAAGCCAGCCAGTAAATAAATGATTCGATGAATAATTGTCAAATTGGTAGAATACCGTGAGGTGTCCCTTACGTTGTCAGCTGCATCAATATCTTGCCAAGAATATAAATATTTCTTGCCAGATATTTTAAATTATCACGCGCCATCGATGATATACCAGGATTCCCCATACTGATGGCTACAAATATCAGATGAACGCGTACCCATATATGCAGTATCGGTCCTGTAAATGTAATTCATTGCTAATTAAAGCCCGTGTTAGTACATTCGCGTGCATGAAAAATCAACGCTAAAAAATTACCAACGCCAATACAACCTCTTGGACGCAATACAACCTCTTGGACGCAAAAAAAAAAATGTGATAACAACAATTACATTGCCACTAACATTTTAATGATCCTTGCACAACTCACTGGGCTGATTACGCACATTAGAGTATGTATAAAGGGCAGATAGCAATGTCAGTGATGGAAGGAGAGACTTATTCACTGGATAAATGCTACTTGGTCAGGCCAACAGGGCGGAGTTTTGCTGATGGTAAACATATTGTTGCAAAATATGTGTGCATCCATAAAAAAACGGTTTTCCTTTGCAATGTTGTAACGCCCTTAATGTGACATAATATGACGCAGCAGTGACATTGGCAAGGTTAATCTATCTGCATGATATTGATAATCCTGCCATGCAATGCCAACTCCTTTTTTGTTTGGATCGAGGTCACTCTGACCTTTCAGTCGCCGTAAAATTACCTCAAAGTTGATGAACACGCCTCAAGGTTAATGTCATGCGAAACCCACTCTCAATGCCTGACGCATTCACTCAATTAGGCTCATGTTATATATGTGGCTTTCATTTTTCTGTGTCAGTTTTACGATGAATATATGTATACATGTGAAAGCACACTACCATATATGACAGGGACGTATGAATAAACATACAAAAGTGAAAGCACTGTGACATTATATATTGAGAGAGTGAGCACCCTGTTTATAACAGGAAGCCAATACGAAAAAAAGGGTATGGTTTTTTTTTTACTATAGTTGATGCCGAAATAGATTGGTCGCACTGTCGGTAATCATTATTTCATGTATGGGGCATTCGTAAGACGGATCAATTACATCAAAACATATTCTTGGCCATATATATATATATATATATATATATATATATATATATATATATATATATATATATATATATATATATATATATATATATATAGATATATATATATATATATATATATATATATATATATATATATATATATATATATATATATATATATATTCATATAGATAACGAACAATTAGTTGTTTTACACCTATTAATCATAGTAGCACGCGCACTCACATATAAATACACACATATATACAGGGGTTCGGTTCCCGATGCCAAGCTTCCAAGTCGCTATTGTATGTAACTATAGTTTTGCAAAGATCGCGGCTCGTCTACTCTTTGATTGCACGGGGGACGTCCGGTGCGAATACTAACCAACCTTTCCAGCCGCTTGTATTAGTAAAAACATCGCCGACTGCAGCGCCACTTGTTTTCCGCTTGACCGAATTAAAAACGAAAAACGAATGTGTTTAGTGTTATCCGTTTTTTTATGTCGGCGCATATGAAACAAGGTTTATGGTTTAGTTACTGTTGTACATTTTGGTGTTTGGATTTGATAAACAAAAAGGAGAATATATATATATATATATATATATATATATATATATATATATATATATATATATATATATATATATATATATATACATATATATATATATATATATATATATTTAAAATTGGCATCGATATATATATGTATATGTATATATGCATCGTAATGTATATATATGTATACTTAGAGTCGGCACAAGCGCCAACGGCATGTCTTCCTACGGCAAGCCTGGACGACCAGCAATACGGTATCAACAATTTTACACAAACAAATGTTATCTCTAAAAAAAAAATATATAATATATATATATATATATATATATATATATATATATATATATATATATATATATATATATATATATATATATATATATATATATATATATATATATATATATATCTATATATATATATATATATATATATATATATATATATATATATATATATATATATATATAATTAAAAAGTAAAAAAAAATCTAGTGAAAACAGCATGATAATGAGCGGCCATATAGTAAATATACTCACAAAGCTACGCAGCTGTATGTTCTGTACCTGAATAATATTCTTTCGAAGGGTTTCGTCCTCGGAACATCGCAACAACATCTTCATATGTAAGGTCAGTATGCAGTTAACCTATTTGGTTATGCATTAAATAGATAGGTCTCCTGCCTCAACAGAGACACATTTCCTAAGCAGCATTACTAATACATGTAGTACGAGCGATGATGCAGCAAGTGTTAATGATAGCACAGCTAACCGTGATCTGGTTAGTAGCTTCTTCCTGTTCGATTTACACTGGATAGGATTGTGGCGTGAATGCACATTCAGACAATGACCAAAATGCTCAACTAATTTTCATCATTTATGTTATCAATGATAAATGAACATTATTTGAGTTCAATATAATAAGATTGAACCCACTATCACTGTTGAACTAGCCACCAATCTTATAGCAGCATTGGCGAAATATGACAAGCATTGAGAAATTTAGGCAGAAAACAAGTCATGCACGGAAGGCACAATATGTCACTGCGGGTATTTTACAGGTTACTTTAAGAAAGATATATTTGGTTAATATCCAGAATAATATCCCGCACACACAATTGGACATAAAAGGAATTACCTACCTGTGTTTCAAATTCTGATGTACTCACTTTCTTTACTCCGTGCCATTTCATCGTGTTATCTGTGGAAACATTAGGGATTATCAATATTATGACTTCAGCATCAGTGATGCATATGATACGTGGCGCAGGTCCTTGAATAATTGCATATTTTCAAATAGTATGATTTGTTAAGATGTAAATAGTTATACACTAAGCAACGTTGGCATTTGACGTAATTATTGATCTGTACATTTGAACACATAATAACATTTGAAAATGAGCGACTACTCAAGGACGTATTTGCTTATATCTATCGTCTATCAAATAGAGACATGAGTTTTTGCCTATCGAATAAGACAATGTTGCCAATATCATGCCTAGTGCATCTATAGATAAAAGATCTTTCCGTCATAGTAATCACAAATAACCAAAATTAAATCAACGTAAATTAAAGTTTGCGACAGCCTGCAATGATGTCAAGCGGATAATAACCAATAGTACATCTGACAACAAAAGCGACCCTGTTAATGCTTTCAAGTCTGAAAGCCCTATTCAATGTAATTATTTGTTCAATGGCCTATTCCATGATACCAACAAAATGTAACCTTGCCGGAATATACCATGTGGCAGATATAGCTAATGTTTTATCAAATACATGTATATATATATATATATATATATATATATATATATATATATAACACTATATATTATATATATATATATATATATATATATATATATATATATATATATATATATATATATATATATATATCTATGTTTATATATATGTGTGTGTGTGTGTGTGTGTTTATATATATATACATGCAAATGTACCTTCAATCTATATATATGCTTATATAGACGTAGGTATATATGTATATTTTTATATACATATATAAATATACATATATTAAAGTATAGTATACTGCATACACGTGTACTTATATATGTGTATATATGTGTATGTATATGTTTATTTATATACAATATATATATTTATATATCAAAAAAATATATATATATATATATATATTTATAAACATATATATATATAAAGCCTGCATATATCAAGCGGATATATATATATATATATATATAAATTTCTATATATATATATATGTGTATATATATAATGGTTGTAATTGGGTGTAGATTTGCTTGATGGTACGTAGTGGGTAGTTACTAGTGTAGAAATTAACTAGCTGCCGGCTATCCAGCCCAGGATAGATCTTGGTCGAGAGATCCTGGTCGAAAGGGGAAATAAAGTACCTTGCCTGGATCTGCATTCAACCACCAACCTCTCCGTCGTGGTGCACCCCGGGACCTCCCACATCGCGATGGGTGCTAAGCGAGGCTCTGGTGAGGGAGGTTGTCCAGCCCCCGCAGAAGTGTGTTTCTTGCAGGCCCAAAATGTGGATACGCCCTGGAGTTACACTCAACTGGACACCCAGATATGTGCAAATAGCAGGGGTACAGGGTTGCCTTAGACCCTGGTGCGATAAGACCTGGCAACTTATCGCACGATACTGCCAAGTTAGGCAACATGAGTTCTAGTCAACAAAGAAGAGGTATAGTGTCAGAAAGTATGCCCCTAGGCCGGACGACATTTTAACTGCTACTGGGGAGGGAGAGACGTAACACCTGGAAGCCCGAGAATAAATGATGACGGTGCGCGGCCAAACCCCACAATGGGAAGCCATGAACCTGATGGCCCAGTGGACTACAGGAGTAATGTTTCTCTTCGGCATACAACAATGTGTGCCACATGGAACGTGAGAGGTCTGGGAAGTTAGAAGTTATATCAACTGAGACGGAGAGGTGCGGAGTGAAGGTTCTGGGCGTAGCCGAGCACTGGTGTCTCAGTGAAGGAAGATTCACAACAGAGTGTGGCAACTCTGTGTTCTTCGCATGAAAAGAAAGTGGTCAGAGAAGTAGTGGTGTTGCCTTTTGTTGTGGAAAAGGAAATAGCTATGGCGGTGCTAGGCTACAACCCCATCAGCGATCGGGTAATCACCTTGAAATTGCAGGCTCACCCCATTAACATAACTTTTGTTCAAGTATATGCTCCCACCACGTAAGCGAATGAAAAGGAGATGGACGCTTTCTATTGCATCATCCCGGAAGTCCTAAACAAGATACCCAAGAAAGACATTGTCATCCTGATGGGTGACTGGAATGCATAGATGGCGAAGAGTATGCACAAAACTGAACATGTAGGAATATTTGGACTCGGGCGGAGGAACGAACGAGGTGAGCGGCTTGCAGACTTCAGCATGGACAATGACTTAGTCATTACCAACACCGTTTTTGAACACCTCCAAAGACGCCTGTATACATGGATAAGTCCTGGCGACAGAACAAGGAATCAAATTGATTACATCATGATCAAGAAAAGATGAAGGTCAACGATGGCACTGAGGAAGTTGCGGTACTTTGGGCACGTAATACGAAGAGAAGGGCTCGAGAAGGACATTATACAAGGAGCAGTGGAAGGGAAGAGAAGTCGGGGTAGACCAGCGACAGCTTGGTTCGATGACGTACGGAACTGGACAGAATATGGACTGGCAGCTGCTTCTACGGTAGCTGTAGACAGAAGGGGCTGAGAGAGAGAGAGAGAGAGAGAGAGAGAGAGAGAGAGAGAGAGAGAGAGAGAGAGAGAGAGAGAGAGAGAGAGAGAGAGAGAGAGAGAGAGAGGTGGTAATCAACAAATTTATACGTACTATTGACGAGTGGTCTTGTTGCTACAATTCTCAAAGATTATTGAAAAGTCCTTTTGTAAGAGATTAGTATCCTTCACTGACACCAGCAAATTCCTTTATAATAACCAGTATGGCTTGACATGCCACAACACATACGCTCACAGTCTTAACCAAAAGTACATCACAGGCTTTTGATAGCAATAAAACTTCTGTTGGAGTTTGTATTGACTTAAAGACAGCCTTGGACACGATTGACCATGAAAAAGTTATTTAACTTATCAGAAACAGCCAATTAAATACCAACACTGCATGTCTGATATTTTAGAAATTACTAGATGTGTAGGTCTATTCCTCCAGTAGTAGTCACTTCCTCCAACACAGCCCTTCCTCGTGGTCTCCCACTGGTCCGTATTTTGTTTGACTCCAGTATGATCGTTGCAGAAAGATTTTATCGCCGCCTCCATTATATCTAGCAACCCCCACTCTTCAAATGGACTGTCAGGGTAATACCTTAACAGGTCTAGGGGGCGATTCTGCCGCTTTCAAACATTTTGCTTTAATGTCATTTTTCATTTGACTATATTTCATGATCTCGACCGAAACAAGCTTAAACTCATCATCTGAGATATACCCATCTTCAAGCGCCGCCGATACAATGTCAGCAATGGTATTCAATTTGCTCTGAGCGAGAATGCGGATCTTGTCATGCTTTTTTAACTTAATGGTCAGCCGCCTACTGATGAATTTTCCAGCAATTACAAGTAGCCCACAAGCGGCTCCAGTAGCACCCAACACTGTGGCAATAGGAATGGCAACTATTGTAGACATTACACCTGCACCACTTGCGCCAAGACACATACCCACAGCAACTAAAGCAGTGTCTACAGCGTCCACTGAGTTTACTGCACACCTATATTTTTTGTACATAGCACCATATTTTTCAATTTCTTTCTCAAGGTATTGCTTCTTAAGACTGATATCATTCAGCCGATAGGAGTGCTCCAGATCACATGGAGGAGGCTCCGGATTTAACGGTGAAGTCGTTGGTTGTTGTTGTTTCATACTGTCTTTGTATACATAAGTCTATATATCAAGTTCAATTAGGAATGAAGCTACAGACCAAGTCGCCCCTCTGTTTTGTGCGGTTGTATAAAAGTTAATAACGTTGCCTTCTTCCAGCTGTAAAGGCGGTTCTAAATATACTACAACAGCCCGTTGGTCAGCAGGCTTACTTATTCCTACCGCTTGATTCGTTCCATTAATAACAGGAACGACTGTTATAGCAGCAGTATCAGCACCAACACCAGAAGACAACCCCATACGAATGATCTTACCACCACATGTCATGGTATATCCACAGCTTGAGTCTTGTGAGTCTCGACCCCTAGCCCCATGGCCAAACGACCACTCATATCCTCTGCGAAGAGCACCACTTGCTTCTGCCCAAATAGTAATGAGATGTTTCGTTTGGGAGCTTATGTGTTCTCTCAGGTCCCTGCAATGCTGTCTATGTCTGTCATCAACATACTTTCTATTAGCAGCATCCGTTGGCGATATTGGGTCTCCCAACTGAACAATTTTATTATCTCCCATTTCAAGGTCTCCAGTCATAGTACCACCACTTTTATCCAATTTTTGTGAGTCTACATAGGTCTTTGTTGCATATTTGGAGAGGTCGGCGCCGCCCTGATCCGGTTTTCAGTTGAGTTCCATAAATACTCGCCTTTATTGACATCTTGTAAATTGAAGAACAACGCCAATAGGAAGGTCGTGATTGTTCAATAAACGTCCCTTATTATCTCTTATCTGAACCTTTAACTCATTCACAACTCCGACAGTAACACGTTTTGACACAGGATTAGCAATGTTTGTGGTTATAATATCACCGAAAGAGCTGCCCCCACAGCCCACAACTTCAAGAAGCGTAGTGGGCGCACCATCAAGCATGTTGTGGGTGGTACTGACTTGATCGAGGTGGACATAAAGTGGGTTAAAGATGCTAAAGTTCACGGGCCGGTCGCCTTTGTGAAGACCTGAAGGAATCCATCCTCCACCCAGACCAGTATCAAGACCTAATATTTTTAACACACCGTCACATCGTAAAGATCCAGAAGGAATTGAGAGGGTAACAATCCCAGTTGAATCATCAACCTCCAAACTAGGACCTAAAATATCCCGATTTATAACTTCAAATTCCTCCTGTATACGCTTGAAGCTCCAGAGGCCAGGCGGGAGACTGGAACGTTTTAACCCCCCTGGACCAGAACTATCTGGCAGCCATAGAAGGGGCACATCTGATTCAATGTTATACCAACCCATAGTATACGTGATTGACCTAAGACCTACGTATAGATCACCCGCACTATTGTCAATAGGATTTTGTAGGGACACAGCGCCGCCGCTTTGAACATTTGACAGAGTGTGATACATAGCACTACGAATAAACAAGCCTTTAGTTTCAATAGAAAAGCTACCCCATATGGTGCGGGCGGGGTGTATCCAGCCACATATGGTGCGGGAGATAAACTAACCCGACAAACAATTCAAGTTGTTCACAATGGTGGTACATTCACAGCAAAGTTTCCTGATCTATTCAGTAACTATAAGGTGCCGCCGGTAACAGCGGACAAAGTAGTAAAAGACTGGTTGACAAATCCAATGCAGTTTTGGCAGAACCAGTTAAACTTTGCAGTGTGGTGTGCATCAGCCGGCTGCCGCGTGTCCTCCCACGACCACCTCGAGGCTGGGATTCCACTCGTGAAAGCTCTCTACACTTTCACCTTTATTACACAGTGCGTCGCCTATTAGCAGAACTGAAAGCGCCTCTACCTCAGGATCATGCCTATGACTCCTATAACAATACATATGACAAGAGAGCATATGACAGACTCTGCACTAACTTTGGTGTTCAACCAAACACAGACTGGCGTCAGAAGGCAATCGTAGCTAATAGTGGCCTTGGTATCTTATATGCACATGATGCGTATGGTTACGGGAGTGTCGTCAAGGTTGCTGGTCGAAACGTTCGTTATGACCCTACACGGATGGCCTTTGAGGCGGAAAAGGATACAAAGCCAGGTTTTGCCCACGCGAGTAACCTACAATCCTTTCAGGAGAAAATGGGCGCTGTTCTACATCTAGCACAGGGACCTGAAGCAGACGAGGCCTGGAGTACCTTCATACTGGACACGTCTGAGGGCTTTACACAGACCGGCGTTGAGCTAATTAACGACAGCATTCGGACCAATGTCTGGGCCATTCTTAGTGCTCAGGCGCAGACCCGCTCAGAGATACTAGGTGTTGGAACGTCCTTTGATGCCCAAAAACAATTTCGGGCTAACGTTGAGGATGCCATCAACACCCCAGTGGATATTCCTTCATCCATCCGACGGTATCAGAACGTCCTCCAGAATGCCTCCTCAAAGGTTGATTATGTGTTTGGAACGGGCCTGTACATGGCTCCGTCTGATATGAGCCTCGCCATTGGAAACTTTGCTGGGTACAACAATCTGATTACTATCGCAACTGAGGAGCAGCAGATCGGCAGCAATACTGATGTCAACGCGGTTCCGGTTGTTCCAGATAGAGGAAGCTTTGACCCTCCGCCAGATACAGATACAGATATGGAACTCTCCTCTCCGGGGCCCGCCCCTATGGCCGAGACCGGTCTGCGTGGGGTGCACTAGGATGAGAAAACCGCTGTTATTGTAGGCGGAATCGCTATAGGCTTAGCTGTGCTCTTGTTTGCTAAGTAGTAAGTCACGGAGTATCAGGTGGATAACTCCCCCACCGCCACAGCTGCGGCCAATACATGTTCTGCCATCCAACCAGCCACCTTAAGCAGCCATGATAGCGTTGTGTCCTCGTTAAGAAGTCTGTTGATTGTTTCCCTGATGCGGTTAATTTGGGTTCACGGTTTACAGAGGCAGCCTCAACACCAACACGCCGCAGGTCCTGCAGCTCTACAAGCTCATTTGCTTGGAATCTCCATGCCGGATCTCATTCCCTCCCTGCTTCCTCCAGGCTTGCCATTTTAGCTTTCCGCCGGTCTATATCCCTTTCTATCTCAGTTATCTTAGCTGGGTTATTGACCACCTCACCCCTCTGGGTCTGCATAGCCTTGTCAAGCCCTTGTCAAGGTATTGGATGGTGTTATGAACGTCCTCTACGAAGCTTGTTTCTTCCACACCACCTTGCTCTGTCACGGCTTCAGGGCCGCTCATTTCTAAATTCTCTGCGGCTTTAGCAGCTGCTTGGTCAACGCCTTGGAGGGCTTTTGCTTCCTTTCGTGACATCGCTTGTGAGGACCACTCAGTGAACCCCATACCATCACGGACAGCCTTATGCCCCCCTCTAGATCTAGTTATTGTTCCAAGTGAAAGCGGTTTTTTGGTACGAGAATTTGTAATACTTAAGTCAGGGTAGTCCTTAAAACGTAACTGTCCTCCAACAAGTTAAAACTTTGTATAATCGCGGCCGAGGGTTTGTATGTGACCTGTTTCAGCTAATGCATCGTAATAATCATTGACAGCGCCTATAACGAGTCGGCCTCCTTGTGGTATAGACTTATCCATCCCAATGTCCCCTTTTGTAACAGGTGGGAGAGTGGCCAGGGGGTGGGGAGTCTCATCCTCTATTTCAGCGAGCCAATCCTCATCCTCTCTTCCAGGGTCCTGCCAATTCTCCTCCACTGGGTCGTCAAATGCTGGGTTATCAAACTGCATGTTTGTGTGTTAAAGATATAAGTGTAATTAAGAATTCAACATGACGCATTCTTAAGTACGCAAACTAAACCCACACCGCCGGATACGCAAACTGCTCGGGGTAAAGGGCGTGTGACAGTCTGTAGTTGTTACAAACAATCCAAGCACTATTGACCAGAACCAACAACTGCTGGTTCGCTTCCCCAATCTAGGCGCAAACGACGTCGTTGTTCCAGGGACAGCAAGGCTGGCTTTTACAATCCCGCTGACCTCGACTGATCTTAACCGCAGCGTTGTGCAAAACCTGGGCCACGCCGTGGTCAAGAAAATGACAATCAACATTTCTGGCAATGAGGTCATGTCTATTGATGACAGTGATGTGTATCCCTGTTACCTCGACTTGTGGCGGACTGCACAGGAAACACAACTAAGATACGACAGGGACAGGAGAAAAGGATGAGACCGAAATAGAGGACCTGGCCATAGCCAATGTGTATGGCAACAGGTTCTACGCTCCGCTTGACTTTGAACTCCTCGAGAGTCACTTGCGGTTCTACCAGAGTGCGCTTAATGACAGACTGGAGTACAAGCTCATGTTCAACGACTACAACCACGTAATTCACGCAACTGGCGACACCGCTGCCAGCTAAAAAATTGATGGCATCTTGCTGGAGTATGACATGGTTACCCAAATAGAGTTGGGCCGCATGATACGCACCCAGTACATAGGTCGTCTCTCGATTCTGTATGACCGTGTTCTTTGTCACAGGAAGCTTGTATACAATAAAAGAGATACACTATGGAACATAAATCTGAACATGCCTGCTCGCAGCATGAAGGGCATTCTACTGCTCTTTGAAGACCCAGCCAATGCCTCATTCGCCAGGAAGACAGAGTCGTTCTACAACCCAAAGATAACAAAAGTTGAGGTGACCATTGAGGGCATCCCCAATCAGCTCTATGCCCAGGGCATGCGTGGCTACCAGCAGTGGGACGAGGTGAAGAAGGCCTTTGCAGCAACGAGTAAACGAGACCCCAGTGTAGCAATAGCTGCAAAAGACTTGGCATTGTCGGACGTGTCCCTAGGAGAGTACCTAACCACTAAGTATGCTCTGTGGCTCGACTTAAGGACGAGTGATGACGACCAGCTGCACGGTAGTGGCAGGGCTGTGGAGAATGCGTCTGAGGGCATCACCATACAGATCACGAAAAAGGCAGAGGCGGCCGGTGCATTGAACGTTTATATGTATATTGTAATGGATGCACAGCTTAACATTAAAGATGGCAGGTTCGTCAGCGCAGTCTACTAAGTTTACATTTCCAGATGGTCCCTGTTCGGCAATTGTTTGTGGGCAGACAGGGTGTGGGAAAACCGCATTCATCCTCGACCTACTTGAAGGGCCCTTCTTTGGTGCCTTCGAGCATATTGTAATCCTCTGCCCTACCATACGTTTCAACGAGGCCTATCGACGCGGTCATGGGTGTGGGATGATTCAGAGGTGTACGTGGTTGATCCAGGGGAGTGGCTCCATGACCACCTGAGGGCTTTCTACCATTGTTTTAAGGGCGAGCCAACCCTGTACATTATTGATGACTGTTCTGCAACAAAGGCCCTAACCAAGAAGAAAGACATGTTATCCAAACTGGCCTTTAGCGGCCGCCATACGCAGCAAAGTGTCTGGGTCCTCACCCAAAAGTACAACTCTGTGCTGAAGGACTTACGTGAGCAGACTCGCTGGATGGTGCTCTTTCACACCAAGGACCGTGACTCGTTTGAAAAAGCCTTACGTGAAAATGATGTAATTCCAACAAAAGAGGAACGTGCCACAGTACGCCAACTACTAGCAAAGACCAAGCACGCAAAACTGCTGCTGAAGACTGATCAGCCTACTGCATATGCCGTCAATTGAAGTGATATTGGTCTTGATAGCAGCCGCTGCCTAAGTAATCAATTTAGGTTTCTTCGTCTGGGTAGCGGTGCAGTATTTTGAAGCTCGAAGGCGTATTCATATATTCATGGATCCTGATACCATTATTGATAAACTCCTTGAACAGGACTCGACTAGCTTAGTGGAGACAAAGTCTGGGGGAGCAGAACCTAGTTGCACCCCTAGTGTAAATATGTCTTCTAAGAGAGATAGGCTTGCTGCCGTCATAGCCGGCGGTCAGGCCCGTCAGCACCTTGGTTTGGAGCACCTTACAATTGACCAGGTTGAATCAATGTCTGATGAAGAGATCATAAAGCTGTATGTGAGATACGAGGCTCGGCTAGGTGCCAGCATGACACGTGCACTAGGTCAGACACTGCTATAGCTGTACTCAGGTATTGCTTGTATGTTTCTACCAATCCCACCAGAACACCAGCCAAGGCTAATTACAGACCTCGAGACGGACCCGTTTGTTGGACACGCGCTAAGCACTGCCACTTGTGAGCTATATCATCGATATGGTATGTTTTTAGCTCCCTTAACTGCGGCTTTAACAACATTTAAGCACTGTCAATTTGGAAAAACAAGCGCCGAAACAACAGGGGCCGGCGCTATAGTATGTGTTTAACTCTGATATAGCATGTGCTTAACTCCGTTATAGCATGTGCTTAACTCCGCTATAACAGGTGCTTACTAAGAGCTATCAATTGGACAAATAAATTTAGTAAGTAAACATGGAAGAAACAAACACGAATCAAGGGGAGACAACACCGGTGGAGATAACGTCAGTGACAAAAAACGCTAAAAGGGTTGCGGCAGGACAAAAGGGTGCTGCAGCTCGAAAAGCTTCTGAGAGAGCTCCGAGAGGCTAAGGCAGCGCTTACAGATGGTAGAGATGAAGCTGTCGAGCCAATATCAACGAGCAAACCTATGGAAAGGTGGACGTGGTCAACATGGGCTGTGCCTTTGGTTGTTGGCGGTGTTGGCGTGTTGGCATTGTATTGCTACAGGCACCAGATGGTAGCCTCACACCCTAAACAGGTTGTGGTACAAAAGCCTCCAGACGCTCATTTAAAGGATCCGTTTTATATGGAATAAGATAACAACACCAATTACTGATGGAAAAATGCTCGTCAACGCTCTGTACCACGGTGTAGTTGTTTCCGGTATTTCAATAGGCTATGCCAAGCTTGCTAAGATGGCTCTGGGTGGTGGGGTGCCACGTCTTGATTTCACCCCACGGGACCTGGCTATGGCTGTTGCCGATGTATCACTAGCTATGGCCACACAGGATATGCTAATTAAACAAGGAATTTTAATGATATACTGAAGTAATGGCCACACTCGCGCTACTTGTTTGGTGTGCTCTTGTTAACGCCCTTGCATTCTCTGGGAGCAACTTTTTATTCTCTAAATTACGAGGCAGCCAAGTGGACGCGGAACGTAAACGCCATGATATGGCAATCGAGCAGCTTCAATCTGCTCAGGCAGCATGGGCCAAGAAGAGAACTGAGCGCTTAGACTTCATCAATGAGCAACTGCGCCGCCAGGGCCACGCCGAGCATACTTTTAAGGATGCGGACGAGGCTATGCGTGAGTACGCCTTAATTACGAATAAAACCGTCGACCCGCTGGGCTCTGAGCCGCAGCTTTCAGACTTCTACGAGCCCTCAGATGAACAGAGGGGGCATGAGGTGGCGTTCATTATACTGGGTATGGCTGCGACTCGGCTGGTTGCATACAGGCTTGCTAAGTAGGTCATTTGGAGACTCGAACGTTTACTGTATATGGATCTTCGCATGCAAATGATCTACTATAGTCCTAAGGGCTACTGGAAAGGCATTACGGCTATCAAGAAGCTTGCAACAGAAGCGAGGGTTTCTGAGGAAGTTGCCAGTGGGTGGCTAACAAAGCAAGCTATATGGCAAATCTACCTACCAGTGCCAAAACACATTCCCAGGCCAAAGTTTGATGTCCCTGTCCTTAATGAGGTTCACCAAGCCGATCTCTTATTTCTTCCTCATGACGTTGTGAAGCGCCGGACTTACAAGTATGCCCTAACATTGGTTGATGTGGCCTCGCGCTACAAAGCGGCTGAGCCATTGACTACAAAAGAGGCTAAGGAGGTCGCAGGTGCACTTGAGAGGATATACAAACGAGGACCGCTGCATTGGCCTAAACTACTTATGGTGGACCCCGGACGGGGTGCAGCAAATCAGCTGTTAGTAAAACATGGAGTATCAGTTAGGCGTGGCCGTGTGAATATCCATCGAGACCAGGGTATAGTGGAACGCTTTAACCGAACCCTTGCTGAACGACTCTTTGGTCACCAGTATGCCGTAGAGTTAAGGGATACTGGAAAACGATCGACTGAGTGGGTTTCTCGACTGCAGGCTGTAGTCTCTGCGATAAATAATGAGGTGACACGCTTGACTGGAAAAAAACCTAAAGATGCTATAAAGGCAAAACGAGTTGCACAAAAGCCCTCTGCAGTCGTACCAGGGCGCCCTCTGGGGGTCAAAGAGCAAAAGCTTCCCTCTGATGTTGGCGTTCGCTACCTCTACCAGCCTGGTGAGGCAGAGCAAGACCACCGGCGGCGGGCCACTGACCCTGTGTGGTCGCTCAATGTTTACCGGATTGGAAGCTCTGTCACTAAATCTGGTGAGCCTGTACAATACTATTTGCTGGATGGACCGCCCCGTGGCTTTGTTAAGGAGGAGCTGCTTGTTGTGCCGCCCGATACCCAGTTGCCGCCAGACGGTATTATCAATTAGACTAATAGATATCTATATATATAACAATGGTAGTATTTGACAATAAGTGCCCATGGATATTGCTTGGAAAGAAAGTCCCCTGTAACAGGCCCTGTACGCAAGAGCAAGAGTTTTGTGGATTACACAGATATAAGATAAAACATGGTGTCATTAATCGTCTTTGTACGGGTTGTCAGAAGGCTATAAAAAATAATAAGGTAGGATTGTGCATGGATTGTGGGTTCGATAAAGTCAACCACAGTCGTCTTCGTCTTGCCCAAAAAATTGTTTCACAACGGCCTATAGCTGGGGACACTGACTCGCCAGTCAGCGCCACTGAACGGGGATTCCCCACTGTATAAAAATAGAAATCTTGTGGCGCTGTCAACAACATGGTTTGGCGGCTAGGCCTATGTGTGACGAAGCTTGGCACCTTGTCAGAGACGGCTGTTTACTGCATAGGTCAAAGTCCGCTCGCTGTATTGTTGTTGCCTTTTGTGTATCAACGAATTCCCTTTTAGACTAATGGAACTGTATAGTAAACATGACTCATAATCAGCGAGCACGTGAAGTCCAAAACGATTATGTTTCAATTCACGGTTTTCAGCCTCCTTATCCACGCTCTAAGGCTGCACTCAAAGCACTCCAAGTGCGTTATGAATAAGACCGTACATACAAGGAGATGTTGGCTAGATTAAAGGCTGGGGTGGCACGCACCCCTGTCCCCACTGCTGCCCCACGCAGACCAGTCCCTGCCCCACGCAGACCTGTCCCTGCCCCACGCATCCCCACAACCCAGTCCCCAGTCCCCACAGCGCGTCTTGCCTTCAAGAAGACTAAGTGGGCTGTTAAAAACTCTTTGCGTGGATGGGTGATGAACGTTCCTGAGTCTCACCCCCTTAGCTCGGACCTTTTTATGTTCTTTAAGGGCATGCGTCGGAAGATGCATAAAGTTTTGACTGGTGAGCTGGAAGAGCTAGGTGGAATCAAGTGTCAGTTTGCCCTTAAGGTAAGACTCTCCAAGCACGCCGATGATGACAGCACTGATTCTTTTGAGCCTGTGTTGCGTAATAAGCAGCACGTGGTTCTCTCCTCAGAAGACATGGATGTTGCGTTGGACCAGAGTGTTGTTAATATCCAAGAGCGGTTGGAGAAGTGGACCAACCAAGGTTCTGGCTGGGAGTTTGAGGCGGTCACAACTCTGTGGATTGATATTGCCAACTACCAACCGTTGAAGGGTGGCTCCTACCTGCGACTTCCGGCTGCGCTGGCGGCTAAGCAGGCCATCATAAATGTAAAGAACTGGGACGACTTCTGCATTCTATCGGCTGCTGTAGCCGCTCTGCACCCGGTAGCCAAGGACCCACAGCGACCATCAAAATATAATATTCAGTGGCTCTTAGATCTGCTGGAGGGTGCAGGTGTAGAATATCCTACACCGGTGTCGCATGTTGAGAAGATAGAAAAGCATGCTAACCTAGCCTTGAACGTTTTTGCTGGGATGGGAAGACCACTATCGTACACCGCATCAGTAAGCACTCTGGTACCCGTATAAATCTCATGCTGATTGAGAAGGACGGCAAGTTTCATTACACGCAAATCAAAGACCTGAACCGCTTGCTGTATGACCAGACGAAACATAAAGAGCGCAAGTTCTTCTGTGAGCTATGTCTGCATGGATATACCTCAGAGGGTCTGCTCCTGGCGCATAAGCCTGAGTGTATGGGGATAGGGCAAACTGCTGTGCGAGTGGATATGCCTGAGGAAGGGAAGAACATATTATCCTTCCAGAACTGGCAGAAACAGCTTGCTGCACCCTACGTCATCTATGCTGACTTTGAGGCGCTCACAGTGAAGCTTCCGCGTCCTGCGCTTAATCCTGGTAAGAGCAACACGCAGAGAACGCAGGAACACCAAGGATGCGGCTACGGCTATGTGGTTGTTCGTTGTGACGGTAAGACCGAACCACCTGTGATTTACAGAGGAAGCGATGCTGTGGAGAAGTTCTTACAGGTTCTGCAGCACGAGGAGCAAAAGATCAAAGCAGTTCTGTCCAAGCCTGTCCCTATGCGGATGACTCAGGAGGATAAAAGGGCACATAAGGCTGCAACTTACTGTCATGTGTGTAAGAAAAAACGGGGCTGTGACTCTGTCCGCGATCACTGCCATATAACAGGCTTGTACAGAGGGCCAGCCCATAACGTGTGTAACCTGAAACTTTGGCTGAGTCCCAAGACAACATACATCCCTGTGGTGTTCCATAATCTGCGGGGCTATGACTCCCATCTCTTGATGCAGGGTATAAGCAAAGTGGAGGGAAACATCAACTGTATCCCCAACAACATGGAGAAATATATCTCCCTGTCGCTTGGACAGTTGCGCTTCATTGAGAGTGCACAGTTTCTCCTGGCCTCGCTTGATAAGCTGGTGTCTGCAAACAACCCAGATGCCTTTGCTGTGACGGCGGAATATGAGCCAGACCAGATGAAGCGGCGGTTGCTGTTGCGTAAGGGAGTCTTCCCCTATGAGTTCATGGACAGCTGGGATAAGTTTGATTCCCCTCTGCCGCCAATCCAGGAGTTCTACAGCAAGCTCTCTGAGGAGGGTATATCTATTGTAGACTATGCCCATGCACAAAAGGTCTGGAGCGTGTTCGGGTGTAAGAACATGGGTGACTACCATGACCTGTTCCTGCGGACAGATGTACTGCTCCTGGCAGATGTGTTTGAGGTGTTCCGCAAGACCTGTCTTAAGCAGTACGGGTTGGATCCGGCCCACTACTATACCAGCCCCGGTTTTTCATGGGATACTTTGCTTAAGAGCACAGGCGTAGAACTCGAGCTACTCACTGACTATGACAAGCACCTGCTCATTGAGAAAGGTCTACGCGGCGGTATAAGCATGGTGTCGCGCCGCCACGCTAAGGCCAATAACCCGCTCGTGGATGACTTTGACCACGATAAACCAACGAGCTACATCCAGTACCTTGATGCTAACAATTTGTATGGGTGGGCTATGAGTCAGCCTTTGCCAACTGCGGGTATTGAGTGGGTGGCTTGGCCGGAGGATCTACGGATACAGGACCACCCAGATGATGCCGAGACTGGATACATACTTGAGGTTGACTTGGAGTATCCTACTGCACTTCATGACGAGCACACAACGACTACCCGCTGGCTCCGGAGCGGCTTCTTGTAGAGAACAACTGGTTGTCTATCAATCAGAAGAACCTCCTGGGCGAGTTGGGTGGCACCCCCTGGGCGAGGTTGAAAAGCTGGTCCCAAACCTGCGGAATAAGGAGAAGTATGTGGTGCACTACAGGAACCTCAAGCTGTATCTTTCACTTGGTATGAGGCTAACCAAGATCCATCGTGCACTTATCTTTAACCAGAGTCCCTGGATGGACCCTTACATTCGTATGAATACGGATCTGCGTAAGGTGGCCACCAGCGACTTTGAGAAGGACCTGTATAAGCTTATGAACAACTCTGTGTTCGGCAAGACCATGGAGAACCTCCGCAGGCGGGTCGTTGTCAAGATTGTTCGCTCAAAGGAAGAAGAAAGAATGCGTAGGCTTATTGCAAGTCCCGCCTACGCGCATCATCAGGTGTTTGATAATGACCTGGCCGCTCTGCACATGCACAAGACTCACCTGGTACTGAACCGCCCGGTGTATGTGGGCATGTGTATACTCGACCTCTCCAAACACCTGATGTACGACTTCTATTATAATACCATGAAGCCCAGATACGGCAAGAACCTTGGCTTGTTGTACACAGATACGGATTCGCTGCTAATGGAGATATGCACGCCTGACGTGTATGCTGACATGAAGGAAGATGCCCATCTCTTTGACACCAGCAACTTTCATCCCTCCCGAAGTCTCTACAGCAGTGTGAACAAGAAGGTTCTGGGGAAGATAAAGGATGGGTGTGCCGGCGTGCCCATCAAGGAGTATGTTGGTCTGCGCCCTAAGATGTACTCGATCTTGATGTCGAGCCGGGATGAGATCAAAAAAGCAAAAGGTGTGAAGAAGGTGGTGGTGAAGAAGCATCTACGACACGCTCAGTACGTGGAGTCACTGTTCGCCCAAAAGCAGTTTCGCCACGGAATGAACATGCTCAGGAGTGACTGCCATAAAATATATGGGCTCCACGTTAACAAGGTGTCTCTCTCCCCCTTTGACTCAAAGCGGTGGATAGCTCCAGGTGGTGTAGACACTCTGGCCTATGGGCACGTGTCGATATGTTGAACATATGAGGGCTGAGGTATAGAATGAGCACCGATGAACATATTGGGGTGGCCGAGCTGCAAGCAGATGTGGAAGGAGGATATATGGGAGGAGAAGGTGGACCTTGAGAATGAGGTGAGGGATTTGGAATCAAAGTATGAGGACCTTTTGGAGCGCGTGAGTCGTTTAGAAGAGCTTATTCCTCAGGGTCCTGGTGTAGAGGAGAAGGTGAGGGAATTGGAATCGAAGTATGAGGACCTTTTGGAGCGCGTGAGTCGTTAAGAAGAGCTTATTCCTCAGAGTCCTGTTGTAGATGGTTGACATTGCTGTCGCCCTCTTTAGTGGGCCTATACCATAGGGGCTGTGGGGGCTGGGCCCATATGGTACCATATGGTGTGGGGGGGGGGGAGGTGCGAGCGGTTCGTTGGCTCATGTGAGTCAGCCTGTGTGTGTGTGTTTTCTGGGTTGCTGTATTAGATTGCTGCGCTCGTACCCCCAGTCTCTATACTACTTACCTTATGGAACAAATTGAAGAGTTTGTCAGCGGGTATGCGATGCATAATGTATGGTTACACGCTGCTCAGATGCAACCGGTGTATAAGGCCGCCCACAATAAATTAGTAGTTAATCTACAATCATCATTTCAACGTACACGAATGCACCATGAAAACTCAAGACAAAAACAGGCGCCTGCTATACCTCGTTCCTATACCACTGCCACGGAACAAACCATGCATGCATCGGTAAGCTTAATTATAATCAATTATGATGAATATAAATGCTTTTCCTCTATCATCCATTTACAAGATATTACAAATGCTACATGTTCTAATTAAATATATATATATATAGTGATAAGTATACGGATAAGTATGTATATATGTTTATCTACATATATGAATGTCTTCCTGTCCGTGATTGTGTCTGTTTGTTCTCAATGCTTACCAATATGAAGCACTCTAAGCCAATTCACTAAGACTTACATTTAATGTTGTTTCAAAGCACCTCATAAATGACCTCAGACGTAATATGAGGTCACAGGAGGACGAAATGGGACCCGAATTTATGTAAAATTATACGCACTACTACTCCGACAATCAAATTAATATGCAAGTATATTTATTGCTTGCTACGTATTACAAATAATATATAACTGGGGCCATATTAATGAGCGTAAGGTTGTCGCCATCGGAGCTAACATTGTGCTAAGCATAGGAAACATTACTCTATGCTTTCAAAGTAGGGGAAACATTGCTTCAGCATGTACAGGTATCCTTCATCAGACCGTTTTTTAGTACCTCGTTAGAACCATATCATGACGCTTTGTACCTTATTAATATTTAGGATGCTAGTGTGTCATTAGGAAGGCTAGAGTTTGGCGACTAGGAGTTGTCTGCTGTGGTAGAAATCATGCGCGTACGAGTCATTTACGTTCATTAAATACTTATCAGCCTTTCATCACATTACTAAGTTACTAAAAGCGATCGTTACAGGGGTTAGTCTTACAGGTTGGTCTTACTGGCGCTAAGCATGAATTTGTGATTCATGAGAGAGCTCTGAATCTTATTCGGCAGTGACTCTACAACCGCCATCATCTCGAATATAGACAAATACCCTTTATACCTCATTGCTAACCAGCTATAAACATGGTCCTTACTCACTTATTCGCTTTTGTCGCAATGCTTTCACGTGTACATATATTCATGAACTCCTGTTAAATATGACATAAGACGGTGCAGATACGACGTTTGCAATGAAGTTTACCGCTCATAAACATCATCAAACTGTCAGCAAAGAAAGCAAAGGTTAATATATAAAAATGAGCCTTATCTAGTGAATGTTTCATGCATTGAGAGATTAGGCCTCACGTAGCATCAACCTTGGGGTACGCGCATTAACCTTGAGGTATGAACATGGCCACTGAAAGGGCTACGAACATTTAGGCGAGAGATCTCATTTTAAACGACAGAAGGAACCGTGGCAGAAATTACACGACAGCAGTCATGCTGAGAGATCAGCTCCACCATTTTTATTGATGTTAACTTTATACATATCATTGGGGATAATTATTTGTGAAGGAAGCTCATTGTTAACGTCACATGCATACGTTGCGTGGATTTGTTGATTTACAAACAACAGAAACCGTTCTGTTTGCCTGGCTTAGAGGCGTTTATACAGTAAAATGTCGTTTCCATCAAGCAACAGCATTGCTTGTGTTACTTTTAACCCATGCAGATCACCTACATCAAGGCACCCGAAAGAAGGCGACGCATAGGTGGGACGATAGATATACGACTTCAGCAAATTAACCCGCTAGTCATATGTCAACTGTTACCTCCAGTTCGCTAAAGATGACCTAGTACATACATAGCATGGTAAATGTTTGTGTGAAATTACGCGTAGAGGCGCTGTATTATCGACACTATCCGGCAGCATTCGCTGTATATGAAAGATGTGGAAAGGAATGCCAGTATCGAACATGACGGCTGGTGTTTGTGAATTATTTATTACACCCATATTAGTCAGTCAATATCACATTCAACGCAACAAGGACAAGATTTACTGTTGGAAATCCTCAAACAAATCTGGTTCATAAAAACCGATGCATCTAATATAGGCAAGATGTAATAACTTAACTGATCCGAGAAAGCATATATCAGTATTCCGTTGCATATGTGAACTGAGGTTCTCTCATTGCTAAAGGAATTTACCATTGGAAATATATAAACTTGAACTTGTATTTAATAGTTTGGTGGAACTTTCCTAATTTGGTATATGTGCCAAACATATCATAGAGAAGTGAAGTTGATTGTGACAATCAAGTTATTCTTATTTAATATGCCTCATGATGTGTTTCATACAAGAGATAGCAGTGGTGAGGCCATTCTTCAATGCGTAGAATTCGTTCTACAATTACGTGATATTATATCAATTTCTGACCACTGACTTGGTGCAATGCCTGTTGACATTCAGACCGATTCATTTGTCCGACTAGCCTGGAACTTTCTTAGTCATGTTCGTGAAATATCCATCGCAGCAGTAGAATCATAACCAACTTATATGTGGGATATATAATTTCATATCAAATTAACAACCTTTTGCAGTGGTAATCTTGTTGCTCGCATTTAAAGCCGGTCATATTAATCGTTTGGTAGTGATTGCGACTTTAGCCGTGTTATCGCATGGTCCAACCGTATGAGAGACTATCCAAATGTTCACAATCAATCGTACACCATGTACAGTACTATGCGAACTGATATCCCCTATAGAACATTAGGCAAATTAAGACTCATATACTTGCAAATGGATAGGTCATAAGGCCGTCTGCCACATCTACACTAGCAGTGCTGGTAAGCAATATGTTGGCACCTTATATTCATATGCTAAGTGTGATACCTTACATGCTTCAAAAACGCAAGATGCAATATGATATATGTATCTAATTTTGTCTTCAGTGGATATTGAGAAGCAACGCCTGTCCATAATATTAAAAAACATGGGATTGCGACTTTCTTAATGGCAATACCCTCGTTAATGGCTTTGCCCTCTTTAATGGCTACACCGTCTTAAATGGCTATACCCTCCTTAATGGCTATACCCTCCTTAATGGCTTTACTCTCCTTAATAGCTATACCCTACTTCATAAATCAATTACTTAGCTTGGCGAAGATGTTAGGAATGAACATAAATCAGGTCTTCTTGATATATTCATGGAACCACAGTTAATCGATTTAGCGGTGTCACAAATTCCAACAACAACACAATCTTCAAAATCGACATGACTACGCTCATATGGCACACACATTGGGTCATAGTCACATAACGTGGAGAGCTTCATTAAGTAGAGATTATGTTGTGGAGTTTCCGTTCGTCATAGCGATCCTTTTCGGCTGTGAGCCGGCGGATTGATAGTCAGTTCTTGTCATATAACAATTTCAAGGTCATTGCAAAACTTAAAGCATCCATTACAGGTACGACTTCTCTACACTAGTACAGGATGGGGTTTAGGTATACAGACGCGCACACGGTCATGCATTCATATATGTCTGAGGCGCACTCGAGATTCTGTAGAATTCTCATGATTGAAGGCCATGCGATATATATGAGCTAAAGCGACAATTGGCATTGCACATGCGACTTTTTTTGTGAAATAAACCCGGGTTTCATTTGAACACCTATGCAGCTCTAACCCACGGGTTCCAGCGTATTTCTGAACTGCACCACTTACATGTCGGCATGGAAAACAACGGATGGTCCTTAAGCAGCATGGCGGAACAACGCTTTTATGTATTTAGATACACTATGACACAACCCAACATGTATAATTTATTGTATAACTGTACGGGTTAATCAATTAAAGTGTGATTTCGAATTAAAATGATATTGTGTTGAAAGCTCGATGGTACGTCCTAGAGTAAGCTCACCTTGGTCATGATTTTTTTTACCAAAAGTCACCACCATATCTTGTCATTCGATACTTCTAGCAGTATATTTCTGTATTCATATGACATACCTCTTGAATATACGTAGTGATTCATGCAAAATCGTAGAAATGCTGATAAATGTATGTAACTAGTCTTCATTGTTAGAGGATGTGCAGTGATTCTTTATCCATTATGAAATCCTAGTCTAATGGACACCAGTCAAAGTCATTGACTTTTGACTTCATTGAGGTCATTACTGTATTTGTAATGTCTCTGTTGATTATATCGTTTACTAGCTTGAAAGTGTAGATACTACAGTGCTCGTACCTATACTTAATTTAACATTTTATCCACCCGGACCTTTTCGTTACAGTGTGACAGTACGCTCAGCCGATATACCAATATGGGATCGTCGGTACCCCCTTAACATCAACCACCATGCTACAGGTCTCGTTCCTATGTGAATGCAAGGGAGGGGGTAGAATTGAGATCGATAGTAATTCGTTTGTCCGCAACACTGTGTAATATCTGGATAGTGAAAATTACCGCTATAACCAAAATAGCAATGATTTAACGTCACCAATTGTTATCACTGACGCATTTGCCCTGATAAACGTGTTTAAACAGTACGCTAATTTACACAATTTGCACTGATTTTACACTTGTCAATACATTCTAGCAAGCATATTTAGGATATTTGTTTGCAACAGCATTAATTCCTCTCACCGACGCAGAATATTTTCCGCAACAAACACCTAAATTACATATTGCATAAGCAACATTAAGCTGCACAAATGCTTGAAAAGTTCCTTTGCCCCTTGATTCTGATATGGTTGCTCGGGTGTCTAAAACAGGGGCACCTCTAACAATAAATAAATAATCCTGTTGTGATAAGTACCCTTGACAAATAAATATATAATCTCTAAAACAAGAAATGTGACGTCAGCACAATGCGTTGAGACATCTTGGACAAGCTCATATCGTTTTCACAGGTGGACATCAGTACGCTATATATGAAAGTCTGTAGCATTACCAATTCATCAACGTGAATATCGATCGCCTCACTGAGATAAAGGCATCAACTTCACAGCTTATATGATAGTTATACCGGAACCAAAACATATATACAACACTATGTAAAGGCTACCAAATCACGATAGTATGGCAGCGTTTGGTCGTTCATGTAATTCATGCATATTAACAAGAAGTGATGTCGACATTTCCTTGTCACTGCTTGTAGCTGCTATTATGGATCATCAACCCCGCTCTCGTTAACCTTTATAGCTCTCAAGTAGAGCTCATGTCACAGCATTATATCTGTCTACATGTACAGCAATCAACTTTTATTTCGTGTCTATCGGGCCATCCAAGAGCACCGGTTGTCTTAGTATACATCAATCAGCCGTCTGCCTCACAAGGGCGCCAAAGTTGTTTGGTTTTCAGCCTTCGTGTATCGGCTATTTATCTGGGTCGCGTGGTAATCTAGTTCTTACTATATGGTTGCTGCTATCACTCGTGTCCAGGGCAATTCATGAATCAGAGTAACGCTAACCCATTCGATATGGCTATTAGTGCTAACGTATGAACTAAGCGAGGATCAAGTAATGTTCATTTTCGGGTTAGGTACTATGATACCTTTCTCAAATGGCTATAATCATTCATTAATACTATCTGCGCAACGACGATCCCTTGGCATCAGTAAGAAATATCAGACATGCCATTGCTATAAGGAGCGTACTGCAAGTAACATTTGTACAACTAATAAAGGAATCATGGTTACTGGGTGAGGATAGTGGTGGATCATGGTTATGTTTCACTAAACCTCTACGATAATTCCTGTATAATTGGTCCACTGTCAACATCGCAACTTAGGTATGCATTGCTCTGGAGGTCGAGCTGATATGTTAAATGAGATTATGGATGTTGCTTCGAGCCGATATCAGACTAATGCCCTATTGTAGGTCTATATTCTGCTATCAATAAAAGTGGCAATGAGTTATTCAGCCATATACCCATGTCTGTTTGGGGTAATCATATTTGGAAATCATTTGCAACTTATATTCAGTAATGGAAATATCCAAGCTGCAAAAACGTAATGCACACATTCATGGTGTGTTACGAATTGGCACCAAGAAAGAAGGTTAAAAGAACAACGAATGGCAAAAACAAAAGCCAGTCAGTGTCACCATTAATTGTATTGCTCTGAGAAAGTGAGGGAGCAGGTCGTTACTACAATGAGGACTCTGTTTATCATGCCTCCAAACATCGCTATATTGATAACGTAAAAGCGCATGTAAGCAATTTAATTAGCTCAATCAATGGAATGAATTCACTAAATGGTTAAGCTTCGTTGCACATTTGTTGGTTTATCCAATTTGTCTGGCTCAAAACTTCCCCGATTCTCCAAAAGTGCATCATGGTCAAAAACAATTGTGTCAACCACGTTAATGCTCCATTCAATGTAGCTATTGGCGTTCGGAATGATCAAACTTATAAGGCATTCCCCGTAGAAGTGTACACTATCATGAGAAATCAGTTTACTTTGTACGGTATGTTTGTAGTGGAATGCTGTGGCATAGCTACTTCGCTTTACACCAGGCAAAAGAGAGTCCAGGCTCGAATGAGTAAACAAGTAATTGGTGAACCGTGTGCGCATTATTTTTGCGCCAATCCGTTTTAGATTATTCCAGATTGCTGGTAAATAGATGGTTTCAGTCATTTTGAGGTAGTGTAAATGAAACAATATGCGAATATCACAGCACCCCATTACAAAGGTACTTCACAATGAATACAAATGAGCTACTCGATGAACTAATCAGTATGTTCATCTGAAGCGACACTTGCGCGGGCCCAAAAAATCAAGGCCAAATTTATCTTGTTTGGTGAGATATACGCGCAAACCACTTCCCCTCTCAATCTAACACACCTTTAATGTAAATCAGGGTGGTCATAGTGCTTCTGAGGATGGTACACAGTAAGGCGGACCCTGTAGATAGATAATGTTATTCAGACATCCGTTGTTTGGGGTTGCCATATGCACTTCAAATATACGACTGTGGTATAACTAAATAAATAATGTACATATATATATAAATATATATATATATATATATATATATATATATATATATATATATATATATATATATATATATATATATATATATATATATATATATATATATATATATATATATATATATATATATATATATATATATATATATATATATATATATATATATATATATATATATATATATATATATATATATATATATATATATATTATATTAGCACGAATGCGACCTTTAGGGACAAACTGCCAATCTTTCGTAGACTTGGGTCCACGAAAGGATATACCAGTATGTCCACATAAAGTCAATGCACATTTTCTTTCAAAATAATTGAAATATTTTGGTTTGCCCCATTCGAATATGATAGTCTAGTTTTAGTAACGTACAAAGATAATCTGTCACTAGTGATTTCTATGGATTTTGAATATAGTAGCGAAATAAATTTTAACAACTAACCATTCGTTGACATAATCTGCAAACTTCATTACCGAAAACTTTATTTTTTTCTCCTTATTCATGAATCTGCAACTTTGAATTAGACCGCGAAACGCTACCAATGGTTCATAATGACCACATCTACAAAAAATATAATATTTCAAATCCATAATGACTGAAAATTATTTAAAAATTTCGGTATTCCGCAAATATACGAAAATATATATGGGCGCGAAAGGTTGGATTTATGCGTATAAATTAGTATCATGACCTTTCGTGGACGACCTTTAGTGGACCAAAAGTATATACCAGGAATACAAAGTGACAAAACGATTTTTATTTACATTAGACTTTTTCAAAATATTAATTGACATATGCCGAATAAATAATTGATATTTAATGCTAGAAAAGATATACCACAAAAAATTATCCACGAATGGTTGGAGTCTACGAAAGGTTGTAATAGTCACTATATATATATATATATATATATATATATATATATATATATATATATATATATATATATATATATATATATATATATATATATATATATATATATATATAGCAATATATATATATATATATATATATATATATATATATATCTATATATATATATATATATATATATATATATATATATATATATATATATATATATATATATATATATATATATATATATATATATATATATATGTACGCATATACTCCGCAGGAAGTGTTAAACAGCTTTCTGATATCCTGCTGTATATTTGGCCTGTTATGTTTCACATATATTTGCTAACAAGCTATCAATACTATGTTGAAGTAAATAAGACATGCATGACATTATTAATGTGTAGATTGTTCACATTAACTTATTAGCTACGGGATCATTCTCAAACCATCCGATATTCAAAGCTTAACGTGAGTGTAGATCAAATACATGAGTGAATCGCAGAATATGCCGAACGAACAATTTAATTCAGGGTTGATAAGTAGTGATTCCCCACAACTTGTTGCTAATTTTGTTCATGACCACAATACAATGAACCATACATTATTTAACCCCGACTATCATTGGCGGTGTGAATTGCCAATTCATATCCTCGCATGCATGCGTGCAATAATATAGGCTTAACTAACGTGTTTGTTATCATATCTGACAAATATATAGCTTTTGACGCAATATCAGCTATAGCGATCAACACGTTCCGTCGTTGAAAATGTGCGATTGGTAAAGGTTGATTCAGCTAACTGAATGGCTTCATGCAAACCTGTCGACCTTCTATGTAAACAATCATTCCCGTGAGGGTTTTAGGGAATTATATTACCGAGAATACTGCTTATGAAAAATAGCCCGAGCAATGTTGCTCGAGTGCTTATTGCTTTTTCGCCGTTTTGTGAATGAAACAAATGAATGCAATGAGCGTACATGTAAGAGAAGAACGAATGTAACGACACGCCGTCCGCAAGTCAATGTATTAAGTCGGTTGCCAGCACCGCTGACCCGCTTTTTCTGATCGATTGGATTACTCGATCGATGGACATAACAGCAACAGTCCTTTGAGTATCCAGTTTGTCTACCTAATTAACGGCGTCGATGTATTGCCCACATTGATCAAGCAATTACAGAGACTGCAAGGAACATGATTGATGTCGAAAACAAATGCCAATGATGCTATGGTAAAATCGAAACATAACAATGCCTGAAAACCCACTGACTATAAATACTGCCAGGCATCATTCCGATGATGAAGCGGGCTGTATGTACAACACTGTCACTTATCATCTAATCGTTCTAGACTAAAGTGCTGTGCTTACATCTACGCATGACGTCTACTTTTCTAGACTAGCTCTTTCGAACTAAGTACGGGAGTGAGACATGCACTCCCTCTTATTCCCCGCGTAAGTCAACGGAATCATCAAGAGTTCCGCTGCTTTACCTAGTTTTAGCTAATAAAATCAACTCACCAAACATTTATTGGACCAGAAGCTGAATTTCAGCAACAACAATATCCTGTGAATAAGTATTTTGGCCTAAAACACACCAAACGGTAATATCTGAGCCCGACTTGGCAACATGGGGCGAGGCGGCGGAAACTGACCAGCGGGAGCATTCACCAATTGAAACATAGGCGAGACTACTCACAAGACGCGGGTTCACAGGGACTATTTGTGGCACGAAGCTAAAAGCTAAAATGACCTTGTCTAACATGTAGAAAAGGCCACTAACATTCACTGTCGCACAAATATCACACCGAATCACGAAGAAAGCAACGAAAACTTAGGGAAAAGGAGTCAGGAATTATCAGCTATAGTTTTTGCCTATGTTCTCACCGCCTTATTTACATCGGAAGTTTCCTGGGCTGTCTGGGACATCGTCCTCCACGCTTGTAATTCGGAAGAAAATATCACCGGTAAATTTGGAAAGTTATCGAAAATATAGTTTTCCGCAGACGATAGGAATATGAAGCATTATCTCGAACCCAATTAAATAATAACTTTCGACACTGATCTCCTGAAATTCGTCAGAACATGCATATTTCGTGAAAAAAGTGGTGAGTTCTGGGTTGATCGAATGCATCGACAAAAACATTTTGCTTAAACTGTTGGACCGACAAGGTGATAAATAGAACCTGACGTTGGTCTTTTTGGCTATTCTAGACTGACGACAAAGAGTTGCATGACGTGCACTTGCACAAGATTGTGCGATATATGATATCAGTAGACCGTCAGTACTTCAATGTATCGTTTTGTGAAAACCATTGAGCGACTGCTATCCAACTTAGCCATACAAATAATATAATGACATTTTATTGTGGCTTTTACTTGGATTGTCGGTCTTTTATGCACATTATATGAGCAGAGCCTCACAGAAGATTTAGGCTTGATTGGTGTTCTAAAGATGCACTTTGTCAAAATACTTTTGTTGAATTTATATGGTATCTCGTTTGAAAGCCACGCCCGGTTGTTGCTAAGAAATGGCAATCACGTCACTGGATTCCGATGGCATGCACTTCGCGGTTTTCAGTGCAAGCTATCTTACATTGTTAGAGCCATACAAATCTTAAATACATGGTATTGCAAATTTAATTCCACTATGCAGTGCATTACTTGACAGAGAGATACCGAGAAGAGTTAAATACAATAATACAAATGATTACTTATTGAGGCTAAAGCATATTAACTATTGCGGTCTGATGGAGAAGCACATTATCCGCCGGCTGATCATTTATAGCATTTCTGCCACCAAATGCAGTAAGGAATATTCACAATGGTAAAAGATCACATGATCCGGTCTAACTATGTCCGCGGGGAGTGTTTAATTGCTTTCTGATACCCTGTTATATAAATGGCTTTTGAAAGCTTACATCTTTATTACTTACTGTCTGCTAGCCGCGTCATATTGTTCAACATACACGCCAATCATCGGCTTATCGTTTTCGTGTGATTAAGCAGGTGCCATGTACATGAATGCCATCATGGTTATCTTGGTGACACATTTCCCTTTCACTGTCACTTCCATTGGCACCGAATAATCTTTAAGATTTGTGGCAAACGCAGAGTATTCTGCTTTCACTCAATGTCTAAGTCAGCATGAAGCCGATATTTTTATAAGACATATTCTAAAGACCTTGTTGCACCAATACGTCACAGAAACTAGGTGTGCGCAGCGAACGATTGAGCATCGATTTGGAAATGTTGCATTGAATGTGTGTATATGATATTGTATCCTGGACTATAATATGGTATTCGATAAGGGATAAGGAGTAGTTTGGCTTAGGCATGGATCATGCGTATCTAGGCAGTAAAGTCAAGATGGCAAGATGTGATTGATTTGTGCAGTATGCGTTCATAAATTGCAGCATTGCAGCAATTGTGAGAATAACGCGCTTCGGAATCGAATTGATTCTATGACAACGAGAATTGTCCACATATCGCCGCAGGTTCTTTCTAGACATAAGGTATGACAATGTACACGCTACGAGTTCATGATCTATCAGCATGTATGCCAATAATCCTAATACATTGGGCAGTGCTTATTCGTACATTAGCAGTTCCCTATCACACGACACCCTCTATCTGTATCCGTCAAGCTCTAAAATACATTTTAGCACGTCTGTTACTAGGAAATTTGAATAAACAAAACAGCAACCATTTATCGCTCAGATTGACCAATTGGTAGAATACCCATTCATTTGGTCGTTTGGGACCCTTCTAACCAAATACCTAAGATACAGGAGAATATTGCTTTGAGGTCACTGATTATGGACTATGTCAGCTTTTGACTAAACCCTAGTATTTGCATAAGCACGTCGAAGATTAAGTGTAATTTTCATCAACAGTTAACTATTCGGATGACAAGCTGACCAGGTTAAGCAAGATGTTATGAGGAGATGTTAAGTGTGGTGGACTGCGCGTATTAGGATTAAGGCATGTGTCATTATGACAATCCTTTATGCAATGGGCCATGCAATGAATCTGCCTCGATAGGTTGCCTTATCTTGCTTGTATTTTTAGTTCTAATGCATAACCAAAAACCAATATCACAGCTCGGTTCTTCTGAATGTTAGCAATTTTCTTGGCACACACACTTGATATACATTAAGCTACCCATACCCTGGGCAGTTAACCAAACAAATAAAATCTCTTATCAATCAAAATAATATGTCAATTACAAGTTCTGTAAACTTAGAGGGTTTTCACATAAGAATGGCCTTCCAAGGATATTGCGATCATTGAGACAATGCAGCGCACCAATTACCCTGAATAGAGAATGGTTGTGATTATTGTTGCATATATGGATTAATTACCACCGAAATAAATATAAATGCTCATCAGAGAATAAACACAACTTTGATTCCCTTTAAAGCCAATCTAAGTTACCACAATGTCTGGGGTCTTTCCATCAAAGCAGAGACGTATTCATCGCTTATAGCATTCCCCACACCCCTAGGTTTGTTCATAGACATTTTGACTTTACAGGTTCTCCGCCGCTATCTTTTGTGTGATTAAACATGTAAACATATTAGTTTAGATATAATTTGGAGGCGGATTCAAATGTGCAGACACGCCGTTGCAGACTTCTTTATTGCCCCTACAAAAGAATTCCGAAAATGCATTGGGACGCTTGTCAAGTATCTCGTGGCTATAAAATTGCGATAGTTTGGCTGCATGGAGTTTTTCATGCCATACGTGTATATTACGAACAATTGTTGACGATATTTTATACTCACTGTTTGTAGCTGATTGCTGCAAAGCTGGCCATATTCTAACTCAACCCGTATGGCTCTCAAGTATAACTTATATCCCAGCACTATTTTATGGCTGCCAGCACAGCAACAAGCTTTTATTTCGCTTATATTGGGCCACCCAAGAGCACCGATTGTCTGATTGAGCATCAGTCAGCTGTCAAGCTCACGAGGATGAAACATTTTTACTGTATTGAGCTTTTATTTGCTTAACCATCTGTCTTTTAACATGGCGTGAGGGTTGATATAGTTATTAGTGCAAACATTCACCAAAGAGGCATTAAATAATATCCATTTTCAGGTTAGGTACTCAGTTTACAAAGGCTATCTGTGCAAAGGCGATCCTCGTGCACGAGTAAGCAATATTAGACATACCAACTTGCTATCAGAAACGAAGAAAAATAATTTATGCACAACGAATGGGTGAGTAAAGGTATAGTTGGTGAATAGGTATTGTTGTGTCTAACAAAACAACCACGGTTATTCCTGTCTCATATGTCCACTATCAACATCGCTTACCTTGTATTTTGCTCTGGAAGACGAGCTGATATGTTAAATGGGATTTTGCATGCTGGTTCAATTCGACTTCATCGTATTAAAATAATGCTCTAGAGTAGGCCTATATCATTCTATCAATTATAGTGACAATACGGCATCCATCCATACACATATGTCTGTTTGGGGACATCACATTTGAAAGTCATTTGAGACTAATATCCAAGCTGAAAAAAATATAAACATTCATGGCGTGTTACGAGAGTGAACCGATATTGAACACAAAACCGAACAACCAATGGCAAAAAAAACCCGGCTGCATTATGATTTGCTGCTTGCATAGAGCACAACCACAGAACTTGTCAGCCAGTATCACTTAGTCATTGTATTTGTGTGGACAGTGAGTTTGCAGGTCTTTAATACAATCCGGGCTCTGATGTTTGCAGTTAATCATGTCTCTGATTATCGCTATGTTAATAACCCAAATGCGCATTTAAGCAATTTAATTTGCTCAACCAATGAAATAAATTCATTAAATGTCTGTTCGCTCAACCGTTTAAAGAGACCACTACTTCAGATAGATAGATCCATGGTTTTCCGGAAACCGAAGTATTCTATTCTTTCCATATTCCTGTATTTCAATCGAAGTCGTTAAACAAAGAATCAAGAACCATTGTACAAAATGTATCTGTCAACATATCAGGAAACTTCCACATTGATGCAATATTCAATTATCTATTTAGCTGAATTCAATTCATAGCCTTAAGATATGTGTAATATATTTTGATAGTGGTTATGCTCCTGTTATGCTTATGAACACAATTAAGTAACATGACATCCATACAGCGTAAACAACAGCTTCCCAGCACGGTATTAACCGATGCCAGTCATCCAAACGACAATTGAATTGAGTTTCAACAGTTGCATACCGTACAGCTATTCAATACAGACAATTATTAAACCGTTGCGTACGATTGCAAATAATAGCCGTATTCCATCAGTTATATTCCCCCTTAATCATGTTAAGTGTGCACAAATGGCTAAATAATATACTAACAATGAAAACCCATTACTGCGGGCGTCGGAGTGGAGCCATGGTGGAGGCTAAGTGATGGCTTCACAGCAGTTGTTCGGGAGGGGTCAAGGTGAGGATTACCATGGGGTAACTGCTTAGAATAGTCAAGGTAGGATTGAATTGGGAACACGATGGGGATTAGGGTGGTATGGGGAGGGGTCAGGGCGGTAAACAAGTGGGGTCATGGCAGGGATCATGCTGAAGTTGCGATGGGCACTAGGATGATGGCAGAAGGATGGGTCATGGTGATCAACTGCTAGGCCGAGTAAATATGTCTAATGTGCTTTCATTAATAGTTATAGGTTATTATAATAGTTAATAGATATTTATGGGCTTAGGGAACCACAACCTGTCTGCTCACACTTATCTACAATTGACAAACACATTCAATGGGTTGGCATAGAATGTAGTTGATTAAATGAAAGCCCCCATTGTCTTCCAAGAAACAAGTAAAATAATCGCCCAAAATAAGAACGTGACATTGATTGTGAAGTTTGGCGGGTGTGCTGCATAGAAGCAGCAAATCGCAACTTTTACCGACATGCCGTTGTAGATTTTTTTTCCGTTTTTTTCAATCATCAATCTTTTATTTTCACCCATTACTTTATGTCGGTCTTCCCAACATTATTTTTCACGCCGTTGCAGCAATATTATCCACTTTTGCAGCTTGGTGATTCACATAACTAAATTATTTATGAAAAGACTTATGGTAATGCTTGTCTAACGGCTTTCCGATGCAATTTTCTGAAATAGGCATAGATGCATGGTTAAATACCCTGTTGTTTAAGGTGCAGACTTTTGTAATACACCCAGGGCTTAAGGTTTAAGAGGTGCAAAAATGTTACCAGCAGTGAGTAGGAAATTCAATCTCGTGTATCACCTATCAAATGAAGTTATCATACATTCATGATGAACCCGATTTGCCTCCATGTGGCAATACTGCCATAATATATTTTCGGCCTATATTTGCTATAACCTCCACGTCATTTTACAATCTGCTATTACACTTAGTGCAACACATAGTAAAGTCATAACTACGACCAGTATACGAACTGTTGTATCAACGCATCGACCTCTGTCAGATATTTCGAACGGCATTCACGCGTTTATGTCCACGGACTTACGATATAGTGTACTGCTGTTGTATTCTAAACAATGAGTTGACATGCAAATTTACTTAGAAAGGATAATGATTGTTGTAAAATTCTTAATTATAGGATAGACTAAGAGCTTGCAAGGTAGGGTGCAGACCGTTCCTTTATTTGTTCTAGATGTATTAGATTAATATAATGTAGATATAACTTCACACATGTGTCATTATCTGGTGGATGGTTTATTGAACAATAGACCAGACAATGTCATACATAATTCGTTATGTGCAAACCATTTATGCAGAACAATGCTACGCAACGAAACTTTTACCGACATATCCCTGTAGAGGTATTTTAAGTTTCCGGTTCAATCAACCACATCCGATTAACCCAGCACCCATTAACACATGTCATGAGTGAGTTCACAATGGAACATGAAAAAAGGCTTTTGGACTTAACGGCTTGCAGGAAAATGTGGCGACTGTGACCGAGATGCAAACCCCACAGATGAGACGTGCGTTCCCAGGGGGGGCAGTGTCGCTACGATGGTGGGGTGATTCTGTTTTGACACTTGTAAAGGGGTCAAGTAGCCCCTTGGTTCAAATCCTCGACACCTCCAGAGTTGCATTCAAATCAAATGTTTCAACCACGTTAATGCTCCATTCAAAACCACGCTAATCCTCGTGGTAAAATGCATGAGGTCAAAAAACAATGTTTTAAATCACGTTAATGCTCCATTCACTGTGGTGTTTGCGGCCGAGAAATCAATAAAGTATCAATGTAAGGCACTGTGGTGTTTATGAGAAATCAATAAAGTATTGTAGCGAGGCATGGGGACTTCCGTTTACACCAGGCTTAAATGGGTAAACAATAATCTGAAGAATTTTGTGCGCTGTTTTCTGCGAGATACTTGCGAAGCATCATTCTAGAGCCAATAAATTTCAGATTATTCTTGATTTCTGGTGCATAAAAAGTTACATTTGTTTGCAATATAGTGTAGATCAAATAATATACGACTATCACGCATACCTTTCTTGCAGATAACTAGCTTGTCGGTCATTTGCGCACCAGGCAGATTTAATTTCATTTTGTTTGCTGTTATGTCAGTCATTTATGCTGGCTTCTGGTTATTATTTCTCCAAGCAGACTAAGTTAGATACCCCATCGTTGATGCTTAAATATGGGGGTGCTGCAAAATATCAAAGGCACTGCACAATGAATACAAATGAGCTTCTCAATTAGTATACATATATACATATACTCGTTCGACGATAACTATATTTGAAGGAGTTTCCTCGTTTCTTAATGGGTGATATCAACCGTCGAATACGCCTGATTCATGCTTGTATATGTATAGGGGTATTTGTAAATGTTTATATTTTGCTTGTTTTTGGCTTTTTTATTGTCACGACATGTATTGTCAACAACTAGATTGCTATATGTTTATTCATTTTCTTTATCGGGGATAATCATCAAAAGCTGTTACATGTTTCATGAATTAGTTTAATTTATTATCGTACTAAACAAATTTTACGAACATTTATGTATTTCCACAAATGACCGATGGATTCACACTTTTCATCAGCTTCGCCACCAACAGTGCATAACAAGTCTTATTTAGTCTCAACAGATATACTTAGGATTACAATATCTATAACCAGTGTTAAGTTTGACACTGCAAATAATTGCATTAAATAGCATTTTAGAAAAATCCGGCGACAAATGATTGCTGACGGTTGGATATAGCCTGTAATTAGGTTTTGTATTTTTGCGAATTGTATGGCTAAAGGCTTTCTACTTCATGCTATCTAGCATCCGGATTGTAACCGGATTGTAGCTCGATGCCCGATTGTAACCTTCGCATATACATTTTGCGTTCATCCTTTGTTGAAAGGGATTTACGACGGTGATTGGTTCAATGTAAATACGATCATAACTACTTCAGCAACGCAGTTCAGTAACCGACATATTACGTTGACACGAAACAGCATTCAACACTTTTGACGTCGTTTTGTACGAGAATCAAGTGAAATATTCCCCTGCAGAACAAATTGGATTAGCTTCCAAGATACTAACTACATACGACAGCGATCGCCCCTGTAGTAATACGGTATCCGCCACATTATATCTAGAGTTCTCTCCTCGTCCCCCGTTCCCTTACGCATTCATTCATTACATTCCTGTATATTACAATATGTACTCGCTTATATCATCGAGACCTATCATTATCAAGGAATGCTCGTGCCATTGCTTGCATATAAACGTTGTGCCCAGCGGTTACCCTGACATGTATACATTCCAATCCTCACTGCGCGCCTGCGAACTAAGATCACGTTGAATCGAGCGTTGCACCACATTTGTATTAACACTGCGAATGCAGCGAGTGATTGCATATATCTGTTCCCAAAGTACTACCTCTACAGCTCTACTCAACGTTCAGATTGACTCCTGCTTAATGTCATATTATTCGCGCGACAGACCGTCTAACAAGTTCCCATTATCCGTTTTGGTGTGGTGGAGTTATTCAGTCATATTCGTCTGGGTAGTCGCCTCTATCAAATATTGACAGCACACACGCACACACACACACACACACACACACACACACACACACACACACACACACACACACACACACACACACACACACACACACACACACACACACACACACACACAAACACACACACACATATATATATATATATATACATATATAAATATACGAATTGTGATTGGTAAAGGGTGGAAGCAGCTAACTGGATGGCTTCATGCAGACCTTGTGACCTTCTATGTAATCAATCATTCCCGTGAGGGCTTAAAGGAATGATATCAGAGAGAATATTGCTTGTGAAAAATTGCCCAAGCAATGTTGCTCCAGTGCATATTACTTTAATTAAGGTTGTATATGAATTCTTCTGTCTCTTGATAGACAGGGATGCGAGAAGGCTTTTTGAAAATTATTATCTCATCTACACACAAAACAAAACTCGCCCCTATTATTCAAAATTACAGATCGAAGGCAGCGATGTTACAGCATCGTTCTGTGAATGAAACAAGTGAATGTAATGAGCGGACGAATATAACGACACGCCGACTGCAACTCGGACGGACGGTTGCGAGCACCGCTGACACGCACTGTCTGATCAATTGGATTACTCGATCGTTGGACATTACAGTAATAGTCATTAGCATTTTATAAGTATGCTCAGATGCATTATCCAATTTTGCTACCAATGTAACGTCGTCGATATTGATAAAGCAATTGCAGAGGCTGCAAGGAGCATGATTGATGTCAAAAACGAATCCATCAATGATATAATGGCCAACTTTTGTGGTCCTTTGGTGTTTGTATGTCCAAGTTGCAATATGTATCGACTGATAGCGAGAAATACGATGCTTGCAGAAAGAGTCATCTTATTCGTTTAAATGTAGCTCAATTTATCTTATAGAAGTATCACAATGAAAACATAAAGACAGATTATCTAGATGGGTGGATGGGTACGTATAAAAGGCTATGTTTATTAAGCATTGAAAGTTATCAGTGCTAATGCATATCAACGCTTCACTAGTGTGCTGTGATGGAGAAGCACATTATCATTTATAGCATTTCTGTCACCACTTGCAGTAAGGAATATTCTCAAAAGTAACGAGTCCCATGATCCGGACCAGCAATTCCCACAGGGAGTGTATAAATACTTTCTAATATCTTGCATTATAAATGGCCTCTAATGTCTTGCATCTTTATGACTTACTGTTTGCTAGCCGTGTCAAACTGAGCTACATATACGCCAATCATCGTCTAATCTCTTTCGTGTGATGATGCAGGTGCCATGAGAATGAATACCATCATGGTTATCTTGGTGTCACATTTCCCATTCACTGTCACTTCCATTGGCACCGAGAAATCTTTAAGATATGCGTTGACCTTATTTGCACTAGGGATAAATTTGTGGCAAACGCTGAGTATTCCGTTTTAACGCAATGTCTAAGTCAACATGAAGTTGATATATACAAACACGTCACATAAACTTAGTGTACGCAGCGAACGATTGAAAATTGATTTGGAAATATTTGACTGAATGTGAGGATATGATATTGTCATCCTAGACAATAATATGGTACATGATTTAGGATGTAATGTCCCACGTAGAGTGATCATGAGTATCAAGGCAGTAAAATCAACATGGCCAGATGTGATTGATTTGTGCAGTACGTGTTCATAAATTGCAGCATTGCAGCGATCGTGAGAAGATGGTGCTGTTGAATCGATTTGATTCTATGACAAAGAGAATTGTCCACAGATCACAACAGGTTCATTCTGGAATCGATTAACAGCATAACGTTAGGTATGCCAACTGCTTGCATAATTCCTACATCTCGAAATACATTTTAGCATGTCTGTTACTAGGCAATTCGAATAAACAAAACACCAACAATGTGTCGCCCAGATATCTAGAGTATTGACCAATTGGTAGAATACCCATCCATTTGGCCGTTTGGGAATGCTGCTACCAATTAACAGGGATGCAGAAGCAATCACTTACGCCCCGAGTGTCTTTAATTACGAGGATAAATATTGCTCTGAGGTCATGGGTTGAAAAGTATGTCAACCTTTTACAAAGAAACCCTAGTATTTGCATTCGCACTTCGAGGATTAAATGTACTTTAATCACCGGTTGACTCCTCCGATGACACTTGAACAGGTAATGCTAGATAGTATGTGGAGCTGAAGAGGTTGACGGACATAGCGTATCAGGATTAGGACAAATGTCCTTACGACAATTCTTTATCGAAACGGGCCATGCAAACAATCTACCTTCATAGGTTGCATCAGCTCTTAACGTTCTTTGGCGCTGTGAATTGTTCAACGTATTACAATCGCTTGCTTGTGTTCTTTATCCGAACGCAGAACCACTGCTCGGTTCTTTCGTGTGTTAGCGACACACATAACTAACACCTATAATCAATGTGCCCTATACTTATATCAAGCTGATTATTTAGAGCAATTCGCATCATTACCCTTTCTGTTTTAATAAAACAATGTTAACTCCAGTGCGAGATTATCACGCACATCATGGTTGTATTGAATAATATATATATATATATATTTTTTCTAATGACACCAGTTTAATGCTAGGGCTACCTGCAGCCTTAAGCAGGTTCGTGCGTTGGAATGAATATTGAAATCCATTTGGTGTCCCGGTTTGCGATTTAGATGGTATTCGAGATAGTGTGTTAGGTGGGTGAGGGATTGCAAGTCAAACCCCTGCAATACTTATGTCTGGTTGATACCTGCTATACGTCAGTCACCGGCATATTATATCTGGCTCGTGACTCGTCGGCAGGTCATGTACGTTACATTTTTGTATTTTCATTCCTATTGGGACAGTATAGTTTACTCTATCTCACTCACTGTGATGTCCTTAATACCATACGTTTGCTGTTTTGTACGAATAGGAATAAAGTTTGACTTGTAGAGGTTTTTTACGCCGGATATGCAAATCTTTGGCAACTGTTTTGATAGTAATTTTTCTTCATGTGCATCGGTGATGATATGACATGCTAATGACATGGTATGTATATTGGCTGGCTGTGTGTATCAATTTAAAATAACGATACAGAGATAGTGGACGCCTTGAGCGGATTGAGGGAAGAAGCTTGAACGACAAGATGCGATAAAAATCAACGCAAAAAGTCGATAGGAGTTATAATTGAACTGAAGTACATTGTAGCATATCTAGCCATTTGTCAATAAGCGGTGATCAAAGGTCACATACTACGTATAAATTGAATGCTTTTGCCACGGAATCATGATCAAAGCACTGGTACGATATTTGCATTGTGCCAGTTAATTAGGGAATTGCATTTTCATATTTAATGTTTGGTGAATTATTCCCTGAAGATTCTCAAACTTTGCTATTACAATATCATCTTCCCCAAGCTTAACCTCTTTCATTAAAATAGAGCATTGGTATCACCGGTGACAGTAAAATGTCAATCTAAAACGAGTGTTTCTTACCTATATTTGCAATCAAGCACACGCCTAGAGTGGAATTGGCATTGTCATTTTTTCAACAGAAAGTTTAAGTAGCAGAAAGCTCATTTGGGATGGAAACAAATGATGCCGTTTCCTTTTGACCATGCGAAACTTTGGAAAAACTGAATGAATTAACGTATGTTGTTGTCTGCAGTAACACCTTGTCAAGCATGGGAATCGACCCTGAAAGCAATTTAATTTACGATATGATCTGGCGTTACGAATCTGTCCATTTATCCTTTACTCTTATCATCAGAACTAGGTAATTGTCTAATGCAATTGTGATATAGATTAAGTTTGCAGTGAAATCAGGATCGGCCGGCGCAGCTTAACACATCGTCATGCCCTCCTAAAAGCGAAAATGTACCTCAGAATTAAGACATTCTAATAAAAATGGTATATAATTCATTAATCACGTTAGGTCAACACCAAATGCTGTGTTATTGTTTTTTGCCTGATCGACTGTTCTGCAAATCAAGGAAGTAGCGGCTGTAGAAAAAAGTGGAAATGGTATGTAAAAAAATCGGTATGTGAACGAAGTATACAGAAAATAGTGTTCAGCTGTTATTCGAACAGCTAACTTTGCCATCGATCATCTGCGTTGGCATCATTATTTGAATCTATTTGGGAAGTGGGAGGCTGTTTGCTTCCAATGATTATGGTAGCAGACCTACCGCCGTATTGCGCATATAAATGGCGGACGCTTCAGATCCGCGCCAACATAACAAATGTTGGTTCTGAAGAACCAATCAATGGATAATATATTCGTAAGATTATAAGTCAGACAGCGGGTTAGGTATGGAACTGTGCGTTTGGCACGACTGTTATACGTATATAGTATCTTTGTATAATAATTCAATTTGAAGAGATCATGGTCACTCGGCCAATGCGGATGAAACATGATGTATGATTCAAGGAGCCTGTCAAGAATCGACAGAGAGAACAGAATCGTTGAATCTTTAAGTTGGAGGGCGTTGGGCAGAGAAACAGAAATGGGGCACAGTCAAACAGACTACATTTCTCACGGTGTCTTAATGGAGCGGGTTTCGTCTAGAATTTCACTGTTACCAGTAAAACTGGGATTTGATTGTCTGTTTTGCTTTTTCCAATATTCTGCGTTTGCCAGGAACTAAATCCAGCACGATCTTACTTCACGGTTCTTCAAGAGTTTGCAGTTCTATCGACTTCAGGTCTATCAACTCAAGCGTAACGATTTTACATTTATCAATGTGCTGCAAATTCATAGCACACTGATTAAATACTTTTGGTTTCGCCACACGTTACGACAGGAGGGATAGAGCAACAGTTTTTACTCTCACTGGTGAAAGCACATGGGTGAGGATTCAATCCGAAAATGTATCCCATAATAAATCATCTAAGTATATCTAGCATGCCACAACGACCCGATACAGCTTTACAAGGCAAAAAGGGCAAAAACAAATCCAATCTATTATGAATCTGAATAGTATATCAAATTCTATGTCAAAAGTTATGTTAAATTAGAGGGTTATGCTGTGCCTAGGCTGCAACATGCGGCGGTGATGTTATTTAGTTAGTGATTGCTGGCTGTAAGGCTATTATCGACGATCCCATATCAGATATATCGGCTGAGCATGTTAGCACACTGCTGCAGACAGCCTGGATATAAAGTTTAAGTACGCGGATAATTTAGCTATCATACATGGTAAAAGTGAAAATGAAACGCGGTGTTTATGGTTTTTATGAAATATACTTTTAATTATTTACTTGCTGTACAGAATATTCTGGCACTTTTACAAAGCTTCATCGACAGCTTTTCCATAGGCATCTCTGTTACTAAGTATGTTCCCTCTATCCCAGGATATATGTAGGTTATTAACTAGCCGGTAAATAAGTGAGTTTTAAATGACTATCTACATCTGAACATTCGGACTATGGTAATAGGTACAACCCCACAATACAATGATGGCGATGATAAGACAGATTCCCGTTCATCTACTCAACAAGAATCCCAGAACGGGTTTCGAATCCAAAGCTGCATGGATGAAAGTAGCCTTGAACGAGGGAACTAAGTATATATTGACAGCCCTTGGTATTTACAACTTAAGGAAATTAATGAAAACGACATAGCAGTATCGAAATCGTGATGCTCCTCAGCGTTGTGCTGTGTGCATCTAAATGCCTCAGGTTGTGTAGCGGTCTTCATACCGGTCAGTTATTAAATAGGAGACCGCTTGGTGAACTTCATTGTTGGTTTCATTGTTCCTTGCTGACAGTTATACCTAATATATAATAAAACACACGAAATAATACAGCTTTTGTCAAATTTATATTTAGTACCTGTGGTCCTGATAGATAAAATCTAGAACCCAATCCCCCCCCCCCCACCACCCACCTTATGTTTTGTCCAGGAACCTGGTCACACACGACAGTGTGCAAACATTCATTAGGCTTAGGCAGCTATGAACCCTCTTCTGGGTGCCAATACTCTAGATCTGTTTTGTTTTTGACATCTATTCGTTCTTCCTACAAGAGCAATCCAACATCCGAATGCTTCCATTATGTTGGAGTCGTCTGCATTTATGGAGCGGTGATTTCACCTTTATGATACGATGAATTTAAAATTCATCGCAGTATATGTGTTAGAATGATAGCAACAATTCACAGGTGTGACGGGTACTGATATATGTTAAGGTACGCTGCGTCGAATCTGCCCGGTGATCAAAGTATCCTGACGTTTCGCCTCGCGAAATACACCTGGTAAATTCCTGCTCATTGTGAAAAAAAGACAGTGAGAGAGTCAGGAACGTGGAAAGACTGCCAATGAAACAGACGGTCAGCATAAAGGGTATCCGTAAGGGGCGGGATGATCGTGGTACAAGGAATCGCGGCAGAAATACTGCATGTCCGGCGCGCTCTAAGACCGACCTATTACACCAAAGCACATTTCCGAGAACAAGAGTGTTGGCCGGTGCTAAACATGCTTAATTGGGTATCTCGCAGGACCCAAGTACAGTGAGGTGTAGACAAGACAATACAATGAATCATATGAACTCAAGAAGCAATAAACCAGATAAACAGAAAGTACAAACAAATATCGCATAATAATTATGTGATTACAAGAACAGGTATACAATGCGATACAAACAAACGTTATACAATGCTAGATGTTCGAGAAAGAAATTCTGAGGTACTCTAGAAATTGTGGTTATGTAGTTGACACATGATTATGTAAGAACAGCAAAAACGGAATGGCCAGGAAGGCCAGCAAAGGGAACCGGCCAAATGTAGGGAGGAGAGAGAAAGGAAAGAGAGATAACGTGGCGCGAATGATGTAACAAAATAACAAACGACAAACCGATACAAATTTCAAAACCAAGCAGAAGAAAACCATTAACGTGGTAGTCTGTAGCAGTTGTTGGAGTTAATACACATTTCACTCATTGCACGGTAACCGAGAACTGTTGAGTTGTAGAGAAGGAGAGATAAAGTTGGTTGCAATCTGAGCGCCATGTACCATGGTGCTGCAGAAGTTCCATATTTATGCCAGCATGATACGCCATCGAACACCCACCTCGGCAAAGGCTGTGCCCTGAATACTGCGCAGCGTCCACGACCATGTAAATGTACCTATCTTACTAAATCATCAACTGTGGGGTATGTGAGATGAATGTCGCCATTTAAGTACGAGTCTATTGGTATGCCATCATTAACAGAGCGTGTTGGCGGATAACTCAAATCCACTACCACACGGCGGTCTGCTGAGCCATTCTTTTCTACAGTCTGACGAGGAGAAATCGTTAAACCAGAAGATAATGGGTTACATTTAAAAGGTCTTTCGCGATTTCAGTGGTGATGTAGCTGTCGACGTGTGTAGTGTAGCGAATACCTGAAGCGTGGTTGGTGATAGGCACGTTGGGTGGTCTGGAGGCGGTGTTATTTACAGGAAATCCAAAACGAAGTAAATCACATAAGGCGATGTCCGTATAATGGAAATCATCTAATAGCGCACACTATGCATCAACATGAAAGCGAGAGCTAACTGGTATCTTTGCGGCTCGACAATTAGGTAGACCAGTAGCTTGGATTGTGGTGTGAGTGTTGATAATACATTCGATATCCATTGTAGGGGTTAGGGTTGGAGGCAACAGGGAAAGAGGGGGACAGGGAGAATGTAAAGGTTTGTAATGACAGGGAGCACTTCCAGGAGAAGCCTACTGGTGGCTGTTTTGACTGGTATGGGGGTGGGTTGTGATCCATGGTTGTGGCCACAACGTCTACAAGACTTGGCCCTGTACTGTTCTTCAACCCCAGCTTTAAAACATTCTTTACAGATGTGCTTTAATTTGAATCTTTGTCCCCTCAGGCAACCGTTGGGGTCAAAATTCCATTGATAACATATTTGTTATGAAGGTCGAAAAGTAGTGGGGGTCCGAAAAGATGGGATGGGCGAAGCATTTCGTCCTTCCACGAGGAAATGGAGTTCGACCACAGCCGATGTGTGCCCTCTTGGAACTCTGTAAGGGCCATGCCATAAAGAGATCGTACGGCGGGCCACTGGTAAGACATCGCCATTCCCATTATTTCCTGGAGATGCTGAAGACGAGCGTGCATTTCTGCTCGTGGCATGTCAGACATGATAATTCTCGCTTGACCGAGGACAAACTCGGCCATTGAAAGATACTTCTGTTACGTCCGCTCGATGGACGAATTGTTCGGGAGATAATAATTTTTGCTTACTTGATGCAGACAGGAACAACCTATCGGCCCTGCGTTCAGGTGGAGGTGGCAGTACAAACTGGTTGTGCGCTGTATTGAGACAGGAGGCCTGAGGTCCGCTGAGCGGTGGAAGGAGCGGTTCAGAATTTCTTAAGTGGGCCGTCGTTGGAAGCTGGGAGCTCGACGAGTGTAGTGGGCGTGAAGTTAGCAGCAGCCGTTGAAGCCCGCGGAGAAGCAGGACGGTTGAGCCCCCCCCCCCCCCTCCCCCCGGGGTGTTCTCTCCTTGGAAAGGTTAGGGGTGTGCTGCCATGGGAAACAAAATCCGGACCATATCTATACCAAGCCAGAGTGAGAAAATCAAACCATTTACATACCAAATTCTCTGAAAAAAGACCCATTCATCAATGCATATAGCAAAATAAATGATCCCAAATCATATCTAGACCACCTCGAGGAGCTACAAGGGACCCAACCATGTACCAAACTAACGATTCAGAATGATAAAATACGTTTATTAAGCTTTGCATCTGCCAAAAAAAGAGAAGAAAACACTGGTTCGTAACGGCAAGGCGGTTAATCTAATAGCGGCCACTAAATAAACATGACTCGGGCCCGCAGGCTATCAACGAGTGCCACAGGACGTCCGGCCCGTGAGGTAGACGATATTGCGCGAAACAGTGGAAGGAGAATGTACGGACCTGACCTTTCTGTTGGCTTATCATGCCATAAAACTTGTCTTTGAAACAACGCAACCACGCTGACTGATAGTACTGGCCACCATTGACTCAGGTGACTTGAGCAAACACCAGTATTGAGCATCATATTGGATACCCATCACAAAATAAATATCCATTGCTATACTCGCTGTAAAAAATGACTATTGGTATACCAGGTCATTACCAAAAAAATCCATTGCTATACCGGTCTTCAAAAAATAACGACCCATTTGCCAAAAAACCGACCCCAAATGGCGGCACATCCCCACTAACCTCCACATAGTGAGTACCCCAATCCCCTGGGGGTTGAGCCCTGTACAAATAGCTGAAGTTGATGTCGTCATGTTGGTAGAAGTTATGGACGTAGAGAGGGTGGTAGTAGTATGAGTTACTGAAGGCGTCGAAGCCATGTCTGCTGAACAGTTCTTTCCCCACAGTTTTTTGTGACCATGCAAACGTAATCCACACGAAGTACCGTTTTTGACAGAAGCCATACAACACGAGAGCGCTGTAGAAAGGAAGGAACCCGAGTGAGGTGATCCGAGAGAGGGAGCATGGAAGGTATATATTTCACTGGCCAGTCGGGCCGGTAACCTTGAAATTCTACCGGCCCTACAAATTTTCTACAGGCCCTACATTTTCAGTATAATATAGAAAAAAAAACAAAAATGTACGCGTTTTTATTGTTTTTATATATTTTATTCTAATATTAAACGCAACATTCAAATCAATATTTACGAACCTGTAAAAACATACAAAAAGCAGCATTTATTCAATGAGGTCAACAGCACAATTTTCAAACACACATACTTTTCCTCATCTACATCATCACTTCTTATATATAGTCTGCGACCTCTTAGTCCTGAAGGCACGACATCTTCAGAAATGTTGTACCGTTAACAAATCGCATGCAGTTATATAGGTATGCTTACTGACGGCTTGGAAGTCAACTCGCAAGAAACGCCACGCGCGTTACGTAAGTCATACAACTGTAGGTAGGCCTATCGTTAAATGCAATTAGAACGTACTGCATTCGCAAAGCAGACGCGGAAGAAAATTCACGAGGAGAGCGCGAAGAAAACATCGCGCGCGTATGGGTGATGTTACGTTTTTCCGACGCGTCACTTACAACTGTTACTGGCGCGAGAAGAGTTGACTTGTCTAATGAATACCATTCACATATGATATATGGTAAATCAAATTAATGAATTAAAATAAAAATGCCTTTATGCGATGGAAAAGCGGTTACATAAAATTTGTCAACAGACAGGAAATGGGGAGTCTCGTTGATTCGTTGTTGCCAAGTAACCGTTCGACTTATTTCAGGTCAGTAGGTGCATGTTGTATTTAAATATGAGAGGCTGCCATTAGATAGCTTGGGAGGGAGTGGGGTGGGCTTTTGTCCATGTTCTTGTCTTCACACCAGATACCGTGATGGGTCAAAATTATACACTGACTGCAGCCAGCTGATCCCTGATCTACGGATTATAAAGTCTTCCCAAACAATCAAGGCACGTTAGTTGTATAACTTTTTCTGTGAGCCTATCTATGCCATCGGTTTATTAAACAGTTTACTTTCAGTTTATACACTATAGGTCAATACATTATGCAAGACATGATAGTATACAGCCGGGAAGCTTTCTTATCTCGTGTGTTTGTCGGGTTTAAGGTTCAAGCGGCGCTTAATTACGCGAGCCCAACTGCTGTTGTATTGAACTGGGCGCGAGGTGTTAGCGCGAAAAAATCTACCCGCCAGTCGGGCGGGTGGTTGTGATTATTTACCCGCCCGACTCAAATTTCACCCGCCATTGGCAGGCGGGCGGGTGGTAATTTCTAGCCCTGCTCACACATACGCACGCACACGCACACAGACGCACCCCTCATCCCACACAAATACACACAAACAAACATAAATATGCACAAATATATATATTTATATATTCATTTATATTTACCTATAAGTATATGTAAATATATATACACACCCCCATATATATATATAAATATACCTGTATAAAAATATATATATATATATATATATATATATATATATATATATTATATATATATATATATATATATATATATACTCCCTATATATAGATATATATATATATATATATATATATATATATATATATATATATATATATATATATATATATAGATAGATAGATAGATAGATATAGATAGATAGATAGATAGATAGATAGATAGATAGATAGATAGATAGATAGATAGATAGATATAGATAGATAGATAGATAGATAGATAGATAGATAGATAGATAGATCGCTCGATAGATAGAGAGAGATAGAGAGAGAGAGATAGAGAGAGAGAGAGAGAGAGAGAGAGAGATAGAGATAGAGAGAGAAAGGAGAGATAGATAGATAGATAGATAGATAGATAGATAGATAGATAGATAGATAGATAGATAGATAGATAGATAGATAGATAGATAGATAGATAGATAGATAGATAGATAGATAGATAGATAGAGCGAGAGATAGATAGATAGATAGATAGATAGATAGATAGAGATAGAGAGAGAGATAGAGAGAGATAGAGAGATAGAGAGATAGATCGCTAGATCGATAGATCGATAGATAGATAGATCGATAGATAGATAGATAGATAGATAGATAGATAGATAGATAGATAGATAGATAGATCGATCGATAGATAGATAGATAGCGAGAGATAGATAGATAGCGAGAGAGATAGAGAGATAGAGAGATAGATAGATAGATAGAGATAGATAGATAGATAGATAGATCGATAGATAGATAGATAGATAGATAGATCGATAGATAGATATCGCTAGATAGATAGATCGATAGATAGATAGATAGAGATAGATAGATAGATAGATCGATAGATAGATAGATAGATAGATAGATAGATAGATAGATAGATAGATAGATAGATAGATCGATAGATAGATAGATAGATAGATAGATAGATAGATAGAGAGAGAGAGATCGATCGAGAGAGATCGATAGATCGATAGATAGATAGATAGATAGATAGATAGATAGATAGATAGATAGATAGATAGATAGATAGATAGATAGATAGATAGATAGATAGATAGATAGATAGATAGATAGATAGATAGATAGATAGATAGATAGATAGATAGATAGATAGATAGATAGATAGATAGATAGATAGATAGATAGATAGATAGATAGATAGATAGATAGATATGTCTGTGTATCACGATTTTTTTGTACAAAACATATAGAGCCCAATCTTAGGTAAGCTCGTGAATTCATGTTGCCGGTCTTATTGACCAAGCATTATCATGTGCAATACATATATGATTTTATGGTATCAAGCTCTTATTGATATACTTGAATAGATCAGCCTTTACGTGCCCATTTTCCATTTATGTATCTGTTCTGCCTTTCCTTATTTGTTGTCTTTGAAGCTTACTTGTTCCATGGTTCAAATATCACTTCCAGTATAAACGTTGTTGCCGTGTTTATACAAGATTGTCTAACCACCGATATTTTAATTACCCTGCAAAGTGTTTGCACATATTTCTGTAAATTGCTTCGTATATCAAGATAAATAAATTTGATTTGTGTTTCAAATTGGCAAATGTTGGAATATCAATACAGCTGGGTGTCTTGATATATTGCTTTTCCGATGCCAATTTGCTGTAACATAATCCAATTTGACCAAAGAATCTCCCTGATTTCTTCATGTGAACAATGAATATAATCACATGCACTGTAAGGCTCTTCTGAGCTCAACTGTCTTTTATTTCACATATCATTGTTGAATTTAATCGATGTCGACACTTTGCATATCGTCTTCACTTACATTAATACAATCTTTGTTCGGGATTATTTTGTCCGTTTTCCATTGCTGTTATATGATTTATTTAATCTACCAAATCGACAGTTTTGATTGTTCTGTATATTTGATTGTACTTTGGCTTCTGAAAAAACATGGGGAAGATTGCCACGTTGTGGGCTTTCTCGTGAAATGGGTCAGCATCGTATTTTAAATGTGCCCTTTTTACTCCCATCGATCCATTTTAGCGGTGCAAGAGAAAACCACATCTGTATTAATTTCACTTGTTGCACAACAAGTAGGAGTAATCTGATGGATATTTATTTGGAACACATTGGTAAATGTAAAACCTAACGATACAATTGAGAGGACCGAAGAGTGTGTGTATAGAATATTGCAAACACATGAAAAACCGCAATACAAAAATGCACTACATTCTGCTCCTGGCTATAGTACATTACTCACAGGGATACATCTTACTGTTGTATTCAGGATGTGTAATATGTAAGACTCCACATGATTGTCACAATGACACGTTTATTAATACCGACATGTAGTGGAATACAATCATATCAGATATGATAGGCACTGCATCGATTGCGAGCCTGACATTCGATCGTTTTCAAATACAACCTTGATTCGTACGAAACACAGCGTATGTTGAAAGTATATGCACGGTATATAAGCTGGTCATTGACTACAGAGTTTCGTAATCACACCTTACACGATAAAGACACCGACAATCACATTGTGCAATCCTCACTTAAGCCTATCAATTCACAAATGCTCTCCTATAATTAGATGATGCATGAAATGCACTTACATGCGTCATCATTCGTGTTTGTTGCATATCTTAAGCAACCATACATGTGTCCGGCATAACCATGGCTTCAATGAGCAAATTGTACACAATGATGGTGATTTGAGTTTAAAAGAGTTCTCACTGTCAAACCGCATGAAAATTGCCTTTCGCTTTATTATCAATGTCTTTCTGGGGACATACGCTACGTCAAATCAACCAGTAATGCGATGTTGAGTTGCCAATTAACTCTGCTGAGCGCATAACGCTATATCGCGTTTCCTTTCGGGCGTATGTAATTATGGACAATAGAATCATAAGTTGAGTAAAGTGAGAGAGATTTTGGCAGTGTATTTCACAGAAAACTATTATTTGGGATCATCATAGTTCTATTCCATTTTATGTGAGTCACGAATAGAACATTGGATACCACTCGATGCTTGATATTAGACAATGAATCGGCCTTTGTTCTAGCCGTCAATCGCTTTGCCTATTCAATATATCAGGTGTTTAAATCATAATGAGGCAGGTACAAGACGAGCAGCTTCTTAAGTTGCATACGAGCAGTACGAGCAGTAACGCTCCGTGAAAGTAATACAACCGATAACATAGAATACAAATGACCACAGAGAGCGAGACAATAAGGGCAGCAGTATTTGGTTTTATTACAAGCCATGTACACCACAAATCAGATCCACAGAAGATGTCTTGATATCAATTATCTTATCGGTCTTCTTTTATATCAGATCAACAGCATTTAACCATCTTTACGAAGCATCATTTCATTCTTTTGAATGGTTAGTTTATTGATGGAGGTTCCAAGATCTGATGAATTGTCGTTGGGCCGCATGTTGTAATGTTTTTTGGTAATGTTGACGTGCCCTTTATTCACCGTCAACCGCAACGTCCCACGACCGTATTGACCGATACCTGTCATTCAAAGGTGATTTTTTAAGTGTTTCAATACGGTTACACCAAAACACTTATGGATTTATTGAGCCTGTGTGAACAATAAAATAAAATAACTAGATATCCTTCTCTCAGTTTTGCCATCGTCTCTTTCATGAACAAATGCAACCATTGTCAAATTACTGAACCAGACTAGGATGCCCAATGTAGTGTGGTCGATGAGAACATTGTTTCCTCACTAAATTGGATGGCTTTCAGATGCAAAAAGTAGTATGACTGAGAAGTCGCAGGGTGTTTTCATGTAGTAAACATAGAGTAAACCATCGTAAATTTGTTTCATTCAATGCGGAAATATCTTACACAAGTGTCAAATCATTTTGCTCGAGTGCAGCAATACTTGATGGCACAGAAGTGCATCATAAGCGCAGAACAAATCTTACGGAACGGGAATTGAACAATGGCAGTTTGGACCACGAGGTGCCATTGCGTGAGTTAAGCATCCTAAAACGCTAAGCATTGTCTGCATGAAAGCGCCTGGTATATATCGAATTTTTGTTGAACTTTTGTATGAAAGCTATGGGTGCAACGGAAAAGTAGCATTTTAACAGAATTTTACTGGCCTCTCATCGGCCCAAATGTCTCAAAAATTCCCAGCCAAAAGTAAAAGGCCATGTGGATCAAACTGATCAACGATAAATTGAAGATAATGTTTTCCTCGATCGTTTTGAGTGTGTTACACCCTCATTTAAAAAGAATAATAAATGCAACACTTTGCTTGTTATATAGTCCAATCTCGACTCCGAAAGCCGACGTGATAGATATGAATATGTTTTTAACCAAGATATCGTTCTAAAAACATCGAATGACAGGCAACAGACGACATATTTTAAAACACGATCAGCCTCGGACACCTTAGAAAAATACAAAAGGTGGGACCTACAAGAGCACCCAAACATATAACTAACTTTGTAGGCTACAACAATACTACAATGGCCCATGCGGTATTTCACCCACACGAACCCTGTTGGCTTTCTGTATTGCCTATTTATATCTTTGTGGCATGCGTACAGAAAGGCCTTAGGGAAGCGTTTGTGATCATATATGAAATAAATATGCGTCTTGGTTTAACGCGGTACATGCTCCAAACAGAAACACCCATCAAAGACGGGCCAATTATCAATGATAAAAAATGGAATAAGCCGAACCAATGGCTTCATGCAACCTTGCGACCTTCCATGAAATCAATCATTCTTGCGAGGGCTTGAGGGGATGACATCAGAGAGGGCATTGGCTGTAACAAATAGCCCAAGCAATGATGCTCCAGTGAATATTACATTAATTAAGGTTTTGTTTGAACAAACATATATTAATGTGGGAAGACTTCTTATGCATTGACATCTGATCAACAAACTAATCCATGCAACATGCCTACATCATTCAGATAAGAGAGATAAACGGCAACGATGTTACGGCACCCATAGTGAATGCAATGAGCGTTCCTTTACGATGATTACGAATGTACCGACACGTCGACCGCATCGCTGGTACGCATCGTCTCGTTGAAAAGATTACTTGATCATAACACAGCTACACTCGTTTGAGTATTTTGAATGTATCTCGATATAATTTGCTGTTATCAAGCTCAAATGCATTGGTCATTGGCGAACTTGTCAACAGCGGTGATGTATTTTCCGCAATGAGCTAACAATTGCTAAGGCTGCAAGGAACACAATTGATGTCGAGTATGCGCTTGTGATCCCGTAATGAACTTTTGGTGTGTATTGTGGATAAATAGAAGCTCAATTTTATCATTGTTGAGCTTCGATCTCGCCATTATTAGTATTCTACAGATTGATCGGCGTAGTAGATGTATGATCACCGGTCGCGACAAGTCAGCAATCGGTGCATAAAATACAAAAAATGGCGCCATATACCGCTTCCTGTAGAGAACCATACAATAACCGTTGGATGTTGTTCCAGATGACCCATGTGCAATGAATTTCATGACGTTTGAGAATTGCTGAGCACAATGAAGCCAAAAAAAGTGATAGCAAGCCAATGACAAATCTATATTAACTTTTGGGTGACAAGCTATAAAAGATACTGCCATATCGGCAATGATTGTGATGATTAAAAACAAAGTTTTGCTTTAAGAAGACACGCTTTTCCTTACATATATGAATCGCTTGGGAATATCGCAGACTGAAGAGGCCATTGAATGATTACCAAAGGCCATCTTTGTATTCTTGAATATAACAAGTTATAAGCTTACCAGAGGTACCACGCGGCACAAACAGCCTGTTGACACCTCACCGATCCCCACAGTTATATTACATTAATTTAGTTAAATGTTCTACCAAAGTGCCTTATTGCATTTGCACTATTTGTGAGTTAACAGGTACGATCATAAAGCTGTCCGTGAAAAACGAAATGCAATTTCAAACCTGCTAAACTTACACACTACCTGAAAAAACCTGCTTAGGTAGCCATTTATTCACTTAGTCAATTATCTTGTTCGTTCCTGCTGTAGTCAGTAAATTTCAATAATAATAACAATAGGTGCAAATGTATCATCGTATTTTCATTAAAAGACTTTTTTCATCTACAAATTCTCAACTCCACCTATGAATAATATAATTGGTTCCAGGAGCCCTGATGTCACGTCAGTAAAAACTGATGCAAAGTAGCCTTCCAAAATCAATCCGAGATCCATGGTTTCTTTAGTTTTCAATATCGATCCTGCAGAGCCATAACATACTTTTGGGTTTGTTTATTTAGACTGATGGCTGCATTGTATTTGTTGCAGAAATTTGGGGATTTAAAGCAATCTACATTGGTAAGAACCAAGTTGATATTTAGAAATTCGTAGTTGATATCCCACCGGAAGATTGCAGGAAGTATGCGATTGAAAGGCGTTACACTCTAATATTAAACGACGTCCCACTTTAACCGCGATGATATCAATTTCCATATATGTGGCTTCCGTGTGATCCGTGTTGATCAAATGGGACAGAAAATGAGGTCACTTTGCAATATATCAGCAGTCAGTCAGCCTGATGTAACAAAACGATCTATTTTTACAAAACTTGTCTCGAAATGTTTAACATGGATAAGGAGATGATTTCTGTAATGTGCTTTGGGGGTATTTATATATGATAAAATGATTTTCATCGCGGACATCATTGTCTTTATTGGAAACTCTTGTAGCAACCTTAAAACTGGTCTTAGTGCATTGTAAGTTAGAATTCTAGCAATGCTGGAAAAGAGGATTGTGGTTACTTAACAACCCCTGCTATATTCTACTTTTGTTTTAAATTGCCCATTGCGGCGCATATGCCACCGAACCTCAATAGTGTCACATGCTTCATTTATTATTGCACACACTCTCTCATTGACAGGTCACTTTATAATTTCCATATGCTCTACAAACGAGGTCGGGATAGGCGAGTCATCTGCAGCTAAACTGGTGTCTATGTACAGCGCTTGAACAGTGCTTAAACATAACAATGTCACACATTCAAATTGATGATACATTGTATAATGCACATATATATATTCGGGACTTACTATTCAATAACACTTTTAATAACTGTTATGCTGAATTGTGTATCACAATTAAGCTTTATAGCCGTGTCAAAACAGCATTCGCTTGTGTCAGAGCTCACAGCATCAATTACCATTGAGTAATTGGGTTAGTTAGCTTAAGTGTACAAGTAACATAACTCGAAACAGTCCATGGACCTACAATAAAAGACTCGCCGAGTGTCTGGTCCAATATGATCCATAGTCGTTAATATAACATATGATAGAATTTGTTCATGAGCAACCCAGTATTGTCTTGGTTGATATAATGCACATTGTATCAGTCTGCAATACCTAACCCCAACTTATGTAAACCTCTGGACAACAGCTATATCTGTCTAATGGTATATTCGGGCAAGGTTTTGCTTCGTTAGTATGATGGGATAGGTCGATTGAACAAATAATAATACTGAATAGGGCTTTCTGACTTCAAAGCATTAACAGGGTCGATTTTGCTGTCACATGTTTTATTGGTTATCATCCGTTTGGCAGCATTGCAGGCTGTCGCCAACTTACGTTGATTTAATTTCGGTTATTTGTAATAACTATGACGAAAAGATCTTTCATCTATAAATGAAGTAGGTATGATATGCGCAACATTTTTATACGATAGACAAGAACTCATGTCTCAACTTGCTTTTGTGTCTGAAATGAATTTGCCCGCAATTCCGAGCTGTCCACGCGGTGCAACCACAACAACCATGCCAATGGTTATAAGCAAAGTACTTCCTGGAACTGACACACCGACCATCCAGCCCTTAATGAATCCAAATAAAGAAATCTCTACCCCAACAACAACATTAACGTATCGATGATATTTTACACATTACATGCTACATGAGCACATCGGTATTATGAAAAGTGTCATTACCACAATAATGTCAAATCGTCTATGATATAGGCTACGCAAAGCAAAGCAATTACATCTCGATAGGCTACTGTCAGCCAAAAAATATAATTAGCGCTGTGAGTTGATTAACTTTTGTTCATTTCTTGCGTGTATTCTTTGTTTGGTTGGAGCCGAATCAATGACAAATTTCATGGCTCGGGGTAAGCCAGTGTTAGCTATGTTCTTGACACATGCTACGAATGCACATCAATTACATCGTAACTGTTTTACATTGACGCTCTACATCGATATCTCACTGATTAATTTCAACTAGATGCGTAATTTACGGTCATTTTGCGAGATATTTCACTAACGGGGAAACAAAAGCTACCATCACAGATCGGCACATTATGATGGTCGTGGAAGGTGATTATATCATCGATCTGTTCTTAAAAAAACAGTTGCTTGTGAGGTTCATCAAAAGTCTAAAGTAGCTCCTTGCTTTGATGTGAATTCTAACATCGATTGATTAATCTCGCTCGCGTTGCAGATGAAATACACGTTAACGTCTAAGGTGGCTATTGGGTCTCAGCAACGGTTAGGCTTGATGGATATCTACTCACCATCATATGACAGACTCGTTTGGTCTGGCTCGTGACTTGTCAGCAGGTTTTACCCGTTTACTTGGTTTGTCTTTCCCAATGTGACAGCAAGGTCAATCATTTCATATGTGCCTTGAGTTTTATGCAGTCTGAGCTTGGTAACTCAGATGAAAAGTGTGTCAATGTGGCAGTCGGTCTTTGCGTGCACGCCGGATATGCATTGCATGTACCGTCTGAAAGTCTTCATTCAGCAAATGGAAGTAAAAATAGACGATATGTAGCGACAGCACTTTTGCTCTAATTACCACGCATGCATGTTTTGTTTTTAAGGTTGCATTCTTGTACCTGACCACACTCGGGTTTCCGTTTTGGTTATGACTTATTTGGTAGTATTCTTTTTACTGGTTATCGTCTTAAAATAAGATTTTTGTGTTTGAGTATATTTTTCGGGGCTAAACAATATTTAGGAAGGGTTTTGACAGTGTTTAGGGTTTTATTTGGTTAAGGTCACTTTCCTGTGTTGCATCATGGGAAATATAGATAATATTATTATTAGAAAATAGCATCTATCGGTTGTTCGAACCGTGCTACATTTCAAACGTGATTTATTGAATATCTTGTGGTTTTTGTCAAGGTTTGTTGTTGTCGCTCATGCTTGTTAGAGATATATAATCAAATGATGCTATTATTTACTAAATGTGTCACGTGTACATTTAGCGAGGGTATAAATAGGGATGTTTTCGGAGGATGAGCAAGACACGTTGCCAGCCAGCCAGCGAGCACCCAGCTCTGCTCGCTGCTCTGCTCAGCTCTGCTCGCTTCTCTGCCCAGCTCTGCTCGCTGCTCTGCCAAGCTCTCTCTTTCTCTCCCTCTCTGGATTCATTAATCAAATATTCACGTGACTTACCGCCTGGCTTCCAATCATCAACTTACAATATAACTGCTCCTTTACAATACAAGGTAACTGAAAGTACCCACCTAATTACCATATGTTGCTTGGATGCTTGTGGCAATGTGGTATCAGGAGGTTGTCATGGCAGCCAACAAGGCCGAACTAAATTGCAAATACATGCCAATCATACTGTTGTGTGATTGCGCTGACGTGCTTCCGTGCTGTAGGGATACATAAAACCCGCATATGGTCGCGTGATGGCTAAACTATTGTCTCGTGATATATAAAATATGAATATATATGTATATATATATATATATAGAGATATATATATATATATATAGAGATATATATATAGATATATATATATATAGAGATATACAGATACATATAGATATATATATATATATATATATATATATATATATATATATATATATATATATAGATATATATATATATATATATATATATATATCTATATATATATATATATATATATATATATATATATTTGCATATAAATATCCGCATTTTTGCTTTTGCGTCTTATTGGTTGTTCGAAAGGTTTTGAATTAACACACTTTCCAGTGCAATCTACAGCTTCAAGCCTTAGCGAACATACTTTGATAAGACAGGGCGCTTACAACAAATAACACACCTGCCCTGCAGCACATACCGAGTTAAATTCAGGAAATATATATCCCATCATCAGCATTTTCCTTAGGGTAATAATTTTATGCTTCATCCGAATATTCAGTAAGTTACTGATATTTGAGGATGTCCTCATGGTGGTGGGTTCTGTTTTTGCTTTGTATTGTAATATGTATGTTGAATTACCTCGGTGAAGAATGAGTGAGTATATGTCAAAGCCTTGCATAGTTGCCGTCAATTCATATTTGAAAACGAAACACTAAGTGAACTTTGATAAGACCAAATGCATTATGGGTATAGTCGTTCCCTCATGATATTGAAATGATAATTAGTTGTTCTGAGATTGAATCAAAGAGTACCCGATGTGAACTTATTTTCGATGAAAACGCCTTCAAAATTAGATACAATTGTTACAGCTTCAATGACAACATTTTGACATATCATCATGATATGGCAACCAAACGCGTCAGATTATGAGCAACACAGCAACGACATTGGTATACCGGTCTACCTCAAAAACATTTGGGTGCTTTGTACTGGCCGAGGAAATAATTGACCATCTTCTTTTTAATACCGTACTATTGAACCAAAATATTATTTATAGCTCACGAGTAAAGACTTGCTTCTTGTTTCTCCCTTTCAATTACTCTACTAATAGACCCATCGTCTTATCTGAATACACATTCAAGATAATTCAACCCATAACTTCTGCGCGAGTAATTGAGATAATCACGTCATTTATCATAAGATATCAGATATTGTTTGCGGGTAAAGGTCGCCATAACATCAGAGTTTACGTGACCAGGCGGTCACATGTGCACAGGATCGATATAGGTTAAACAAACGCGATCAAGCGGCCATTTGTTTTGCTTTGATAATGCCCTTGATAATCAAAAGTCTCAACCGGTAGTGTGCAGGCTGTTCCCCTTTTGAAATGATTTGTTGGAATATTTAGGTTATATAAAAATAAAACGATGTGATCACTTTTCAGTACAAATTGTACTTAAGCAAATTTTTGTGTCAAATATTTTGAAAATTGGCTTAACTATCAAGGACATGATAGTTGCTAGAAAGACAAAATGATTGGGAATTCATCTTAAAGACTAAATCGGAATGGAAATGATCAAACACTCCTTTGTCAATTTCGGCTTCAGAGAAACTTGTGTGGATGTCATGATTATTTTGTATTTTGTTTTGGATATTATGATTATTTTGTACTAGGAATTTTATTTTTGATTTCAGATAACGTAGCTGTCATTCATAAAGTTTGGTAAAATTTTACTACCATATTCTGCTCATTTGTCAGGGTAATGACAAATGTTTTAGAACATCGTAACAACATTACACGATAAAAGTCTGTGAAAAGTCTAGGGGCTTTATGCTCGACAATCGTTTAAAAACAGTTGGCCTCCCATGAAGCAGTTCTGGTGGCCCTTCTTATAGCATTGTTTCTAAAGCCACCTTTTGAACCAATTACTGCTGTCGGATGATCTGTTAATATGAAATCACCAGACGACCACAGAAGGCTTTTGTTATGTTAAGATCAAACCGATCTAATATATGCACAGATGCCATGTCCTGTCATGATTTAGCATTTAGAAGTTACTCATTGTTTATAGGGGCCATACCAGTCGAGTAAATAGGCCTCGGCAACTACGGCAGTGATTGATCGCCCGAATTACACCCGTATTGACCGATTGGTCGTGTATAGATCAAATTGAACTCATTGTTTATAGCGGACATACTTGCCGAGCGTATAGGCCTCGGCAACTACATCAGTGATTAATCGCCCGGATTACACCCGTTATTGACCGATTGTTCGTGTGTAAATCCAATTTTAAAAGTTTAAAGTAGTATTTTATTTGATAATTAACATCGATTAGTCATCCCCGTTTGCAGCATAGGTATTATCTGGGTCAGTGGGTCAGTAATGATGCTAGAGCCATATTGCTGTATATACGACGCCAAGTGAAGCCATAGGGCCAGGCGCAGGAAGAATACACTAGGAAGAAACATGAATAGTATGCCGTTGAATGCTCGCCTTAAAGCCGACAGGTCACCTGCAAAGCCGATCTTGGACAGTCAGTAATTGTGTGCAGTGGTTTGCATCGACACAGTTCATCAGGGCAAGAATTGGCAACAGCTACTATATATATTCAATTCTTTCTATGCTTGCCTCAGTCGATGGCTCGGAAAAGGCAGATATTAAGCTAACTGGTGGTTGGTTTATCATAACCAGTTTGACATTAAAAATCTTTATAAATAAGCACTAACGAAGGATGATCAGAAAACTGGACATGCCTCACGTATAATAGATATTGCAGCTGAATTCGATTCTATTTATGTCTCATTTATTTATTTCTTGCTCATGGCCCTGCCTTATAATGGAACGCCTAATACTGTCATCCGTCTGTCTGAACGCGTATCATATCCATTTACAGTGACAGATGGCTCGATTGAGAGTCATTCTGATGTGAATGTCCTTGTGGTGATCACGATCAAACATCTTCATTGTTCTTGGCTTTCATGCATGTCATAAAGTTCCCAGACAAAAGATGATGGCATATTATGCGATTTTCACCTGGGCTGATGTACACTCTAGCACATCATATACGTTTACAATGAGTCGATTCGCTCAGCGTGTATCGCTTGCATCAGTGCTGCTGCAGTCAAACTCATCCATCGCCGTCGCGATATCACCTCGAGACGTAACAACCCGATATTACCATTGACATTAACACTACTGCTACTGCTGCCATGGTACTTACACGTCCGAGTGTTTCCATGGATATCGTGATGAGACAATTTGTTATACACGAGATACGCCTAGATGTATATTAAATACAGCAAGTAAAGTGTTATGATGTTAACTGATGTAGATTATGAGGAATGTTCAGATGGCGAATCGATTTGCAAGATCGGATCATCAGTCAGATAAGACCCACACAGCTATATCATATCACGTGCTGTTCCACTGTTTATTAGCATATATGAACAATAAACTGTCATATAGCCATTCTGATATATCATTACGTATAATTCGATGTGCTTGTTCAAGGTGTCGAAGTGGGAACGGAATCATTGGCAACTTATAGCCAAGGTGCGAGGGAATTTGTCCAGGGTGCTGGATGCTATCAATGACAGTCACATTTTCCAGGTTAACAGCTTCTCTACGGTAAGTTAAACCAATAATCTATCGTACACTATATACTATATATATATATATATATATATATATAGAGATATATATATATATATAGATATATATATATATATATATATATATATATATATATATATATATATATATATATATATACTAAGGCTATTTATATATATATATTTATATATATAGTTATAGTTATATACATACGTATTTATATATAGATATATATATATATATATATATATATATATATATATATATATATATATATAATATATATATATATATATATATATATATATCAATATACTTATATATATATTCCATCCAGCAGAAATTAATCTGTTTAATAACAATTTGGAATACATTGGTAAATGTTATGCCGTAACTTTGATAGGCTTTTATGGTGTATGTTTAGATCACTGCTGACACTCGAAGAACCGCGACGTACAGAATTGTGCTTCGTTCTACCCCTGACTATCGTAAAATATTCGTTACTTACAGATCTTACGAACGCCTTACAGAGCAACTGAACGTTGATTGCGGAAGCAAACCTATCGAGGCAAACTCGCTGACCTGTGTAGGATTAATAATTTGTAAGACCCTACCTAATAACGCATTAAATAATACCGCGATGAAATGGGATACAACTTTATCAGATCTGCCAGGCACTGTAGCGATTCTTCTTCTTCTTCTTCTTCTTCTTCTTCTTCTTCTTCTTCTTCTTCTTCTTCTTCTTCTTCTTCTTTTTCTTCTTCTCTTCTTCTCTTCTTCTTCTTCTTCTTCTTCTTCTTCTTTCTTTTCTTCTTCTTCTTCTTCTTCTTTCTTCTTCCTCTTCTCTTCTTCTTATTCTTCTTCTTTTCTTCTTCTTCTTCTTCTTCTTCTTCTCTTCTTCTTCTTCTTCTTCTTCTTCTTTCTTTCTTCTTCTTCTTCTTCTCCTTCTTCTTCTTCTTCATCTTTTTCTTCTTCCCGTTTAGAAGTGGATTTCGTAGCTCGACTCATGTGCTACGGGGCCATCATATCAGCACTGTTATTTTGTCAGCTCTAGTGAGCAGACTATGCCAACTATCTATATGACGAAAATGATGCCTAACCAACTGCAGGCCCACATTTATATAAATAAGTAATATGCTCATTATGCACAAGCTTTGCACTTCCCCAAGATCAGAAAGTAATCAATTTAAATTGTGTCATTAAGATATTTCGACTGTAAACTGCACTGCTGCAGCTGTTTTTAACGACTGAAAAATATCCACGTCTCAGGTTTTAGAGCAATTGCATACGCAAAATCCTAGGCTCATTTCAGATGTACTTGAGAAAATATCTTAGTTTAGAAACCTAACGGTCATTTCAGATCGAAATCCATCAAGAAACTGCACATCGTGGCATCTTAATACAGGTATAAGGCTCCTAGATGTTTGCCTGCAAACCAAAAGCAAGCCGCTAATTTATATCACAATTTCAATCAGGCTTATCAACTGCGAGGCTGCATCCTGAAATGCGTTTGTTGTAGGAATATTATGGCCGCGACTTTTGTTTTACCATAGGACCTCTTGGCGAATAGGATAAAATAGAACAGGTATAATCATGCATTCACTGGGCTGCAAAAGATATGCCAAGGCTTGCGCAAATTCAAACATCTACCAATTATTCTTGACACACGTCCCGGTGCTCATTTGGCAAACCCATGGGGCATTGCAACGCACCAATATCCACTAATCTACAGTGACCCATTTATATTAAACCGCATGTGAAGATTCATTGAATTTGAGGCAGCTAACATTTAAGATACTGCAACTACTATATGTTTCAATGTTTGCTTGTTAAAAGATGATGTAACATGATGGTGTACCTCATAATGAAAATTACGATTTTATTTTGTACTTGACCATGAAAAATCGTATTTCATGGAGGTATTTTACATTTGAAAACGCTACATACGCAATATATTATATTTATGTTTGAATCCAAATCTCACATTGAACTTCTTTAGAAATTAAACTCGTCGTGTTAATCCTCACAAACTGTGCAAACGGTCGATTGTGAGGCCCTTTCCCCATTCTTACCAGCTCATCACATGATAGGAAGGGGAAGTAATTACCAAAATTACGATTGTAATCACAATAGGGCAATAGCCAAAAGATTCACTTTGCAAAGTTACTGCATTGATGTTCGATGGTTCCTTTTCATAGTTGTAGCTATTCTATATGATTGTGAGCATCGGAATAATGGGAACATCAATGGTTTGTTAGACCTCCTCGACGTCTTTCTATACCGCGTTTGGACGTAAATAGGCCATTAGAATAGTAGGCTTTGGCCTGATACTCGACAATAGATATGCTACCTTTAATATGTGTCACGTCAATGTCAGCTTCAGCACCACTGGCTTACCCAGTATGTACAGCAATGACACCAATATTGGAGTACAAATAAATTATCAATTATGTACAATAGTGGACTGGTTTTATTCACCATAGAGACGCTGCCAAGTTAGAAACTGTTACTGTAGTGGCAACATTCAGCATTTTTATCAGACGTGGAAAGAATGTATTGACATGGACAACGTTCTTCGGACATTGGTAATAAGTTGCTAAAGATTCCGCTCTTTCCGATCAAACCCTCACAAAACTTATCCATACAGCATGGTATATCCGCATTGACAGAATCACAGTAGTCTGTCATAAGGGAATACAGTGATGAGCAGTGGTACATCACGCAAAATCACAAAACAATCTGGGCTTTATCTGACTTATTATTTTCTTGATTATGGATTCAACATCGGAACGTCCTTCAACATCTATATCGGCAATCTAAACACGCACCGGAAGCGTCCTCCATTTAGACACGATATATACAGGTAGGTCTGCTGCCACAATTATCATTAGTAAAACACACCAGGACAACATTTCGTATGCAGCTTAAAATATTCATCTGGCTTTCAACATATGTCACTTGATGACGCCAACGCAGATGAGGAATACAGTAAACTATTGGAATACTGAAACAATTCGCTCGACAGCGGTCGGAAAAGCCATCCAAAAATACAAACATCAGTAAACTTTATTGAGATTTTTGTCGGTGCGTTTGTATACATCATCCAAAATTATATCATTAGGCAGGTTCGATTTGTAGATTTGTTCCCCTATTATCTTCATTTTCTCAATAGCAGTGACGTTTTTGAAAATAACATGACATGTTTAAAATCATTAAAACGTCCATACGTCAGTTATGTATCTGGTGATTTGAGGAAACATTTGCGCGCTTTCCGCTTTGAATATAAATTAAGGATATATGATGTCTTGACATCAGTAACAATAGAAAAAATTCAATTGGACATATGGACTAGACATTTACTCCGTCATCTATACAATGGATCAATTAAAAAATCGTGATTGAAGTTCTGGGTGTTTCCTAGTTCATTGGGCCATTCTACAGGCTGTAAACTTGAATGTTGTGGAAATGTTTTATTCAATCGTTGATGTTTTAGGAGCAACACACATTTGGTGACCACATACTTAAGTACATGATGTAGTTAAGAACCATATGATGTCAATATCCTTCTCAATCCCATTTGTACAAACAATGAATTCGCAGTGCCGGGATGCATTCACGGACGATTCCCATGTTTGACTGTGATTTATACCGACAACAACCCGTGTCAGGTCTTTGTTTGTCCACTGGATTGAATGCTCATCACGTGTCAAATTGTTACATTTTATAATGACAACACATCGCTCGTCTTGATTCCACATGACCAATTTGCAAATACTGGCGGAGGCATGCAAATAAAAACCAGACCACAGGATCTCGTCCTAATCATCCCATCGAATTGTATCTTCGTTTCCAGGGAACATCAGGTGGCTGTAAATCTGTAAATATACAACTCAATATGGAAGCTAAGGCTCAGTGGTACAATAATGGCATGTAAGGAGGACGATGCATGGGATAGCTATAGCGTCACTATTTGTCACTGTATAGTGTGTAATTATACAGTTATAATCTTCCCGTGGATGATATACTGAGTATTACCTGGATCATGTAATTGTAACTACTGTAACAAAATAAATATAACGGCCCTGTACTTTGATTATAAAGTCTACAGAAACTCGTCTTCATTCCATTCTATCTCATTATGTTCTGTGTGGAGACACTACGTCGTGTCAGTATCATGGCGACAGTGGTAGTGATGCCAATTAGCGGTATATGACAGCTCGATGATAAATACTTTGATGTGCCGCAATGTACATCAATCCATAGAGAAATCACACCATTGGCCGTATCCTTGTAAGGGGGTCTGTATGGAAAATAACATCCATGTAAGTCAATGATATTTTATGGTTATAAGCATAGGGACATTCATGTTAAAAGGCTCTCTTTAGAGTCATCTGTCACAGCAAATGGATAGGACAAGCTTTCAGATAAGGCGGCGAAGGAAATTGCAACTGTACAACAGGATCAGAATGAGCAAGTGATAAAGCTATGAGACATCAATAGAATCTGTTGGAATATTTATTATAAATGAGGCACGTCTAATTGCCGGATGACTGTTAATCTTACATCATTCGATGCCTGTGACATGTGGCTGGCCATGGTCACAGATGTATCACGTGTAACATTAAGTGTAACATTACAGTTGCATATCACCACTCACTATTCGGACTTTCAGAATGTCAATGATTCCATCTGCAGAATACCTGTCGGCTTCAAGACGAGCATTCTCGGCGGCATCCTCATCATTTTTCTTCTTTTAACATTCTTCCAACAGCACACGTCGTTGTATAAACAGTACCACTACAGTGACGTCATAATCAATATGAAGGATTTATTGATCAATACTTGTGCTATCATTGATCAGTATTGCCTATATTTATAATAAATATCCCTGTTAGAATATACTCAAAGCTGAATAAAACATAAATGTACACGTCACCAATATGGCTTGATAAGCACAGGCTGCCCTTGCTTTGCAAATTATTTTAGGATGATTCTTGGTAACATCGATTAAATTAATTCCCTTGGCTACATTACCAATAGTTTTCTGAGGACATCCCCCCATCAGTAGGCACGTCACATCAACTAGTTACGCGTATACGAATAAGCAATTAACTCGGTTGGGCACTTTATTCTCCAGCTCTCTAGATTGCTTTTGGCCATGTTGAAATATGGTCCATCAGAACAAGTATCATGGATAGAGTTAGGGGTTTTTCATGGGAAGTCAATATTATGGATTACCATAATGCTATTCCATTTAATGCACGTCACGAATGTCTAATTGAAAAAATGCATGATATACGAAAATGAGCCCTATTTTAGATTCCAGCACTAGACGATTTGTGTATCATCCAAATGCTCATATATAACCTCATAAATCTACGCATGAGCGGCTTTCAGATGAGCTTCTCCACCAAGTAAAACACGCGCATTGGCATGCTTAGGCTAGCTGCATTGAACTATTTTGAGACCAGCACATTCACCTGCGGGCTCAGACATTCCATCAATGATGAGCATAAGTCTGAAGGGATTATTGCTGAATATGTTCTATATTATTCATTAGCATTGGTTATCTTTACCTGAGTGTTTAAGTGGAGCTATCAAAACGCTATCAATCTATCTATCCATATTTATAATAGATATTCCTGCTAATATTGACTCGTGACCGTATAAAGCGTAAATGTGCACGTCACCAATATATATTAATAAGCATACGCTGCTCATACTTTGAAAGTTGTTTGGGGATGATTCGTTGTAACATCGATTAAATCAACTAGTGTGACCAGCTTCTCCATTTTGTGTACCACTCACGCGTTTCAAATTAAGCACCTGCTAAGTCAATAGTCGGCACCATTTTATTGTGATAATCAATATCGGTCATATTTATCATAGCCAGTAGGGAAAAGGTCCTTTGCATATGCTATGTTTGCCATGTTCGAAGTTTTTAAACACATTCACTTGTTGTCATTAAATTAGAGATATCACGCTAGAAGATGAGCTTCCAGAGATGATTGCCATCGATAAGACATAGACCATAAGTGACATTAAGTACATGATTTCAACACATTGGGCGCAAATCTGATAGGCTCAAATCCACCAATCTATTTTTGTTTCGGGGAGAAGTTCTACAAAATGATTAACAAACTGCCTGCATAAAAGCAGTGCGCTGTGTGAGTTGGGGAATTAGGTTTAAAGGTGTGGCAGAGGTTTGTTATGTCTAGCCGACCATCTGTAAGAATAATGACACGCAAGTTAGCAAAACACGAATGGCGCACTTAAAGCATTAATATCTTAGCACACAGAACCTGCAAAGGATTTAAATATGGCGTACAAAATTGAGCTCAACGTTCCAAAAGTGAATTTGATATTTTAGTGGCAGCAATAGTGTTGAACGGGAGCAAACCATAACCGTAATGCCTAAGTCACATGAGACTTACGGGCTGCCTACGGGCCCCGTACGGGCCAAAACCCTGTGAGCCCGCGCAGGCCCGCATGTTGTGTTGTGATGCCCCGTGCGGAGTCCATACAATGTTTTGAAGATTTTTTCTTTAATGAATAAAAGCGAGAATGGGGCACAATATATGTATTAAAGCTGTTCGATAATACTAAATAATTACAACGGTGGCCTTTTTAAAAAGACATAATATATGTAAGCAACTTTAAAGAGTATACGAACAACCCGTAGAACGCCCGTAAAGCATGTGACCGTAACAACGTGCTGGGGATGATTTCGGAAGGGCTTCCAATGGGCCACAGCCCCGTACGACCCTTAAATCCATACGGGACCCGTAAGGAGCTGGAGGTCTCATGTGACATAGGCATAACATTGGTCGTCTGTAGTTGTGCAACACAAAAGTCGGCATTTGTGTTTTTTCTATTTGAACTCATACAGTCAACGACTTGTCTACAAAGTTTATTATGTACTATTTGCCTTAAGCAGGTGAAGGGGTGTTCAGCTATAATACTAGTTATTGCATCCTTCAAAAGCTGTCTGTATGTCCTTGATATTACCTGCCATTGGTGTGACAATTGCTTTAAATGCATCGATGTCCCTGACTAATATTCCGGCTGAATTATATTGCATAATTACTCTGCGTGATATGTTTATCAGCCGAATGGAGGATTGTACTACCAGAAATGGTGCAAAAAGTTTCGAATAATGTTCTTACGCAATACCGATCAAAATGTTGAAATATTGACACCATGTGGTCATTTGTAAAGCCCAGATACTAGAGATTCCATTTTTATCTTGATTGCAAACTGAATGTGTAAAATGTAAATCCGCTTTTGCCATTTTTTGATATGTTAATGTAATTGTAATCGTCATGTTTATTGTTCATATTTTTCGCCAGCGTTTAAGACCAAAGAATTCGATTTGCTACTTTCTTGCCATCGATCAGCTGACTTTTCTATCCTGCCATTGGGTTAAGCACAATATTCTGAAGCTGATAACAATTAGAGCAAAATAGTTCGTCCAAGCACGGCTATATTATAACAAAAAGGGTTGCGATTGTCTGATGCCTGAATTTAATTGCAATTTTTTTATTGAACAGTAATACCCGAACCAAAAACAGTTACAGCTCCTCTAGTTGGCAAATATTTACATCGTAACTAATGTTGCCAACCATCATCATCGACCTACACATCCCCTGCTTGTCAGTATGGTTATGCTGATGAGGATTTAGGTAACAATGATATTAGCTAGTAACATTTGATAGCTAACTTAGTTTCCCTATCCCTACGGTGGGCTCTTTTGCTCAGAGGTTCCTTGCTTTAAGGGTGTACTAAACGCAGCAAAGTCACATGGACCAACCGTTTCTTGTTTTCGGTTTTCGACATTGAGAACGCGACAGCATAGTGAATTTAAGGATTATTTAAATTTTTCTAGATATTCTTGGCAAAGCTCTCTAATCATACATAAGCTTGAGATGCGGGGCCAATAAGTCTGTCGGAGCTGGTTTATTACGTCTCCACACGAAAGTGCAGTTAGGGATCCTCGCAATGCCAAATGCTACACTATGAGTAAATGGAGTATTGTTATTTCAATGCATCCTACCAAGCATCCAAACAACCACTTAGAGGCAAGCATTTTGCCCTGCAATTAAACTTAAAGCATCTGCAAGTTAGATGATGTTTAAGTATCAAACGACGTTTACAGCCATCATCTTCATCATTAAATTAGTCAGCCGAGGTACGAGGCGATCCGACCAAAATACTCATCGAGGTGGGTCGTGGTCGTAATTCTGGCTGCTTTTTTAATATCTATGAACTGTCATAATTGACAAAACAATTTACTATCAAGGACACCGGGGTGAAGTTGCTGTGATGGAAGCCTTAAACATCCTCATGAAGAGCCTCAGGTACCTTCGTATGTGACGTGAACCACCATAAAGATGACCTACCTGGCCAGCCATGTTATACGGCCTTGTTTTGTATTTGTGGTTTCCTGCTCTCACACGTGTTTGACATGTTCTCGTTTCCTCAACAGTTCAGTTTCATAGACGTTTCTTTGGTTTGCAATAGACCACAATCACGCTTTATGTTATGAAATAAAGGCAGGAACACCTGTGTGGCATCTTATCAACGCTCCGCGCGTAAGATGTATAGAACGTTAAATGCACATCGCTATGTTGAACATTTTACTATCAAGGACACCGGGGTGAAGTTGCTGTGATGGAAGCCTTAAACATCCTCATGAAGAGCCTCAGGTACCTTCGTATGTGACGTGAACCACCATAAAGATGACCTACCTGGCCAGCCATGCTATACGGCCTTGTTTTGTATTTGTGGTTTCCTGCTCTCACACGTTAACGCAAGCATTGAAATATCGCTTGGATGATATAGAGCTGTTTTTGACATGTTCTCGTTTCCTCAACAGTTCAGTTTCATAGACGTTTCTTTGGTTTGCAATAGACCACAATCACGCTTTATGTTATGAAATAAAGGCAAGAACACCTGTGTGGCATCTTATCAACGCTCCGCGCGTAAGATGTATAGAACGTTAAATGCACATCGCTATGTTGAACATTTAATATAGACCCCATGCCTAAATGTACATATTTTCCATCTAAACGTGGGGAATACATATAACATGAACGCAGAGGTGAGAACCTTTAGGTATCATACTTCATTAAAAGCTGGTTTCATTTGGCAGCACCGCTTGACGAAAATATTGTTTATGAATTATAATCTGCAACATTGATTCATGTATCTTGCCAATTAAAAGATAGAAAATTAAATTACCCCTCCTTCATGACATCTACCATTATCTCTAAAGCAAGTAATATTACGATCAGCTTAATGCTTAGAGACATGCTGGTCCATTTGACAATCAGCATGGCCTCTGTACTACAAGCTTACTCGAAGTCAATTGTTTATGAGAATCAACTCCTATCTTTTTTTATGTATATGTAGGTCTTGAAAAGTAACACGTCATTAACGTTGCAGTGTGATTTTTGGTCGATAAAGAGGTAAAGGCATCAACTCAACAGCTTATATGATTGCTGAATAGTAACCACAATCGTACATCTTATATATACTGAAATTTGTCTCAAAGCTAAATCAGGTATCGGGCTATCCAAGAGCACCGGTTGTTTGAGAGATCACCAGTCGCTCACTAGGGCAAAAAAACTATTGTGTATTGAGCCTTCATTTGTCGTCTATTTATCTGGGTCCAACTAATCGCATGGAGTTCTCACTATGCTGCAATCACTCGGGTCTGTCTTTTTACATGGCGCTATTGTTTTTTGGGCCATAAGTGCTTAGGTTTTATCTAAGCGAGCATCTAATAACGTTCATTATCATGTTAGGTACTATGGGACTGATCTGATTCAGCCTCTGAGGGCTATAATCATCTATTTGTGCTCTCTGCGCAACGGCGATCCCTATGAATCAGTTAGCAATATTAGACATACCAACTTGTAATCAGAAGCGAACAGCAAACAATTTATGTAATACGACGATAAACGCATGTGGTTGCTGGTTGATTTAAGGGGTGGCTTGTTGTTTTGTCTCATCAAACAACCACGGTTACTCCTGTCTAATTGGTCCACTGTCAGCATCGCGTTTTTAGAGGTATCGCTCTGGAGGACGAGCTGGTGTGTTGAAGGAAATTTTGCATGCTGCTTTAATCCGGAATCAGACTTTATCGTATAATACCATATAGTAGTTCTATATTGATTATTCAATAATAGTTGCAATGAGATATCCATCCATATGCCCATGTCTGTTTGGGAAAATCAAATTTGAAAGAGACTCATTCAGTTATAGAATTATCCAAGCTGCAAAAACGGAATATAAACATTCATGGCGTTTAACGAATTTGAACCGAGAATGAAGACTAAAACGAACAACAAATGGAACAAACAGGCCACATTTAGATTTGTTACTCGCCTATAGCATAGTCGCCAAACTTGTCAGCCAGTGCCACTTATTCATTGTATGTTTCAAAGCTTTTTTTTGGGGGGGGGGTGTCTGATATTTGCATTTAATCATGTCTCTGACTGATAACGTTAAAGCGCATGAAAGCAATTCAATTTTCTCTACCACTGGAATGAATTCACTAAATGTCTATTCGTTGGACCAAATCAGCATCATGTCAACGAGTACTACTTCAGATAAATACGTCCATGTTTTTTCAGAAACTAAGGGACTATTTCTTTGTCTATTTCCGACATTTCAGTAGAAGTCACCCAATTACGATTCAAGAGCCGTTCGGCAAAATGTTTCTGTCATCATGTCAGGAAGCGTACCTCCTTACTGTAGTATTTATTAAATATTTACAGACCAGAAGTTGCCAGTCATATCCTGCCTTAAATATTTGTGTTATATTTGTTGATAGTTGTTCTGTTCTCCTTCGACATACAAGCTTTGCAACCTTTGGCACCTTTATACAGAAAGAATTAAAGGGACATCTATAGACCATAAACAACCGCTTCCCATGACAGTAGTGACCGATACCTGTCACTCAGAGGACAATTGTATTGAGTTTCAACAGGTTAACATCGTGTGGCTAACTAATGCAAAAATATATAAAACCTTTTTGTACAATTTCAAATATCAGCAAGCTTCTATTAGCAAGCATAAGCATCATGGCAGAAGGCTGGGGTCATGACAAAGATAAAGGATGGGCGATGGTGATCAACTGCTGCGCTGTGCCGAGTAAATATGTTAACTATGCCTTCATAATTAACTATGGGTCATTGACAACAAATTTTGGGCTTTAGGAACACCAAGCAGTCTGCTCACGCATATTTGAAATTGAAAAATACTTGCATTGGTTTGGCAGATAATACTTGTTTCACTTAATCATAATAAAGCTCGATTGTTTTTCCAGCAACAAAAAAACATAATCGCTCAAAAATAAACAATGCAAAGATGTATAGATGCAACTAATCGCAATGTAGTCGTTGATTTTTCTGTATTAATCTTTATTCTCACCGACTTTCTGTCGGTCTATATGTGGTTACATGCCGTGCCGGAATAAAAGCCGCTTTCGCAGCTCTGTTATTCTCATAACTAAATAATATATGAAAAGACCTACGGTAAGGCTCATTAAACGGTTTCCGGATATGATTTCCCGAAGCAGTCATATATGCATAGTTTTTTACCGTAGAAGCTATTCATTTTTCATTCAGTGCTTTTCTGTTATTTATGAACTTTCAGTGTTAACCATCCAAAGTAATCTATTCCCCAGGAGTTCCGGGATGTAGGTTTGCTGTTATTCTATCTTTCAAGTATGGGCAAGCGAAGGGTCTGTCACCCAAACAAACTGCACATGCACTCTGCCGAAATTCCATCAGTACAATGCATACAGATATTGGCTACTGTATAGATGGCAACCCGGCGAGGTATTTGGTGAGTTGTTGTTTCTGCATGATCTACGACGCGTTGTCAGCATAATACCGTCGTTTGATTATTATCTGATCAATAATCTAATCTAGTAGCAGCGCTTAGAAGTGCATAATGTATTATTTAATGTTCGATATTTGACAATGGGACAGGAAATGACGCAACCATAAGGAATTCAACAGAAGACAATTTCAACATATACCCATAACTGCCAGCACTGCGTAAACATGTACTAACGGATAAATCACATCATGTGCTTCACCATTACTTAAACAATTAATATATAAACAAGTATATCTCTTTACGGCTTACAGGTGCATTGCATTTGCCTAGTCAGCTCACCATACCATCTTTTTGCCTCATCGCTTCACCACTCTAAAATCTGCATTTCATCTTATCATCTTCATATAGCAAAATATCTATAAACATGATTAGAAGTGACTTTTTGTTACCTGATTAATTTTGAATTTGCATAGTTGTTGCAATTGTTGGACAACTTCTACGAGTGGTAAAAAAATTCTTGCTGGTTTAATATACAGTTTGAACTGACATGGTTTCATGGTTTTAAAATCCCATAAAACCAAGTAGCATCTTTAAAAAATCTCAGCAAGTATGATACCCAAACCTCGTTTTCCCCCTTCCAAACAGGTATCTGAAACGTAATTAGTAGCCCCCCCCCCCGCCATTGGCACCGTTACTTTCATTCATAGCCAATGTGGTTTCACGTATCTATACATATAATCACATTGCAGCATAACTTAGCTAGAAGTATAATTAAGTGATGGTTGATCATAGTCTTACAGGTTTTGCAACATTGCAGCCCTTTTCTCTCGCAGTATATAAGAGTATCTCAAGACACAATACATCCCTCTATGAGGGTTCAATTACGCCTAAACCACCTGATACCACTTCAGATTCCTTTAATTAGGCGTCTGGCCGAGGGACACGTGGGAGCAGGATTCTTTAATTAGGCGGCCTATTCGTGCGGCCAGGAGTGTAACAAAAACGCCTTTTGTTGGCCCTGGGCCCGGTCACCGTCATCGTACGATTGGGCAGAAGTGGACATTCCAACTCATACGTACCAATAGTTCGGCTGCCCACGCTACGAAACTTCATTCACATTAACTTACAACACTTACAGGGTTACTTATATCAAAAGGACATTTTCTTTTATTTATTGATCGTTCACACAACTTTTGTTACTGCTGCATAGTTAGTTCAACTATATTGTTGTTCAACTTCCCCACAAAATATTTGCTTTTGTTATTTTACTCTTTAGTAAGGTACAAATTTCTGTTGCTATTATGGTCATGTTTTGCTTGTATATGTTCTACTCTAATCATGTCCATTTACTCCCACCTTCACACCTTTGTGTTGTTAAGCAGGGGAAGCTTAACTTTCCTGAGGAGGTGGAGTATGTTATGAAGGTATTTTCGAAATTGCCATATAAAGACCCTTATTCCATAGGTAAATTATTCAGACCTTTACCCCTTTGATCGGTATAAATTATCTACAAACTCTGTCTCTTTTATCTGTCTGATGGTAACAACAACATTTTGAATCCCTTTGATCTAAATCAATCCCCACAATTAATTCGAATTGACACTAATACCGGTTCTCTGCTATCTAATTACAATGGACATGGTTGGATTAGTCTCAGCTTGCTAATCTCCAGATGCCGCCCGTGTTCCACCTGGCGTCCCCAACTCGAACCAATCACTCACTTTCACTCCAACAGGTGACCATGCGTGACCAATGACGATAGTCCATGCGCCTGGTTGGGGAGAATGGTTGAGTTCTAGGGTGGGGATAAAAGAAGGACATTGGAGACATGAGGAAGGAGCTTGCCAGGAGAGACAGAGACTGTACGAGTGGCAATAAACAAGAATTATCCAGATTATACAAGTCTTCGAGTTTTGCACAACTACCCGTTTCTAAGAAACTACAAAAGATTCTTAGAGCAACTGGAGGAGAATCCGGAAACAAAAAGACTCTAAGAACATGCTCATCTTGATAGCTTTAAAAAAATCATTAGCAAAGTAGACCATCTAGATGTCACACCAATGCTGGCGATCGATATCAAGTAATGTCATGGAACAATTGGCCATGGCTAACGGCCTGTGGTAAACGACAGAGCAATCTCCAGTCGTTTTAGCATGTCTATAAACATAAAGAGATTGCTGCGATGGAAGCAATCTGACATTCAAATAAACAGCCTCAGTCTCGGGACATGAACCAACGTTTGATTATTCTCTGATAGATAATCTAATTTAGAAGCAGCGCTTAGGACTGCATTATTTTCACGAGATTCAATCCATAATGGTAATCCAGCAATTGCCCATGGATAACTGTCGGTTCTAAACAACTGAGCCAACTGCTGATAACGGATTTGGCATCGTTTCCGGTCGTTTTAATATGTCTATAAAATGTTTATTGAATGGCAGACATCCACATAACCATCCTCGGTCACCTACGCATGTGTTATTACAGTCTCGGGACGTGAACCACTATAAAGATGATCTGCCTGGCCATCCATGCTATTGCCTTGTTTTGTATTTGTGATTTCTTGCACTTTTTGGGTTAGCGCAATCATTGAATTATCGACTGGATGATACAGCCTTGTTTTGACATTTTCACTTTTCGTCAACAAAGCTGTTTCATAACTGTTTTTTGGGCTTGCATTGATCCACAATCGCATGTTATCTTATGAAATACAATAATGACAAGAACAGTTGTGTAGCATTAAATAAACGCTCCGCGCATAACACGAACACATCGTTATGTTGAACATTCAATAAAGACTTCAGGACTAAATGTACGTTTTGTTCTATCTCAATAGTAGCAAATGCGTGTACCATAAACGAGGAGGTGGAAACGTTTGGGTATCATAATTTTAAGAACGGTATTTATTCGACAGTAGCGCTTGACGAAAAATTGAGAATGAATTTCTTCCTGCTACATATATTCATGTCTCTTGCCATTTGAAAGTAGGAAAACTATATATGCCATTGTTGACGTTTTTCTGTGTAAGGTGACCTGCTGTAGCAGCAAGACCATACGCTATGAAATGTTGGATTTAAGCTTCAGTTTCTGGTGTCATTTGGTGTACCTGATACCATGTATTCGATTATGTGTTTTACTTTATTCCGTATGGATAATCTCGGTTGAATATGGTCCTCCTAATGGCAATGCATACAACAAAGCTCAATAAGTAGACTACATGGGCCAGAAGTAACTTAATATTTTCATAATGAATTTGTTAAAGAATGATTTACTGCATAGTTTACTTTTCGAACTCATTCTTGTTATTTTTTAAAGTCTATCGAAGCAGCGCTTGTTCATCAATATCAGCTGAAAGAGGATGCATCCCCCAATGAGACTGGAGTTGATTAACAAGAAGTCCTTTGCTACATGTTCTGTCATTGACTTGGTTAGAAAGTTCAGGAACAAACTAAGTGGTTCATCTCTTGGATCCCTGACTCTCATTCTACAGCATGAATATTCATTAACAGTATTATCGTTCAGTGTTTATAACCACCACAGTTTAGGTGAAAGTAAGATAGTGATAAATATTGGTCAACAAAATATTGAATAAAATCTTTTAACCAACATTATATGATTTACATGTATAAGGCACCGACTGAAGATCAATTGTTCATGGAAAAGTTTCAATGGACAGTTTAAATCATAACTGATCACATGTTGTTTTATTTTCATCCATCAGAATGCAAGCTACCTGGCCACTGAAATTTTGCATACACTATCATACAGTTAATGTTGTTCAATAAACTTGATTGACTCCAAGATATGTTTAACGTTTGATTCATCCCATTGCAAGCAAATTTTAGCACTGTCAATAAAACAGAGGAACATAATTTATCATTATAATCATATGACATTAAATTGCCCTAGACATCTCACCTGTTGGAGGTGGGGTCACCAGTTGGTTCCTTGTGCAATGCATAGTGGATAAAAAGGAGGCAAACAGCGAAATTTTGACCAAAGCCCTCTTTTAACGTTGCGAATTTGCGAACCATTTCAAGAATTAAAAAAGAAAAGCTAAAATGATCTAACATTACTGTCATATTCGGTGAAAGAACTTCAGTAGGTTTGGCTTTATTGGGGAAAGATTACTTTGGAGATGCTAGATTCCAGAGTGTAAATCAATCCTATGCTCACTATTGTCATTCATATTCCCTTGTAATTACAACAACATTAACCACTTTGAATTTAACACACGAGGCTCAGTTGATTGGTTTCTGTGCAGGTCGAACACGTAGTGTCTGGGTTTGAGTCGTGATTGATGTACGGATAGTTTCTTAATCTCATGCATTTGTTAGCCAACAGATTAAGGCTCTCCAGTGGTTCTCCAGTATTGCTGTTAAGGGTATGCATTAAGCAGGATTATGGATGTAATTGACGTGCATATATACACCATGATCTTACATAGCCATCTTTATCTTATACCAATGATCCTGAAATTGTAACACAGCACTAATTGGAAAGTTTTTGACATGATGGGGGGCTAAATTGCATTCATTCAACGTAATGGCCTCCGATATAGGGTCTCTTGGCAGACACAGATCTGAGATCACTAGATGACACCCAACTCAATACTCTAAAGCTAACCGCACACATAAGCCACTGCTCTTCGCCAACGGCTCAGTGGCTTAGGAAAATATCCAGACAACAATGGCATTGGCGGTTTTACTCGAATCCTCAGCCAACCCATTTGTTGGTGCTTGTTCATTGCTCGCATGAGATTGCTTTTATAACTTAGGAAATGCGTAGGTTATGCATATCTGGCGTCCAGACAGATTATCTTTGAAATATAAGGTAAAGCAATTATTATAATAATCATTAAGCCTCGGACTCCTATCATTTTGATAATCATATTGTTCAGTAGAAGGTCCCAAACTGAACTAGCGCTGTTTTGCAGGAATTCAGTTCCAGTCAAGTCCCTCATCGAACCAGCCAGATGTAATAAAGATGTACGGGAAAATAATGATGATACCAGTTTCACAGTAACCGGATGAGTGAGCGTCATGCACATTTTATGTTAGCGACAATGTGGAGTTACTATTCAATCAAGTAAGTACAATTTGGGCTAGGAATGCTTATTGAGAAACGTGCTGACAATTAGTTATTTACAGCGCTGAAAGTCATGTATGATTATTCCAGAACGCAAAAGGGCATTTCACACGTAGCATTGATGGAAATAGGCAATGTGACGATGCACTTTAAAATTCGCATGTTTGATGAAAGTCTGACTCTTGACGTTGACAATTTACTTGATTGAGGCAAAAACCGCTTTTTGTAATATCTCTGTCTATCATAACGTAGACACTGTAGTGGTCGTTCTTATGTGTATACTAGGGAGAGGTTGAAATGAAGATTGATAATATAATACATCACTGGCTCAGAAGAGGTATATTATTGTATCTCACAAAGGTCGATACTAGGATATTCAGCACAACACAAAGTACGTTTTAACCTACAAAGCAACATGATTATGGCCAACGAGTGACAAAAGTGTCATTGCAGTTCATCAACGCGTTAAATGGCTTAACTTTACCAGTTCCTATCGCTGGCGTATTTGCTTTGATAATCTAGTTTCAACCACATGTTAGTTTGTACATCAAGCACTGATGTGGTACGCATAAACACATTCTTGCTACAATAATTGGGATGCAGCATTCATCGCAAGGACATGGAATATTTTCAGCAACCAAAAATTTCATTGCATATTTTATAATCAACAATAAGCAGCACAAATCCTACAAATTACATACCTCGTGTGATTCTGACATGGTTTCCCTGGTGTCTAGAGCAGGCTCATTTTTAGGAAGTACCTATGCCCCTGTCATGTGATATAATATCAGCTCTTTGGGAGCTTTATTCCTTCAGCGTCGATTCCGCGATAAGTAACTTTGACAAATAAAGATGTAATCTCTAAAACTAATAATTTGACTTTAAGCGCAATGCTTTGAGACATCTTGGTCCATTTGAAAATTAGCAAATTACTTGCGAAGGCATGTCAGTCTTAAACAGACCTAAATAATTTCGCACTAATCATCCATCGGATGTTGTCTTCTATTCAACGGAACATCGGATGGTTTTCTTTGGCTTGTTTGAACAATTCCGGGCATGTTTTGGGCTGCAAATAACAGGACAACGAAAATTGATAGAATATCAATGCTGACAATCAGTAGCCAACAAAAGGCATGTGAGAGGTTAAAGTTTATAATTATATAGTTATAACCATCCCGTGGATAATGTACTGAATAATTTAATTGTACCTGGAACATGCAATTGTAACTACTTCTTACAAAATAAACATAATGGCCTTGCGCTCTTTTCCGTCACTCTATTCCATCTCAGCATATTTTGTATGGAGACCCTAGGTCGTGTCAGTATCATGGCGACAGTACCAGTGATGCTAATAATAATTGGTCATTGATAAATACTTTAATCCATACAGCAATCACACCACTTGCCGTATCCTTGTCAGGGGCTCTTTATGGACGATGACATCCATGGAAGTCAATGATATTTTATTCGGATAATCACAGTTGAACGGCTCCCTTCAGAGCCATGTGTCACAGCAAATGTATGCTACAAGCTTTAAGATAGAAGAAGAAGAAAAAGAAGAAGAAGAAGAAGAAGAAGAAGAAGAAGAAGAAGAAGAAGAAGAAGAAGAAGAAAAGAAGAAGAAGAAGAAGAAGAAGAAGAAGAAGAAGAAGAAGAAGAAGAAGAAGAAGAAGAAGAAGAAGGGAATTTCACCTTTTAAACAGGACAACAAGAAGCCCATGGGTACATGGAAGAACTATATCGGGAACATTTAAAGATTTCATATAAAACCAATTTCCATGACCATCGCACATAGATAATTGTATAACCGATCAAATTTATTCAAGAAATTATTTTTTCAATTTTTGCGATGACCTTGACCTTAGTTTGCGGTAATAGTATAAAAAATATCGAAAATATTTTAAAAATTGCAATCTGTATCGCGAGACACAAAAAGTAAAACATTTATTTAGAAGCTGACCAACATGACAAGCAAATGAAGTGATTGTTATTCTATTGATTAACAGGTTCATTAACACCTTATGACCATATTATTTTTTCTAAATATTTGAAATGTTTTATCATTATGTGATATGTCAATGCAAATTGATTGTGGATATATCTAGTTTCTAAATGTACATATTGTATGGCAATTTTCAATATATTGATTGCATTTTCTATCCTGAAATATATCTAAACTAATTTGTTTGTGATACTCAAGATGCAGACACAGTCTACATGTTCATGCAAACACTGGTGGCAACATTTTCATGAAATAACCATGACAATTGTCATAATCTATTCACAAGTTGCGGTGTTTCATAATCGTAATACTGTATTAATGACAAAGTAGTGAACAAAGTGCAGTAATGATGGGTGATGGTGATGAAAATTTCATGATTAAGAACTTCAACTTATTTATGTGATGATGAAAATGATGATGACATGATGACCACAATAAGTAAAATTTATAACAAACTTAATTGACCATGATGCTCATTACAATTATGCTTAAGAGGGCAAAGGCAAATGGCGAAGGTAAAGGATGATAGAGATGACCATGATATTAACGCTGAGAAATAAACATGATGATATTAATGATGAGTTTGACAAGAGAAGAGAGATAATTGTTATGATGAGAGAGCACTCAAATGGAATTTAATAAATCATAGCGGCCAATGGTCAAACCCAAAGCAAATGTTAACTTAATCAGAATTGACAATTATATGTTAGTTGTTAAGATTTAAAATAGAATGGGCTACTCTCGATGGAATGAAAACTACAATACGACGATTAACAGGAGAGAAACGACACGATAACTACCGATAGAATTTCCCTTTAACTTCAACGTATTTGATACGCTCGAAAGCATCATTGTCAACTTAATTTTCATTTTCATCACCAGCAAGGAGGTAGTGCAAAACGCAGTGCAGTTGAGTAATTCTGAAGATTGTCATACTGAAGAGCTCCGAGTTATGATGCAAGAAGGGTTTAATCCATCGTAGGCACATAATGTACCTTTCCTCATAATTTACCTTAGAAATTATATGACCTAGTGGCGCAGTGGTAGAGCGTACGACTTTCATGCGAGAGGCCGGTGTTCAAATAACGCGCCAACATTTTCCATTTTCCAATTTTCGTAGCGCTAATTCTCTTTGAGCTTAGTTTATGAGAAAGATATAAGGATGGCGAGACCATTAAAGGCAAGCAGAGAGCAGCGGCGACCTTTGTGCATCATAATGTGTAGGCTGCTGCTAACAAACCAGTGAAAACCAAGCAGAAATGACACCCGAGAAACTACAGATAATTTACAATACAATGTATTTTATTGATACATTTAGAATTAAATGGGCTTCCTTTGAGTGGAAACCTATTCACAATAGGAACATCTACGACGGAGAAACGACGCGTAAACCTAAAATTTCAGTCCCGCTTCAAATTTAAATTATTCGTAACCGAGGTTACGGACGCAATTTTTATGACCATTAGACCGATTTTAACAATTATATAAAATGTTACAAAAAATGTCCGTATGGAAATTTTGTTTCCAATCGGTCGATAATTAGTTAACAAATTATGATTAAAACGTTTAGAGTTTTTTGCAACCAGAAATTTTCGAACTGCTGGAAATGTTTTAACAATGCATTATTCAAAAAAATATCATATATTCAGAAAAAGTTTACAATTACATTACACTTTAAAATATGTACACTGTTTTAAAACTGAATTATTATACAAGCAGATATTAAGCATTAAACTTAATTTAGGAAAACTTTCGTAACCGGAAATGACGACATCCATGTAATCTTAGGAGGCGACTTTTTCTGTCGCAGAAAATATACGACCCAATTTGTAGTACCATCGGACACTTTTGTTGACATTTGGACTAATACCGCTATTTTCCGACCTGGGGAGCTTGGAAAAACTATTTGTTTGATGTCCGAATATATATTTAGAGAAAGTTGGCAATAAGATTGAGCTACAAAATTATGCAAATTTTATAATGATCCGACCATTGTTAACGGAGTTATGGATGATACTAGTTTGTGCACTTATTCGATGACCTTGACCTTAGCTAACGGTCAAGATCAAAGCAAAAGCTCTGGTTCTGCGCGTTAATGAGGCTGACCATTAGAAAAACACATTTGTAATAAGTGTGAAAATTGCGTCATGTATCGCTAACACACACACACACACATACACACACACAAACACACACACACACACACATACATGCATACATACATACATTCATACTAACATTCATACATACGTACATATATACATACATACATACATACATACATACATACATACATACATACATACATACATACATACATACATACATACATACATACATACATACATACATACATACATACATACATACATACATACATACATACATACATACATACATACATACATACATACATACATACATACATACATACATACATACATACATACATACATACATACATACATACATACATACATACATTCATACATTCATACATATATAGCCACAAAGTTTGGTCACGCGACTGACCAACGTAACTTAGCGAATTAGTATTTGCCTAGTAAACAATGATCGAATGATAAAACTATGATACAGTGATAGAGGCGGGACCAGTTAGAATATTTAGTATAAATGAGGCACGTCTATTTGTCGGATGACTGTTGATCTTACACAATCAATCGATGCCTGTGACATGCTAGTTGGCCATGGTCACAAATGTACCAAATCTAAAACAATTATTTGTGCCCCGTAAAATATTAGAGTTTCATATAACCACTCTCTATTAGAATTTTCGGAATGTCAATGATTGTATTTGTACAACACCTATCGGCTTTAAGACGAGCATTCTCGGCGGCTTCCTCGTAATGTTTTCTTTTACAATTATTCTTCGTAGCGACATATATCCCGTCTTATTACCATGCTATATTATCAAATATGCCGGCGTCATGGTGTTGAGTTGACAGGCGCCAGGCATAATCGAAGCAGGGGTTCGCCTTGTAATAGCTTAACCACATAACACACTGAGGCATGTACCATCCCAGTCTAAAGCCAGGAAATACACTCTTTGTTAATGTTCACATCAAAGCTATCAGTTTCGATATTATAATCATCTTTCAACGAACAGCATCTGATCTTAAAATACGAACATGGAAAGATCATACGTCTATGTTTGAACATTTCACTGCGCTTATCTCACATAAACCTATCAATACACAAATGGCTTATTCGATTGTGCGTCACGATTCGAAGCAGGCCCTTTACCCATAAAGTATACTCATTGTGTATCATCTCCAATGTGACCCCACCAGAATGCCTGATCATTAAGTTATCAATACAATCCACATAATCAATGAGCAACTTATCATGTCTGGGTTGATATCAATCATTGTGTACCTGCTGCAATACCGATCGCCGCCGGGCAACGGGTATATGTTTTCACGTTATATTCGGGTAAAGTATAGTTAAATTTGTGTGATAAGATAGATACTGGTTTCTTGTAACAGTGCTTGCAAATATTTCTCCAATCGTTTCTGATGTTATGTCCATTGGTTTCTGCTTTGCGGCTGTCATTTATTACAAAACCAACTCATTTAATGCCATATTAGTTATTATTGTTACTAACCATTATTAGACGTCCTTTATACGTGAAAGCCTCACCAACGTGACGGGGCGTTAATAAGCGTCTAACTTCACTGTCCAATTATTCGGGCAATACTCTTTTAATCAGGGCGCCGTTACAAATAACATTATTCTACGCATGGTTTAGTCGCAAACCTTTTCTCGTCCTTAACGGCCGTGACCTATTTCATTATTAGACCCTCCGTCCTGAAGAAGGTGATAAGACAGGTCAGATGTGAAGTCTTCATTATACATTTACTGAATTAGATATGATCTATTTGGGAGCAGCACAATTATCCACCAAACTGCCTTCTTAATACTTATCACTACGTTCAGATATCGAACACATTGAATCGTCAAAACATGCGAGTGTCGCTTTGACTCACATATATGAACAAATTACCAACCACCGTTTAATGAGGAGATGTAATCGTTATGATATTAAACGCCAGTGAGTGCTAGTTAAACACTGGGTGCATGATGGGCGGGCTTTGATAAACAAATCCTAAAAATTATACAAAATCTATATCTGTACATTTAGCTTTAAGACGTCTTTGTTGGTTGGACATTTGACATACGGAATCGTAGACGATAAATTATTCATTCAATCATGGATATGGATATATACGCGCACGTTGCCTTTGCTTTAAACATTAAGTAACATCGATTAAATTAACTAGATTTGTAGCTTCTCCATTTTATGTACCACTCGTTTCTAATGAAGAACCTGTTAAATCAATAGTCTATTGACATTTAAGCTGAGCTGTAACACATCCTTAAGCTCAACCGTAGCCTCCTAATTGACTACTCTTTGTGTATGAATCGCATTTGGCTCTATGCCGAGGAAGAAATGCGATGGATGAACAAACTGCTTGCATAAAAGCAATGTGCCATGTGGGTGGGGACATTAGGTTGAGCGGTGTGAGCTGTTTGGCAGAGGCTTTGTTATGTCTGGCCGACCAGGAGCGATGACAGACAAGACTGCAAAACACGCCAGAATGCAAATATGCGATGGGCTCTTTCACTTAGAAGTACCTTGTCACGGGTACCAATAGTTTATTGTTTCTGTTATTGACATTGAGAAAACGTCAATATAAAGAATTTCAGGATTATCTGACATTGATAGTACGGCTGTGCCAAAATTATGTTTTCGTAGCGTATCTTTACACATCAAGCAATCTTTAATTACACACAAAATTACCATTGCTATACTTTTAGGGTCTTATGTGAATTGCAGATTGGTCATTAGGATGAGATGAGAGGTCACTAGGTCAGTACAGTCGGTTGATTACATCTCCAGCCAAAAGTGCGGTCATGGATCCCGGCAATGACATATGCTTCACTACGAGGAGTATTGTTATTACCATATATCTTACAAAACAACAAAGCATAGGCGTAGATCAAATGGTAAGCAATCATTTTGCCCTGCATTTCGACTGAAAGCATCTGCACGTTGAATGACGTGTTTTTACTATCATACGACGTTTATAGTCATCATAATCATCATTTCAGTAATCAACCGAATAACGAGGCTGACACATATTGGCGATCCGAACAAAAAGAATCAGTTAAGTCGGTCTTGGTCTTTCGGCATCTGTGTGTGTTAGTACTGTCCATGGTGTCTTCCCAATCATTACACCACGTATGATTGTTAATATGTTATTAGCTGCTTCATGTTTTGTTGAAGCCAATCATTTATCATACAGTGACAATATTATGTGAATCTGGCTACTTTTCTGATGTTTAAGAACTGTCATAATTGACAACACAGAAGAATTTATTAATAAGGAGGCCGGGGATGTAAGTTTGCTTTGATACCATCCTTCAATCATAAGCATGCGAAGGCTTTGTCATCCTAACAAACCAATACCCTGCCATAACCCCGATTTGCTACTATATCGATGGTGTACCGGATTGTTAGAGGTATTTGATGAGTAATTGTTCCAGTATGATCTATGATTGATTATCAACATAATAACCCCGTTTAATAATTCTCGCATAGATAATCTCATTAACTAGCAGCGCTTAGGATTGCACTATGCTCATGAAATCCAATCCATAATGCTAATCCGGCAGTTGCCCATGGATAGCTCTCGGTGCTTCACAACTGCGCCAACATGCTGATAACGGATTTGGCACCAGTATTCTGTCGGTTTAGTATGTCTATAAAAAGTTCATTAAACGGCAGACGTCCAAATAAACAGCGTCAGTTAACTACGCGTGTGTTATTACAGTCTCGGGACATGAACCGCCATAAAGATGATCTGCCTGGCCATCCATGCTATTGCCTTGTTTTGTATTTGCGCTGTCCTGCACCCATGCTTTAGCGCAAACATTGAATTATCGCATGGACCATATAGCCTTGTTTTGACATTTTCTCTTTTCGTAACCAATTCTGTTTCATTGCTCTTTTTTTGGTTTGCATTAATCCACAATCGCATTTCAGGTTATGAGATGCGATAATGGCAAGAAGAGTTTTGTTGCATCTAATAACCGCTCCGCGTATACCACGAATAGAACGTTAGTATGTTAAACATTGAATATAGACCTATTTTCTATCTCAACAGCAGCACATACGTATAACATGAACGCGGAATATTTATGGATTATTTTCTGCTTTATTTGTTCATGGAAATATAACGCTCAGTTGGTCGCCTTCCATGCAGGTCAAACACGTTGTGTTTAGGATTAAATCGCGATGGATGCAAGGATATTTTTCTCATGCATTTGTTAGCCAGCAGGTTATATATAGTGGCTCTCGTGTATTGTTGCCTACGGTATGCATCTAAGTGATTGCGGAGTCTGTGTACCCTTTGGCGTAACATTATCTAATACAAATGGTCCTGAAAGTATAACATTGCACTTTATTGTGGATGGATTTGATTGCATTCATTTAAAGCAATGGTCTGAGATACAGGTTTTTTTTGGCGGCAACGTATACCAGCGTATTAGATGACTCCTAACTCAATACTTCACTTTACTCAAACACACAAAACACCCTGCTCCTTGCCAACGGCTCAGTATCTAAGGAAAAGTGCCAGCCAGCGATGGCTTTGGCAGTTTTCTTTCGAATCCTTCGGTAAAGAAATGATCTCATTTCGTGGTGCCTGTTAATTGCTCGTAGGAAGTGCATATAAGGCATCCAGACCGATCTACTCACTTTGCACTTGCAGCTTTGGAATATACTACATAATATATGTTGAAAAACCATCAATATTATTACGTATCATTTGATAGAGATACTGCAGGTTGCCTAGCGAGCTCCCAAACACAAGCACATGAGAGGTTTCACCTAATTCATTGCTTTACTTCTATATATCTTGACCTCAGTACATCAGCAGTGTGTCTATATTTCATGAAATTGAATTGACAAAAGTACAATGTGGGAATAAGGCTCTCAAACTGCAATTCTTATGTTGCTCAAATTGTTTGATGGGATCATGGGTTTTTGCTGGTGGTGCTCCCGTTTCATAGTTGGATGGGATTTGACGATTAGCTTGGGCCGCACTTATGAGCGCAGTGCAGCATAACCTTACGTTGCAATCATACTCTTCGGTGACCAAGAAAGAAGATTAAAAGAACAACAAATGGCAACAAATGGCAAAAACAAATCGCTCTGAGAAAGTAAGGGAGCGGGTCGTTACTACAATGAGGCCTCTGTTTATCATGCCTCCAATTATCGCTATATTGACAACGTAAAAGCGCATGTAAGCCATTCAATTTGCTCAACCAATGGAATGAATTCACTAAATGGTTAAGCTTTGTTGCCTAACATTGTTGGTTTATCAAATTTGTCTGGTTCAAAACTTCCTCGATCCTCCAAAAATACATCGAGGTCAAAAATAATTGTATCAACCACGTTAATGCTCCATTCAATGTGGCTATTTGCGTCCGGAATAATCAAACTTATAAGGCATGCCCCGTAGTAATGTGCACATTACTATGTACGGTATGTTTATAGTGGAATGTTGTGACATGGCTACTTACTTCTACACCAGGCAGAAGAGAGTCCAGGCTCAGATGACTAAGCAAGTAATTGGTTAATCATGTGCGCATTATTCTAGCGTCAATCCGTTGTAGACTATTCTTGCTTGCTGGTGCATAGAAGGTTACAGTCATTTTAAGGTAGCGTAAATGCAAATATTACAGCACCCCATATCAAATATACTGCACAATGAATGCAAATGAGCTACTCGACGAACTAATCAGTTTGTTCATCAAAGGCGTGGGCCGAAAGTTTAAGGACAAAGTTATCTGGTTTTGTGAGACATCCGTGCAAACCACTTCCCTTCTCCATCTAACACACCGTTTAAAGTAAATCAGGGTGGTCGTAGTATTTGTGAGGATGGTATACAATAAGTTGGACCCTGTTTTTTATCATTCAGACATTCGTTTATATTGGGTGGCCATATGAACTTGAAGGACATAATGAAATCGAGAATAGCTTAATACAATGTTATAAAAAATGATTACTTAATGAGGCTTAAGCATATAAACTATTGCGGTCTGACGGAGAAGCACACTATCCTCCGGCTGTTCATTTATAGCATTTCTGCCACCAAATGCAGTAAGAAATTTTCACAATGATAATAAGTCACATGATCTGGTCCAACTATGTCCACAGGGAGTGTTTAATTGCTTTCTGATACCCTGCTATATACATGGCTTTTAATGTCCTACATCTTTATTATCACTGTGACTTTTTCGTGTGATGAAGCAGGTGACAAGTACATGAATGCCATCGTGGTTATCTTGCTGACATATTTCCCTTTCACTGTCACTTACATTGGCAGCGAATAATCGTTAAGATATGCGTTGACCTTATTATCACAGTATTCTGATTCAACTAAATGTCAGAGTCAGCATGAAGCAGTGCTTATTATATTAGCAATTCCCTACCACACATCACCCTCTATCTTTATCCATAAAGATCTGCCTGACGGTTTGAGTTTCATGCCATCCTTGGAAAATCCCAGAGATGGCGTCAGTGTAATTGATTTATTGCATTTTGGTCTGTGCGCATAAATCGTTTGAGTTGGCAAAAGATAAAAGAGACTATGCTGCCAGAGTAGCAGTCTGAGCAAAAAAGCATGATAAAATGGTAAGGGCGTGTAACAGCTAACACTTCCAAACAGCATTCCGTTATGCATGCCAAATGCTTGAATATCACCTGCACCTCGAAATACATTTTAGCATGTTCGTGACTAGGAAATTCGAATAAACAAAACAGCAACAATTCATTGCCCAGATATACAGAGCATTGACCAATTGGTAGAACACCCATTCATTTGGTCGTTTGGGACACTTCCAACCAATTACCTACGATACAGGAGAATATTGCTTTGAGGTCGCTGATTATGTATTATGTCAGCGTTAACTTAATCCTAGTATTTGCATACGCACGTCGAGGATTAAATGGAATTTTCATCAACAGTGAGCTATTCGGAAGCTGACCAGGTCATGCAAGATGTTATAAGGAGCTGTTGGGTGTGGTGGACTGAGCGTATATGGATAAAGGCAAGTGCCCTTAGTGCAACCCTTTATGCACTGGGCCATGTAAAGAATCTGCCTTGATAAGTTGCATAAGCATTGAGTGATCATTACTACTGTGATATGCTCAACGTCCAATCATCTTGCTTGTTTTCTTTATTCTAATACAGAGCCAAGTGTAATCATCTTGCTTGTGTTTTTTGTTCTTATAAAGAACCAAGAAACAATATCACAGCTCGGTACTTCCAAATGTTAGCAATGTTCTTCACAAACACAACTTACGCCTACCTATTGTTACTTAACTTGTTAACAATTATCAACTTTGCCCATGCTTATATCACGCAGATTGTTTACAGCTAGTTGGGTAATAACTGTAGTCCGAGATTGAATTGTAGATCCTTGTTGCCTTGAAGGGATTTTTTGTGTTGTTTTTACTAATGGCATCAATGTAATGCTGGGCTACCAGCAGGCTTAAGCGCGCTCATGCGTTGGAATGAAAAATAAAATCGATCTGGTATCCCAATTTGCGATTGAGATGGTATTCGTGAGATGGCACTGGCTAACGTAGCATCTATTGAACAACTCAATTACGGATGTGGATGCAATTGAAATTACAGCGAAAGCTAGATATCTTTGTCATATTGGCTTCCACTGGTCCCATTTATCATAAATTGTGGGTTTAAAACTGTGTAGCAAGAATAAGTTGTAATTCAATGTCATCAATATCCTCTAGTGATTATCTTCGAATCCATCACCATCAAATGGTATTCCAAAGGCGAATGTTGTATAAAAGTTCTATAAAATTACCCAATTGTGAGTCGTTGCAACTTTTCATTCGAATCGTTTACTCAATATTTACCAAAATATCCCTCATCGTTTGGGAAAATTGATGGGTGTTGCGGACAGCAGAAATGCTTTTATGTGATCAATCAATCGACAATATGCAAGCATAAAACGTCTGGTAAAATAGATCCTTCTAATTGAATTCAATATAATAATATAATTTCAACCAGATTTGTAAAAGATCAAATAGCACGAGTAGATGTGATGAAATTGTCATTCTAGGTATGATATAACACCAGAGTCGTGGTTGTTGGAGCATGTGCGCACTCGATGCGCTTATCATAAATCCATCGTTTACTTAAACTTCCCCACACATGCATAAGCTCTTTATTTCTTAACTGTTAGCTGTCACAAATTGGAGATTTCGAACAAAGGCAAAGTATAAAATTGGGTCACTTTTGACAAGTGAGGAACTACTGTATTTCATCAATGTCTGAAGCAATTAAAAAAAAGGCTGATATCCTTTCATATGATGCTGATACGGGATGGGGAGGGGGTTGGTTACTTAATTAAATTTCGCAAATTTGCGGATAAAATGACTACGTGGGAAAATGCATTTTGTTTGTCTGCTTTGGTATTTATTTAAGATTCTGAGCAGGATATGACCGAACAGGGTCTTATAAGTTTTCGACTTGTTCTCAATATTCAGACAAACATAGTGGGGTCGTAAGGCAATATTGCCACTGAGTGTGGTTTCTTAATGCCATTTTCTCTAACGGCTAACCTCTTCTGTCTAAATATAAAGACTGTCAACTACATTAGGAGCCTGAGGATTGAAATAGTGCTAATCGAATGCTGATAATGTGCAGCTTGATCCGCGAAATTTCTTGCTAATGTAGGGAACAATCACAGCTGTGCTGCATACGGAATGATAACATCGCATTATTATTTCATTATTGCCCTTACTATATGTTAGGCAATCTTTATTACCTTACAAAAGAATTCCGAACAGTGTGGTCACTAGTGAGTCACTAGTCACGTATCTTGTGGCTATTAGCCACTCAATACAGAAGAAGACGCTATAAGAAACCAATTGTTCTGGTACTTAATTAACTTTGGGCGACGATTGAATCCTGTAAATATATGTTCATATTTCCTAGAATCCGCGACAGGGACACGAAAGCAGTTATATGGCGATAAACTGAAACCCATTATCCATCCATGCAAAGATGGTGTTTAACGACCACAATCCAACACAAGAACATTAGGGTTCCACACAGTTCATTTCTTTGCTTCTTTATATTTGAAGCATGGTCTTAAGTACATCATCTCTATGAGAATAATACTTTTATGCTGCAAGTGTTGCACACATTGAAAGTCAAGAACATGGGTGTGGGCGGTGTCCCGCTTTTTTTCGATAATATTTTACCAGCGAAGAGCTGCTTAAACTGCCGTTGCAAGTATTTCCATTGGTGATCTTATTTGTTGTCACATTCCGCTGATTTGATTGCGTTCGTTTGTTACCGACCCAACCTCTGATGCCATAAAGCTGTACAGAAATCTACTGATGTCACTAACAGTTTGACAGTAATCAGAGGGGTGAGCTTCATCTACATTTCATGTGAACTTCAATGTGGAGATACAAATCAAACATCACCGGGACCACTACAAAGCATTTGAGCTCAGAACGCTTATTGAAAAACGTACTGAGAATGCTTTATAGCGCTGGAAGTCATGTATCATTTTTCAGGAACACAACGGGAATTTCACGCATAACATTGATAGATACAGATAGTTAATTTATGCATTCATTGATTCAATGTTACCAATTCCTATCATTGACGTTTTTGCTCTGAAAAACTCCTTATGACCACATTCTAGTGTACACACCTGGCATTGATTTGGTTGGTGCCATACTTCCCACCAAGCCTATTTTATAATTTGCAACTGCATTAATTCATCGCCATGACACGATGTTTAAATAACATAGTATAAGCAACAATAAGTAACAAAAAGTCTTGAACATTACATACCCTCCACATTCATTCTAACGTTGTTGCCTTGGTGGCTTAAGCAGGCGCACGGCTTAAAAACTATGCTCCTGTCATATAATACGTGCAGCATAGACATCAACTCTATTGTAGCCTCATTCCTACGGCGTCGATTCCGCCATAAGTATCCTTGACAAATAAAGATGTAATCTCTAAAGCTAATATTGTGAGGGTCAGCATAATGCTTTTAGACATCCTGCTCCATCTGACAATCAGCTTGGCCTCTTAACTACAAGCATACTCCACGTCAATTCGATATGATAATCATCAGTCGATATATCTGTCGATGATAATGTATCGGGGCGGGGATGATGCCGAGGTTGTGATCGCTTGATCACCGCCCTGACACCTCCGCATACCACTAAGATGATGGCAGAAGGATGGGCCGTGGTTATCAACTGCTAGGCCAAGTTAATATGTCTAATAAGCTTTCATTAATAGTTATAGGTTATTTTACAAATATCAGTGGGCTTTGGGAACACCAACCACTCTGCTCAGACTTAACTAAAATTGACAAATACATTCAATGGGTTTGCAGATAATGCAGTTGATCAAATAAAAGCCTCAATAGTAAAATAATTGCTCATAAAAAGAATGGCGGATGTGCTGCATAGAAGCAACAAATCGCAATTCTACCGTTGATTTTTTTGCACCAATCTTAATTTCTGACGGTCTGTAGACATATTTTACACGCCGTGCAGAAATATTATCCGTTTATGCAGCTTGGTCATTCACATAACGAAATTATATATGAAAAGACCTACTGTAAGGCTTATCTAACGGACACAATTTCCGGACACAATTTCCTGAATCAGGTATAGATGGATGGTTAGATACTATGTTGTTTAGGTGAAGACCTAAACCTAATTTATATCTTGTGCATTTCTTTATTCATTCGACAAGTTGATTATATCCAGGAACTCACATAATTAGACCGCCTCATAGATAAAGATAAGTAGGCAGTTATTTTAAGGTTGAGTTGCACTTTACCATCCCGCCATTTGGTTGTACAATAATCCAACACCTTAACACGAAATCACAAAATCTCGTGCATCGTCAGATGTAGAATTACTTGCTAAGTAATATGACATTAATATAAGCATAACATTAATAATAATAAGTAGATGAGTATATAAGATTAACTTAATAACTTAAGCATGGTTCACCATCCGATATCCGAAGAAGAAATATGATATTACTCAATAGGTTAGCCTGACGTTAGCGTGGCTCACCTCGTGAGGTTAGCTCAGAAAATGCTGAACAAACAAAGTGTTTAATTCAGGTTCGAACAGTCTTGATTCCCGACAATATCCAAACTTGTGATCAATTTTGTTTACGATACAATAAACCATACAGCATTGCGAACCGACTGCCGTTGTTGTTGTGTATTGCTAATTAATATCCTCGCATTCATGCGTGCAATAATATAGACCTAATGAACGTGAATGTGATCCTATCTGACATATATATAGCATTAGACACCGTTTCTGCTACAGCAACCGGCAAACTCCGTCGTAGAAAATGTACGAATTGTGATTGATAAAGGGTGGAATCAGCTAACTGGGTGGGATCACGCAGACTTGTCGATCTTCCATGTAATCAATCATTCCCGTTAGGGCTTAAGGGAATGATATCACAGAGAATATTGCCTGCGAAAAATTGCAGGAGCTTTGATGCTCGAGTGCATGTTACTTTTATTAAGGTTTTTTAGAAATACTTCTGTCTCTTGATAGACAGGGATATGAGAAGTCTTTTTTAAAATCATAATCTCATCTTCAAGCAAAACAAAAATTATAGATCAAAGGCAACAAGGTTATAGCATCGTTCTACGAATGAAACAAGTGAATGTAATGAGCGGACTCGTACAAGGCGAACGAATATAACGACACGCCCACTGCAACTCAATGTATTTGGTCGGTTGCAAGCACCGCTGACACGCATTGTCTGATCGATTGGATTACTCGATCGATAGACATTACAGTAATAGTCAAATATGATGCGTGCACAATGAGTCATCTTATTCGTTTAAATAGAAGTATCACAATGAAAGCAGGAAGGCAGATTATCTAGATGGGTAAATGGGTCTTAAAGTACGTAAAAAAAGGCCATGTTTATTGCACACTGAAATTTATCACTAATGCATATCAACTCTTGACTAATGCGCTCTTATCGATTTGATTATATGACAAAGAGAATCGTCTACAAATAGCGAAGGTTTATTCTGGACATAAGATATGACAATGAATACGTTATTGATATGCGTTAATCATCCATCAGTATGGTTCCCTATATTTGCAATCCATAGGGCAGTGCTTATTCGTACATTAGCCAATCCCCATCACACAACATCATGTATCTGTATCCATCAAGCTCTGTTTAACGGTTTGAGTTTCATGCCATCTTCTGGTACGATATTTGCATTGTGCCAGTTGATTAAGTTATTGCATATTCATATTTAATGTTTGGTGTAATATCCCCTGAAGTATCTCAAACTTTGCTTAAGCTTAACCTCTTTCACTAAAATCGAGCTTTGGTATCACAGGTGAAAGTGAAATGTCAATCTAAAACGAGTGTTATTCACCTATATTTGCAATCACACACACGCCTAGAGTGAAATTGGCGTGGCCATTTCTTCAACAGGAAGCTCACGTGGGATGGAAACAAATAATGCCGTTTCCTTTTGACCATGCGAAACTTTGGAAAAACTGAATGAATTAACGTATGTGGTTGTCTGCAGTAACACCTTGTCAAGCATGGGAACCGACCCTGAAAGCAATTAAATGTACGACATGACCTGGCGTTACGAATCTGTCTATTTATCCTTTACTCTTATCATCAGAATTAGGTAATTGTCTAATGCAATTGTGAAATAAGTATGCAGGGAAATCAGGATCGGCCTGATCGTCATTCCCTCCTAAAAGCGAAAATGAACCTCAGAATTAAGACGGTACACCGCAACTCTCCATTCTAAATAAATAGTATATAATTCATTGATCACCTTAAGTCAACGCCACGTGTTGTTTTATGATTTTTTTGCCTGATCGACTGATTTGCATATCAAGGAAGTAGCGTCTGTATAAACAAGTGGAAATGGTTTTTTAACAAAATCGGTATGTGAACAAAGCATATAGAAAATAGTATTCAGCTGTTATTTGAACAGCTAACTATGCCATCGATCATCTCCGCTGGCATCATTATTTGAATCTATTTGGGATGTGTACTTCCAATGATTATGGTAGCAGACCTACTGTCGTATTGTGCATATAAATGGCGGGCGCTTTTGCTCCGCGGCAACATAACAAATGTTGATTCTGAAGAACCAACCAATGGATAATATATTCGCAAGTTTGTAAATCGGACAGCGGGTTAGGTATGCAATTGCGCAAACGGCACGGCTGTTAATACGTATATTATTATCTTTGTATAATAATCCAATTTGAAGAGATTATGGTCACTCGGCCAATGCGGATAAAACATGATGTATGATTCGAGGAGCCTGTCAAGAATCGACAGAGAGAACAGAATTGTTGAATCTATAAGTTTGGGTACAGAGGGCGTTGTCCAGGGTATACCTACTTGTCACGTCTGATGGGAAGGCTTGACTTCCACATTGGTTAAATTTTCTAGGCTAACAACTTCTCTATGGTAAATGAAACCAATAACCTTTATCAAGATTACTGGATTTCCCTTTGTACTTGTATGTTTATGTCATTGCTGTAATCGGTTAGATTAAGAGACTCGGTGGTCAGCGCCTGAGCTTTTGCCAGGGCCAGAGCCATTGAAATAGCAAGGCTAAGAGCAACGTTACATTGCAATACTGAGTTCCAAGCCTACCGTCCTTGAGGATACGTCTACATGACCGTTCCAGTGCTTGTTCACCTGGCGCCGGAACTGTATCAGACATACGATTCAACTTCAGAAGTTTTGAAATAACTTGGTCCCAGGTCCAAACAATGCATGATGAATTCTGACGGAATTCGAGTTTCGGTTTCTATTATAATGTGGAATTAGTTCGTGGTCGAATTGTTAAATGTAGGTCATGAGCACGATAGTTATTTTGGCTCAATTGTGCTACACCCTCAACAAAATGAGGCCGTATATAACATTTATTGAGCTATTGATATTTTCAAACTGAAGTGTATTTATTCCTAACACACTTATAGTTACAAAATTATCGTTTAGTGGTTGGAGAATCAGAAATGCTGCACAGTCAAACAGTACATTTCTCACAGGTGTCTTAATAGACTGGTTTTCGTCTAGAATTTTACTGGTATTAGTATAACTTGTAATTGATCGTCTGTTTTGCCTTTTCCAATATTCTGCGTTGGCCAGGAACTAAATCCAGCACGATCTTACTACACGGTTATTCAAGAGATTGCACTTTTATCGGCTACAGGTATAGCAACTCAAGCGTAACCATTCAACATTCATCAATGTGCCGTAAATTCTTAGCACACTGATTAAATACTTTTGGGTTCGCCAAAACGTTACGACAGAAGGGATACAGCAACGGCTTTTCCTCTCACTGGTTAAAACACATGGGTGAGGATTCACCCGCAAATGTATCTCATAATAAATCATCTAAGTATATCTATATGCCACCATGACCCGGGACACCTTTACAAGGCAAAGAGGGCACAAACAAATCCAATCTGAATAATATGTCAAATACAAGGTCTGTTAAATTAGAGGATTAATGTTGAGCCATGGCTGCAACATGCTACTATAGCATAGTATTAAATTGCTGGGCAGTGCATGCGGCGATGACGTATCGATGATCATACAGATATATCGGCTGAGCATGTTAGCACACTGCTGCTGACAGTCTGGATATAATGTTAAAGTATATCCAATCTATTAATAAATGGCGTTTTGATCAGTAGATGTAACTCATCCACGTCAGTGCGTTCAGCTGTGAACCCATTGAGCATCATAGCTTCATGTGGCGCATTTTTACGATTATAAGTGCCTATCCGGAAGGTGTAAACAGGGAGAGACCGCGGAGAAATAAGCTATCGTATGAATTAAAAGTGAAAATTACACGAGGTGTGAATTGCGTTAAAAATATAAATTTTTAATTATCTGTTTGCTGCAGAGAATATTTTGGCGCTATCACAGAGCTTTCTCTACAGCTTTTCCATATGCATCTCTGTTTCTAAGTATGTCCCCTCTGTCCCAGAGTATATGTAAGTTGTTAACTAGCCGGTAAATAAGTGAGTGTTAAATGACTATCTACATCTGATAATGTAGATGAAATTCAGACAATAACGCGGATAAACCACAGTGTGCGACGTGGTTGCTAAAGGAAACAAAGTCACCATGAATTATAGCATCCAAGGTGATAGGTACAATCCCACAATACACAGATGCCGATGATAAGACAGATCCCGGTTCATCTACTCAAAGCGGATTTCGAATCCAAAGCTGCTTTAATGAAGGTGGCCTTGAACGATAGAAATTGGTTAATATGGACAGCCCTTGGTATTTACATCTTAAGGAAATTAATGAAAACGTGCTAGGACATAGCAGTATCAAAATCGAGATGCTCCTCAGCGTTGTGCTGTGTGCATCTGAGTGCCTCTAGTAGAGTAGCGATCTTCATACCGGTCGGTTAACAAATGGGAGACTGCTTGGCTTCATTGATCCTTGCTGACAGTTATACCTAATTTATAATAAAACACACAAAATCGAATTATCAAATTTTTATTTATTACTTGTGATCCTGATAGAAATGAGCTAGAAGCCCCCCCCCCCCCCCCCCGCACCCTCCTCCTCTCCCACCCCCATTTTATATTATGTTCAGGAACCTGGTTACACACAATCCATATGTGCAAAAATTCATCAGGCAGATTCTGGGTGCCAATGTCCTAGATAATGATTCTCGGATAAGGTGCCGAGAGGCTTCATATTAAGAATATATGTCAGATGATTTGAGACAAAAAATCATAGCAAGGGATATGTTTTGTTTTTGACATCTAGGCGTTTGTCGTACAAGAGCAATCTAACATCCGAATGCTTCCATCATGTTGGAGTCGTCTGCGTTTCGGTATGGCAATTTCATCCTTGTGCTGCGCAATCGCCTGTTATTGCAATTTACATCAAAACAAAAACAAACACGATAACGTTGTGAATCTGTAGTTACGATCAGATGCGGGTTGGTTTAATAAACGTAATATATGTGCGACGGAACTAAATTTGCATTGTTCCATACATACTTATATTGTGTCTATGAATTAACATTTAATCAAGCGCAAGCATAGTGATCGTATTGCTTCTCTGAATCGTCGTGTTAAGTATACCTTTGTGGCCTTGTATTGTAAGTTATTGTGTAACTATGCTATTTTCGGGAATTGCGGATTTACTCGGTCAGCACAGTGGAAGCATTATAATACGGTGTGGTGTCAATTTGATAGGGACAATCAAGTTACCATGGGCGAATATGCAATAAGTCCTTCACACCAGAGATGCTTGCTCATGCAACGAGGCCGACAAATTACCCCTATGCGGTGGCGTTATAACAATCCTCACATTTCGATTCGCCCTTATGCAATGGTAAATGTTGTTGGGGAAGGGGGATCCTTATCACATCCGTTTGCGCATGCTAATATGTGTTAGTGGCATTCGTTTATGATATATGTATAAAAAAGATAAGAACAATTCACAGGTGTGACGGATATTGATATATGTCTCTGGACCTGTTGTTTTTAAACACTGTTAATTGATGTTTATATGAAACATTTGCTTTCATTAAAAACCAACCGTTGCCAATGCAACATCTAAAACACAAACAGCAATGATCGCAAAGTCAAAGTTATTAGATCTTGCGATATCAAACCCGGTCACGGTAGATACTATGAGAACACAATGAACCATACTAGCTTTCGTATTGCCAAAATAAATCGCTGCCCTCGTTGGAGCATTAGTATGCGTTGCATATGATTATGTACGTCCACGAATAAGAGTCTCATATATGCACAAATCCCAAGCAGCTGCGCTCTCTATCAATATGGACATTTGTTATCGAATCCTTCATATACAACGAATGCGCTGGGGTTTGTCGATGAAGCAG
>CM067346.1:24639072-24694072 GCA_034190875.2 Urechis unicinctus
ATCGTATTTTCATTAACAGACTTCATTCTTCCACAGGAGTCCTGCTATCACGTCAGTAAATACTGATACAAATTAACCATTAAGTTAATCTTAGCTTTCTTCGTCTTCCGTTTTTTTTGTTTATTATTCAGACTGATGGCTGCACTATGTTTTGGTCGGAAATTCGGAGATTTAAAGCAATATACATTGGTACGAATCAAGTTGTTATTTATAAATTCTTCGTTGATATCCCACCGGAAGAATGCAGGAAGTATGCGATTGAAAGGCGTTACACTCTAATATTAAACGACGTCCCACTTTAACCGCAATGATATCAATTTCCATATATGTGGCTTCCGTGTGATCCGTGTTGATCAAATGGAACAGTAGATGAAGTAGAGCTTCTAGCCTCGTGTTGAAGTTTTCATTCACTTGGCAATATATATAACCAGGCAGCCTGATGTAACAAAACGATTTATTTTCTCAAAACTGTATGTCCCGAAATGATTACCATGGATAAGGAGATATAACTGTAATGACCTTTGGGAGTATTAATATACGATAAAATGATTTTCAATGCGGCCATCAATGTCTTTTTGGTAAACTCTTGTAGAAACCTTCAAACTATTTATATTGTTAGATATGAGTTACTGTTGTGCGGGTTTAACAATAATATTAATTGAACGACATGAGCCCACATAATCGCAATGATGTGATTAGTCTCATCGCAGTACCCTGCCACCAAAATCCATCCATGTGCATAAAATATTGAGTGTGAAAAAATACATATTGCATGAATGTATCTTATCAAAGTGGTGTTCAGTGAATTGTCCGTCGTGTTATATGAGCAGTAAGTACTAATTGTTGCTTGATGTGTGTTCAATAGAGACGCATTGTCAGATTCTTTTGTGGGGTTTGTGTGGTACCTCCTTTGAAAGCCATGCGTTAGGGGTGGACGGAATTGCTTGTAATGAAAATATTCCATCTGGTGGGAAATGTATAGGTGACGGAACTGTTTTGAGTAACATTATATAACAGAGTATGTTGCTGTTGAAGCTTATGCACGCAACCTTCATTCATCTCTTAACAAAAAAAACATCATCGCGCTCATCAATTGTTGATTCCAAGCTCTCCATGTCAAATGAGCGTCGGCGCAGATTTGCCCAAACCTAATAATATTACACTGGCATATACAGATGTGTTTTGCATGCGCGGATAGCAATGTGAATCAAGAACATTTTATGATTTGTGAGACGCGTCTAAGTTCCCCTGATAAGTATTAATCTTCATGTACATCCGTGACAATATGACACGGTAATCAAATGGGATTAACTTGAGCTTACTGCGTGCGTCGATCTAAAATAATGATGTGGTGTGGTGGTGCTGTACATACAACGTCGTGAGCAGATAGAGGTCAAAGAGCATGAATGAAAATAAGCGAGTGTGATCAACGCACACAGAAAATCGAATCAATGGTCACATACCACGTACCAGTTGCATCATTAATACTGTAGTCATGAAACCGACACATCCTCTTGTTTTTTACAGAAAGCGCGATGAGATTGAAGGGAGAAAACTTGATGAATTGATATATGCTGTTGTCGGCAGTAATCCCTCAGCAGTAAGGATGGGAAACCACCCCGGAAGCAAGTGATAGGTATGTCATCCTAAAGTGCATCATGTACAAATCTATTCAATCATATAGATACATGACAGTCGCCAAAAGGGCTTTCAAATGCTCGGATTGCTCATCGGAAAACTGAATCAAATAAATGTGCGACACGACCGGGCGTTATTTATATGGCACAATAATTCAGCAAACAACGACTGCATCAACCACGTAACATTTCATTTATCTTGTCCTCTCTTGGTGCTTCTGTCATCAGAATAAGGTAAATGTCAAAGGCAACTGTAATAATAGATATGCTTTATTTTGATCTCAAGGTCGGCTTTAGCATCCCTACACCATGTCATGCCATCCTGAAAGCGGAAATGTACGGCAGAAGTTGTATTGCTTACCTCAATTTTTCAATAATGAAAAACCTTCATTAATCGTAGATCACATGTAATCACGATGCACCACGCGTTGCATTATTTTATCTGCCAGGTCGGCCGATTTGTATTTCAAGGAAGTCACGGCTGCATAAAAAAGACAATCGTTTGTTAACAAGACCGTACGATTAATGCTTCTCAAAAGATCGGCATTTGGACGTAGGACACAGGTATTAATCGCTCCAAGAAAGTCCCCTTATCAAGATTATCATCGCTTTGTTGTTATCCGAAGAGCTTACAGTGCCATCGTTCATCTGTGTTGGTATCATGATTTGAAAGTAGTTGGGATGAAGAAGTGTACTTTGTGTAGCCTGGGATATATTGCTAAGGTGTGTGATATCAATGTTTATTATTGTAGCAGACCTACCAACGTACAGTGTATCTAAATGGAGGACGTTTCAGCCCGTGCCAACAAAACAAATGTTGATTATTAAAGGGCAAATCAATAGATAATACATTCACAAGACCTATTTCCCGATGGATGTTTTCTGAATCTATACCTAATTTAGATCCCACAGCCTTGTATTTTTTCTCACCAATATACCCATCGACTTATCTATTCGTTCAACTTATGAAGATGATGCTTCGCGTAGCATGTATCGAATAAATCCATTGCGAATGCAATTGAAATTACAATTATAGCAAAGTAGTCGTTATCTTGATTTTCATTGGTGTCTTTTATAACAATTATGGGCTTAAAAATTGTGTAAAATAAACATCTAAGATTAGGTTATCATTGTTCAGTAAGAGCTATTAAACAGCCAAGTGCCAGATGATTATCCTCAAAATGATTTCCAATCAATATGATGTCGAAGTCTAAAGTCTATAGCATTTTATTTACAAACTTTATCTCAATAATGGTTACCTTGATAATCACTCTCTATCATGTGATAAATTGATGTTATGTTGCGAACAGAGATAATGCTCCGGTGTGATCTATCAATCGACAATTAGCAAGCATGAAAACGTCTGATAAGATTCATCCCTTTAATGAAATTCAACATACGATTGGAATAAGATAAATTGCCCCCAAAATGTGGTAACTGTTGATTAGTGGGGAACGGCTATATGCTTTGTTGCCATGAGGCTTGCAATTAGGTCTTGTGATGTGTGTCATAAGCATTTGGTTGATAATTATATTTTGTGGCAGGCATAAGAATATCATTTGTAGCTCAACGAATTATTTTTTCATGTTTGTTCCGTCATATCACCTTTGGATGACCAAAGAGGTCAAGGAGAGCAGGGGTTTCTGATTTAAATATTGAAAGGCGAGATAGTGATTGAAACTATTCATGGTAGAAGCGCTTATAAATAATACCATTTTAGCCATTGGCAGGGCACTTGTCGACCAAACTGTAGGTTCGTGACCTTCAACCACCGTGAGTAACAGTCTTTGTAAATCTCTGTGACGACAATTACTAACATATTGGAATCTGTCAGTCGTCAGGATGTCGATTCTGAGGACGGTGCAGCCATCAGGTAAAGCAACCAATGATGCATTATTCCGTTTTATTTTGAATTTTCACCCAAATGACATGACGTAATGGTGTCAACGTCGTCATCTGTCTCCTTCTCCTTCACATATTCTTTATTATAACTTACAACTTGATATGGGAATGCCGAATGTTAGTTGTATTTCACATATGGTATGAGCATCTGAAACGCAATTCGTTCAGAGCCGATCTGATGTAAGTTTAAGTGTTTGCACATATTTGTTACGGTTGGTTTTGCCATGCATTACGATGGAATAATTACCAACGATGTTGTTCCACCCCCTGATGTATTGGCGTTAAAAGCGCTAATATATATTATAATAAATTATCGAAATCTATCCAGCATGCCACTCATACCCCAGTTATACAAGACAGAGAGCGTAGAAACACATCAAACCTCTCATTAATCTGTTCTTTCATTTAGAGGTTTATATTTTGCCATGACAGCAGAACACCACCCATAACCTAAGCTATACATGGCTAGGAAGTGTACGCGACCCTTATGAGGAGAGGAGGAAGGGGCAGGTGACATGTAGGTCACTCGTGGATCTGGGAGGCTGGGGTTCATAATTATATCAGCTGTAGGGGGTTACTCCATCAATCAATGACTGAGAGGGTACGTTATGATGATGGGTAAGTTTGTTATCAATTTGGCACTCAACAATAAGGATATTGCGTAACGACGGTATGAAAATTCTGGAAGATGTGTGGTTGGTAGTAAGGCGGTTAGCATAGTCGTACATTGATGGACGCACAGATACTAAGCATTTTTCAGCGTTGTTGCTTAACAGCCCGGTGGAAAATTTGGATCATTGCAAAACACTCAACAGGGACTCAAGTTATACACCTGACCCCAAAAGAACGGTATGGTTAATCGGGATGACTAATATATGGAATAATTAGATGAACGTTGGCCCTAAAGCTTACCTACACTTACGATTGAATATTATCTATTAATGTCCCTGTTTAGCTGTCGTGGGGCATCGGCAGTATGTATGGACAGTTAAAATGAACGCAAAAAATATTTGAAAAAGATTGTAAGAAAAGATGGTTGATTGTAGTAAGTCGGGTACCAAAGATTCGGCTGAGCGTACTATCACACTGTTACGAAAAAGTCCGGATAGATAAAATATTAAATTAAATATTAATATATGGCATTTCTACCAGTACATTACATCTTCTTAAGGAGTATTTGTACTATGCAGATTCGGAAGGTATGAACCGGAAGTAACCGCGGATAAATCATTAAACGTATACGAGGCAAAGGGAATATGACACGCAGGGTTAATGTCTTAAATGGATTCTCCTCATAATGACCTATTCGCGATGACGAATAATTGGCACTATCCAAAAGCTTCATCGATAACTCGACCTGTACATCCCTGTTACTGTCAATGCATCACAACGTTGTTACTAAGTTATATATAATGTTTTATCTGACCTGTAGCTGAGTGACTTTCAGACCATATAAATGTAAAATGTGTTACTATTCGGATGATGGCGTAGATAGACCACAGTGTGTGAATGCAACGAAAATACTACCATGAATTATAGCATTCAGGGTGACTGGTGCATACCCACGATCCCCTACATTTATGCAAATAATATCCACAGCGTCAATTTTGATGCCGTATTTCATCCAATCGGGATGTCCTCATGTTACATAGTGATCATAACAATCACGCTTGACGGCCAAAGACGAGCAAAATAAATGACATCATCGTACCTGAAAAAAAATCATCGGGGCTGAAGAAGCTATGGGTCGAACAAAAGGCAGAGAAGAGGCTAGTTAATCTGCCTACGCTTTGCTGCTAAATCATTGCTATATAGGGTTATATATATTGACAATGACGAATGACACCAACTGATCACCCCCCCAACCCCCCACAACCCACGCCCACACTCCTGCACCCAAGTCCCGCAGGAGGATCTGGTTAGTCAGACGATTGCGCTTGTTTTGTCTACGGCTTATTCACATATGCAACGGAATACTGATATATGCTTCTCGGATCAGTGGATATTATCAATTGTTAATTTATGCGTTTTGTTGTGCATTTGCTTGAATGAAATCCCACCGTTTAGACAAATGCCAAAGCCAATACACGAGCGGCAATGATAGCTCAATAACAAATATCACAGTGTCATTAACTCATTTAATTATCCGTATACATTGTAATGGCTATATAATGCCCATCAGTGGCGTGTTTATATAAGGCAGGTACTCATGTCACATATATAACTATAATGATGAAATAAGCAAGCTATTTGACCCTAAGATGATAAAAGTCCAGCTGCGATTTATGTTATTGGATCTAGCTTATATTAGATGCATCGATTTTGATGAACCACACCCGTTTTATGTCCAACAGTAAATCTTGTAATTTCACGTAAACACTTACCATTCTATGTGCTTGGTCATCTTCAGCGATCTGGATGTAATAGCATACATATGACTAGCGGGTTAGTTTGATGAAGTCGTATATCTATCGTCCCACCTATGCGTCGCCTCCTTGCGGGGGCCTTGATGTAGGTGATGGGTTATGAGTAACACAAGCCATGCTAATGCTTATAGGCAAAGACATATTTACTGTATAAACGCTCGAAGCCTGGCCAACAGAACGGTTTCTGGTGTTTGAAATTCAACAAATCCGCGCAAAATATTCATGTGACTATAACAATGGGCTTCCTTCACAAATAATTATCACCCTTGATATGTATAGATAACATCAATGAAATTGGCGAGGCAAGTCTCTCTGCCTGTATGCTTTTGTATGATTTCTGCCACGGTTCCTTCTGTAGTTCAAAGTGGGGTCCCTCGCCTGAATGTTCGTAGCTCTTTCAGTGGCAGTGTTCATACATCAAGGTTTAATGTACGTACCTCAACGTTAATGCTATGTGAGACCTAATCTCTCAATGCCTGACACATTAACTGGATAAGGCTCATTTTATATATATAACCTTTACTTTCCATACTGTCAGTTTGATGATGATTATGAGCAATAAACTTCATCGCAAATGTCGTTTCTGCACCGCCTTATGTCATATTTAATAGGGGTCCATGAATATATGTACATGTGAAAGCATTACGACAAAAACGAATAAGAGTAACGGCCATGTTTATAGCTGGTTAGCAAATGAGGTATAAAGGGTATCTGTCTATGGTCGTGATAGTGGCGGTTCTAGGGTCGCTGCCGAATAGGATTTAGGGCTCTTTCGGGAATCACAAATTCAGGTTTGGTGCGAGGAAAAAAGACCAACGTAAGACCAACCTGTAAGACGAAGATCCACTTTTCAACGGAAGCCCTAACGGCTGCAGCGATCGGTTTTAGTAACTTATGACGTTAATGTTATGAAAGGCTAAAGAAGTATTTAATGAACGTAAAAGACTCGTACACGCATGTGTTCTACGTCAGCCGAATCCCCCTAGTCGCCATGATATGGTTCTAACGCGGTACTACAAAAACGATCGGATGAAGGATAGAGGTAAACTGTACATGCTGGAGCAATGTTTCCTCTTTTTTGAGAGCATAGAGTAATGCCCAATATGCTTAAATAAATATATATACGTATTAATATATATTTCTATATATATAAATATATATTAATATATATATATGTATATCGATATATATACATATATATATATATATATATATATATATATATATATATATATAGATAGATATTTATATTTACATATATTTATATATATTTTTGCGTATATATATACACATATATATAAATGTATACATATATATATATATACATATATATATACTTAAATAAATATACATAAATCATTATTTTGAACTAATATTTGTCAAATATTCATTATTAAATTGCGCATAACTCGAAATTAATCAAACATTTATGATAAGAACATGTAACATTTGTAATATCTTGTAAATTACCTGGTCTAGGAAAAGCATATATATTCATCATAAGTCACTATAATCACGCTCCCCGATGCATGCGTGGATTGTTCCGTAGCTGTATTGGAATCAGGGATAGCAAGCGCATGTTTTTGTCTTGTGGAGTGTTCGTGGAACATTCGTGTAAGTTGAAATGATGATTGCGGATGAACTGCTTATTTATTGTGGGCGGCCTTATACACCGGCAGCAGCATGTAACCAGAATTTCACAAGCTCCTGGCCTGCATCTCACACCCACTGACAAACTCTTTTAGGTGATTAATTCGGTCATAAGATCATCGGTCTTAGTCTCTAAATTACTGTCAACATCTGCCTTGTGGTCACGTTATTTTGTTGATAAACTAAGGTGGCGGAGCTGGACCCGCTGGGGGTCGGGCCCGACCCGCTTTTCTCTCGAGTGAAGCTCACCCAAAGTGAGCATGGAACAAAACTTTGAAATTATATATAAGCCATAACTTAACGTGTAGCATAGATTTTTATTTTTTAACTCCGTTCAAGCGCTGTACACAGGCACTCGTATAGCTGCATATATAAAGTGACATGTGAATGAGAGTGTGTGAAATAATTAATGAATGTATATATATATATATATATATATATATATATATATATATATATATATATATATATATATATAAAATATATATATATATGTCACTTTGATTTAGAAGGTACGTCACAGGAGGTGATTATCCCTAGCAAGGCTAAGCACCTGATATATTCAATTGGCAAAGCGTTTGACGTCTGAAACAAGAGGCGGATTCACTTTCTAATATCAAGCATCAAGTGGTATCCAATGCACCATTCGGGACTTATAAAAAATGGAATAAAACTAGGATAATCCCAAATAATGATTTTTCATGAAATGCGATGCAAATACTATTGTCGATTAACCATTATTATTTACGCCCGAAAGCAATCGAGAAGGCAATAGGATTATGCGCCCAGCAGAGTTAATTGGCTACTCGGCATCGCATTACTGGTTGATTTGACGTAGCGTATGTCCTAGGGAAGACATTGGTAATGAAGCGAGAGGCAATTGTTCAAGTCATGCGGTTTGGAAATTATAACTTTTATGGGAAAATTAACCTAAATCAACATCATTGTGTACAATTTGCTCATTGAAAGCCATGTTTATGCCGGGTACACGTATGGTTGCTTACGATGTGCAACAAGCACGAATGATGACGCATGTAATTGCATTTCATTTATCATCTAATTATAGGAGAGCATTTGTGAATTGATAGGCTTAAGTGAGGATTGCACAATGTGATTGTCGGTGTCTTTATCGTGTTAGGTGTGATTACGAAACTCTGTACTCGATGACCAGCTTATATACCTTATACATACCAAATGCTGTGTTTCGTACGAATCATGGTTGTACTTGAAAAGGCTCGAACGTCTGGCTCGCAATCGATGCAGTGCCTGGCATATCTGATATGATTGTATTCCACAACATGTTGGTATTATTGAACGTGTCATTGTGACAACCATGTGGAGTCTTACATATTACATATCCTGGATACAGCAGTAAGATGTATCCCTGGGAGTATTTTACTTTAAACAGGAGCAGAATGTAGTACATTTTTGTATTGCGGTTTTCCAGAGTTTGCAATAATCTCTGCACACACTCTCCGGGTCTATCAAATGTAACGTAAGGTTTTTCATTTACTAATAGGTTCCAAATTAATATCAATCAGATTACTCCTACTTGTTGTGTCACAAGTGGAATTGATACAGATGTGGTTTTCTCTCGCACCGCTAAAATGGATCGATGGGAGTAGAAAGGGCACATTTATATCCGATGCTGACCCATTTCATGAGAAAGCCCACAACGTAGCAATCATCCACCGGTTTTTTTCAAATGGTCAAGTAATATCGAATCTACAGAACAATCAAAGCAGTCGAGTTGGTAGATTGAATATATCATATAACCAATTAAAATAACATCAATGGAAAACGGAACAAATAATCCCGATCAAAGATTGTATAAATGTAAGTGAAGACGATGTGCGAAGTGTCGAAATCGATTAAATTCAACAATGTTATGCGAAATAAAAGACAGTTGAGCTTAGAAGAGCCTTACAATGCATGTGATTATATTCATTGTTCACACGATGAAATCAGTGAGAGTCTTCGGTCAAATTGGATTATGTTACAGCATATTGGTATATAGAAAGAAACTTCTTCCCGTATTGATACTCCAACCTGTGCCCATTTAAAACTTCATTTATCATGATATACGAAGCAATTAACAGAAATATGTGCAAACACTTTGCAGGGTAATTATGATATCGGTGCTGTTACAATCTCGTATAACCACGGCAACAACGTTTGTCCTGGACGAGATATTTGAACCATACGGACATTGAACAGCGGCTGGAATACGCTAGCTGCAAATACAACAAACAAACCGAGGCACAGCGGATGCACAAATGGCATATGGGCACGTAAAGGCTGATCTGTTCATGTATATGAATGAGCGTTTGATACCACAAAATCATATATTCATTGCACGTGATAATGTTTGGTCAATCAAAACAGGCAACATGAATTCACAAGCTGCCCTTAGATTGTGCTCAAAATGCTTTAAACTTAATACAACAATCGTGAAGTAGCTATATTCTCTCGATGATGCAAAAACATCATATATTTATATATATATATATATATATATATATATATATATATATATTTATATATTTACATATATATATAGATAGATATATATATATATAGAGATATATATATATATATATATAGAGAGAGATTTATTTATATTTATACATAAATATGTATATATATATACGTCTATATATATATTTATATATATATAAATATATATATATTCATATATATATATATATATATATACACACATGATATGATATATATATATATATAATAAATATATATATATATATATATATTTTATATATATAAATATATATATGCACATATATATATTTGCTTATATATATATATTTATATATAAATATATATATATTTATATATAAACATATTTATATAAATACATATATAGGAATATATATATATATATATAGATATATATAAATATATATATGTATGTATATGTATTCATGTGAAATTATATAAATATATATATATATATATATTTACATATACATATACGTATATAAATGAATATATATATATATATATATAAATATATATATATAGATATATATCTATGGGTGTGTCTATATATCTATCTATCTCTCTATATAGAGTATATATATATATCTCTATCTATATCTATATATATATATATCTCTCTCTATATATCTCTCTCTCTATATATCTATCTATATCTATATATATATATATATATATATATCTCTATATATATATATATATATATATACATGTATGTATGTCTTCGAGGATTACAGTGTTAATAATCGTGAATAAGCACTCGGGTGATAAAATTCCTTGTCAAGCAATGATCGAGTAGGCCATTATTATTGAGGGGTATCAGGTCAACTCGACACCTTGCCAACTCGACCCCAGTATATTACCAACTCGACACCTAACCTGCTACCAACTCGACACCTGTTTCCGTTCTTATTGTAATGTGAATAGACTAATTGTGTTTGCTTTTAATTTTAATTTACAATTCAATATATGTCAAGTGCTTTGTATTTTGACAAAAAAAGTATCTATCTATCTGCATACCTAAAATCAAACAATTACGTGTGTTAGCGATGCATTGATGGTTGAAATTTTACTGTGATAACTAACAACAGTTAACCGCACACATTGTGGGGCAAAAACTTTTATTTCACAAATACATAAGTTAGAATATGAAAGTAAGCTGCTAAGATACAACGACTTCTATTTCAATAAAACAAGTAGGAACACATACAGCATGAGATACAGCGCCACAACTGAAACCATAACCAAACAAATATACACTTTAATTCAGGACAGGACCCGTCAAATCTGCGCAAGCTTCCGAGCTTTCCTTTCCCCTACAATAAATTCCTGCCAATATTTGAACAACTTTGCTTGAAGGTTAACATATTTTCTTCGCTGATATCGCTGATAACGACGCAGCTTATTCAATGACGCGCAAATCAAAGTGTTTGCATCCTGTACGTCGTGACAAATGAGTTGTGAAAACGCGAGTACACGATCAAGGGGTACATGACGTGACACATGGTGAGTTGTAAAAACGCGAGTACACGATCAAGGGGATTCTGTGTTGTGACACATGGTGAGTTGTGAAGATCTACATTTAATTTTTTTATTTTCATGATCACAGTAAAATTCTGAAGTGATAGAAGACAATTAACGTGTTAAGATGGCTTACCAGTGATGAAGAAATATTGATGTCATATCTCGTTTCTGATATTTGTTAGATAAGACACTCTTGTTATAAGATATGGTCTTATGTATACTTGGCGTCGGCACTAAATAAATATTTTCTTCAACCTTTCTAGATGACTGTAGTGATATACATTTGTTCAGATCGTAAGATAGTACTATGGTATTTAAGTATATACGGCAATGTTACAAACAATATTTTGAATGAGTTTGGTACGACAATGTTTGGCGGCATAGGATTCATTACTAGTACATCTGGTACAATAGTTATGAATCGCACTTCGATGCGTCAACATTCATCTAAAGACATAAGCTTACTTACCATTATGATCCTTTTACATGAATATACATAAATGATATTCGTTAATATCAAAGATAAACGAACGTATTAAACAAATTCAATAGAGTTTCTTTATTTCAAATGTTCAAGACAAGAGACAAGATTTCTGTAATTACGCGTCATTCAGCACAATCGACAGTATATAAGAAAACAACAAGAAAATATGCTATATTTTTGGCCCGTGAACACGAGGTCATTATCATCACACACAAGCACATGCAGAAACTACGTTGCTTAACATATAACCTCAAACATATAACCTCAAACATTATATTAGAACATTCATCAGAACACCTCATTTAGATGGTCGATCAAAGGGTGTCGAGTTGGCTTGCGGTCGAGTTGGCTGGGTGTCGAGTTGGTAGTGGCAGGGGTCGAGTTGGTAAGGGGTCGAGTTGGCAAGGTGTCGATTTGACCAGCATTCTTATTGAGGTATATACAAGTAGGACAGCCACGGAAAGGACTATGAGCATACAGCTAAGTAACATCATACCACTGATGGATTGACAATACATGTAGAAAATAGGCCGAGTGCGAATATAAATAGTATGCAGAGAGATTAGCCAAGCCTTTGTCACGGCTATAATTCGATACCAAATGCCCATATTGATAGAGAGCGCAGTTGCTGGGGATTTGTGCATATATGAGACTCCTGTTCGTGGACGTACATAATCATATCCAACGCATACCAATGCTCCAACGAGGGCAGCAATTTATTTTGGAAATACGAAAGCTGGTATGGTTCATTGTATTCTCATAATATCTAACGTGACTGGCTCTTTGATATCGCAAGATCTAATAACTTTGACTTTGCTGTCATTGCTGTTTGTGTTTTAGATGTTGTATTGGCAACGGTTTGTTTGTAATGAAAGCAATTGTTCCATATAAACATCAACTAACAGTGCTTAAAAACAACAGGTCCAGAGACATATATCAGTACCCGTCACACCCGTGAATTGTTGCTATCATTCTGATACATATCAGATATATCATAAACAAATTCCACTAACACATATAAGCATGCGCAAACGGACGTGATAAGTTATGTGGATCCCCCTTCCCCAACAACATTTACCATTGCGTAAGAGCGAATCGAAAAGTGAGGATTGTTATAACACAACCGCATCAGGGTAATTTGTCGGACTTGATTTACATAGATTAACGATCACGCTGCTGAGCAAGCATCTCTGGTGTGAAGGGCTTTTTGTATATTCGCCCATGGTAACTTGATTGTCACTATCAAATTGACACCACATCGTATTATAATACTTCCACTGTGTTTACCGAGTAACTCTGCAGTTCCCCAATATAGCATAATTCCAAGGCAACAAAGGTATACTTAACATGACGATTTAGAGAAGCAATACGATTGCTATGTTAGTGCTTGATGCAAAAGAAACTCATTTTTGAATAAAAGTTAATTCGATATAAGTACGTATGTAACTACGCAAATGGACTTTTGCGCACATATATTACGTTTATTAAACCAACCTGCATCTGATCGTAACTACAGATTCCAAACGTTATCGTGAAATCGCCACTCCCGAAACGCAGACGACTCCAACATTATGGAAGCATTCGGATGTTATATTGCTCTTGTAGGACAAGCGACTAGATGTCTGAAACAAAACATATCCCTTGCTATGGGTTTCTTTTCAAATCATCTGACATATATTCTTAACATAAAGCCTCTCTGCACCTTATCCGAGAAGCGTTATCTAGGGTATTGGCACCAAGAAAAGGGCGCTTTGCTGCCTGATGAATGTTTGCACATAAAGATCACGTATATCCAGGTTCCTGAACAAAAATGGGGGTGGGAGGGTGGGGAGTCTAGCTTTTAGCTATCACCGTGCATGCTATAATTCAGGATGACTTCGTTTCTTTTAGCAACTGTGGTTTATCCACGCCATTGTCCGAAAATTCAGACGTAGATAGTCATTTAACACTCAGTTATTTACCGGCTAATTAATTACTTATATATATCCTGGGAAAGAGGGAACATACTTAGTAATATAGATGCATGTGGAATAGCGCCAAAATATTCTCTACAACAAATAGATAATTAAAAGTATATTTTATTAAACAAATTAACACCGCGTGTCATTTTCACTTTTACCTCATACGAGAGCTTATTTCCCCGCAGTCACCCCCTGTTTACACCTTTCGGATAGGCACTTATAATCGCACAAATGCACCACATGAAGCTATTATGCTCAATGGGTTCACAACTGAGAGCACTGAGTGGATGAGTTACATTTACTGGTCGAAACGCCATTTATCAAATTATTGTGAATACTTTAATATTATATCCAGACTGTCCGCAGCAATGTGCCAACATGCTCAGCTAATAAATCTGTATGCCCATCGATATGGGATCGTTGGTAATAGCCTTACAGCCATCCAGTAACCACTAACTAACTAACATCATCGCCGCATGCACTGCCCAGCAATTTAAAGTTTATGCTATAGTAGCATGTTGCAGCCATGGCACAACATAACCCTCTAATTTAACAGACCTTGTATTTGACATATCATTCAGATTGATAAAAGATTGAATTTGTTTGTGCCCTCTTTGCCTTGTAAAGGTGTCCCGGGTCTTGGTGGCATATATATATATATATATATATATATAGATTTATTATAGGATACACCTCACCCATGTGTTTTAACCAGTGAGAGGAAAAGCCGTTGCTGTATCCCTTCTGTCGTAACTTTTGGCGAAACCAAAAGTATTGGATCAGTGTGCTATACATTTACAGCACATTGATTAATGTAAAATGGTTACGCTTGAGTTGATAGACCTGTAGTCGATAGCAAAGTTAGCTGTTCGAATAATAGCTGAACACTATTTTCTGTATACTTCGTTTACATATCGATTTTGTTACAGACCATTTCCCCTTTTTTCTACTGGCGCTACTTCCTTGATAGGCAAATCAGTCGATCAGGCAAAAAACATGACACAACATGTGGCATCGACTTAACGTGATCAATGAATTATATATCATTTTTTTAGAATAGATCTTTGCGGTAAGCAGTATTAATTCTGAGGAACATTTTCGCTTTTAGGAGTGCATGACGATGTGTTTAACTGCTTAGGCCGATCCCGATTTTGCTGCAAACTTAATCTATTTCAAAATTACAATAGAAAATAACCTTATTCTGATGCTAAGAGTAAAGGATAAATGAACAGATTCGTAACGCCGGGTCATGTCGTACATTCAATTGCTTTCAGGGTCGATTTCCATGCATGACAAGGTGTTACTGCAGATAACAACATACGTTAATTCATTCAGTTTTTCTAAAGTTTTGCACGGACAAAAGGAAACGGCATCATTTGTTTCCATCTCATGTGAGCTTTCTGCTACTTAAACTTTCTGTTGAAGAAATGACAATGCCAATTTCACTCTAGGTGTGTGTTTGATTGCAAATGTAGGTAAATAAAACTCGATTTAGATTGACATTTTACTTTCACCTGCGATACCAAAGCTTGATTTTAATGAAAGAATTTAAGCCTGGAAAAGATGATATTGTAATAGGATAGTTTGAGATCATTAAGTATCTTCAGGGGATAATACACCAAACATTAAATATGAATATGCAATTACTTAATCAACTGGCGCAGTGCAAATATTGTACTACCCTTGGATGGCGATGCCGTGGCAAACTTTGCCTGGCTCTTCCACGTGAAATTCGACTTGATTCTCTCCACACTATTCAATCTTTTCATCCCCTCTGTAACACAGCAATTAGACGTGACTTTATCGTGAATGCAATATCAATCATTCAATTTAATTTATACGTGTTATGTTACCTTTGATCACCGCTCATTGGCAAATTGCTTGATGTGCTATAATCCACCTCAGTGCAATTAAGATAAATTGAGCTACATTTAAACACATAAGATGACTCTTTGCGCAAGCATCATATTTCTTGCAATCAGCCGATACTTATAGCAACTTGACACTCAAACACAAAAGGACCACAAGAGTAGGCCATTATATCAATGATGCATTCGTTTTCGACATCAATCATGCTGCAATCATATTGCAGTCTCTGCAGTTGCTTGATCAATGTCCACGCCTTTATATTGGTTGCCAAATTGGTAATGCATCTGAGCATACTTATAAAATACGTATTGAGATGTACATATGACTATTACTGTAATGTCTATCGATCCAGTCGATCAGACAATGCGTGTCAGCGGTGCTTGCAACCGACCAAATACAATGAGTTGCAGTCGGCGTGTCGTTATATTCGTTCTCCTTGTACAAGTACGCCCATTGCATTCTCTTGTTTCATTCACAAAACGATGCCATAACATCGCTGCTTTTGAATAATAGGGGTGCGTTTTGTTTGTTTTGTTTGTAGAGGCAATAATAATCTTTTTAATGACTTCTCGCATCCCTATCTATCATTAGACAGAAGTATTCATGTAAAACCTTAATTAAAGTAATATGCACTCGAGCAACATTGCTGGGGCAATTTTTCACAAGCAGTATTCTCTGTTATATCATTCCTTAAAGCCCTCACGGGAATGATTGATTACATAGACGGTCGACAGGTCTGCATGAAGCCATTCACGTTTGGATATTGTCGGGAATCACGACTGTTCAACCCTGAATTAAACACTCGTCGCTGTTCGTTCCACATTTTTTTAGATACCCTCACGTCTTTGAGCGACGCTAACGTCAAGCTAACCTATTGATTTATCTCATATTTCTTCTTCAGATATCGGATGGTGAACCATGCTTTAGCTAATACTCATCTACTTACTGTTCATGTTATGTTTATATTCATGTCATGTTTACTCCTTGCCGTGCATTTAAACGTCATTCTGATAATAAAATGTGTATACACAATAGATTTATATATATATATAAATATTTATAAATATAAATATATATATATGAATATAAATATATATATTTATAAAAATATATATATAGATAGAGAGGGAGAGGGAGGCTTATATAGAGAGGGAGATAGGGATAAATATTTATATAGAGAAAGATATATACATATACTTTTATACATATATATGAATATATATAGATACACATATTTCAATAAATATATATATTTATATATATAGACATTAGAGAGAGATATAAGATATATATATAGAGGATATATATATAGAACTGTATATATATACATATATCTATTTTTCTCTATAAATCTCTATCTCTATAGATATATATAGATCTATATATATTTTTATTTACATATATATAAATAGTTTTTATACATATATATATATAAACATATATATATATATACATATATATAAATATATATATATATATATATATATATATATATATATATATATATATATATATATATATATATATATATACGTATGATCTTAGTTCACAGGCACGCAGTGAGGATTGCAATGTATTATTACATGTCAGAGCAACCTCGGGGCAGAACGTATATATGCAAGCAATGGCACGAGCATTTCGTAATTCTGATAGGCCTCGATGATTTAAGCGAATACATATTGTAATATACAGGAATGCAATGAATGAATGCGTAAGAGAACGGGGGACGTGGAGAGAACACGAGATTTAATATGGCGGACACAGTGTGACGCCTGGGGCGATCACTGTCGTATGTAGATAGCATAGTATCTTGGAAGCTAGTTCAATTTGTTATGCAGGGGAATATTTCACTTGATCCTCGTACAAAACGACGTCATAAGTGTTAAATACTGTATCGCGTCATCGTAATGTGCCGTTAATCCCTTACAATAAAGGATGAACGCAAAAATGTATATGTAAAGGTTACAATCCGGCATCGAGCGAAAGCATAAAGTAGAATGACTTTACCCATACAATTCGCAAAAATAGAAAGCATAAGTACTGGCTATATATAACCGCCAACAATCATTTGTTGCCGGTTTTTATTGTAAACTCAAGGTATGGGTTAATGGGTGCTGCGTCAATCAGGTGTGTCTCAGTTAACCAAGCGTTGAAAATGCCTCGAAGGGGATATGTTGGTGAAGGTGTGGTCGTGTACCACTGCTACATATGTATCGTCTACACACAAACCGAGTGATTTCTGACATCATCTGGCCTGTCGTTCAACGACACCTGGGAGAACGTATGAACATGAGGGAGTAATAGCATTTTCATGATCTAACACATACACATTTGATGTAAAATAATATAATATATCACTGAATGTTTTCATCTATTCTCATCTCCTACATTTGAATGTAGTCGTAGTTATTACTTTACTATGTGTTGGAGATTGTAAAATGACGTTGAGGTTATAGCAAAAAATAGGCCGAAAACACGTACAATAATACTATGGCAGCCTTGCCACGTGGAGGCAATTCGGGTATATCATGAATGTTTGATAACTTCATTTGATAGATGATACACGAAGTTGAATTTCCTACTCACTGCGAGTAACATTTTGCACCTCTTAAACCTTAAGCCGTGGGTGGATTACTAAGGTCTGCACCTTAAACAACAGGTGATTTAACCATGTTTGCCTAATTCAGAAAATTGCATCGGGTAGCCGTTAGACAAGCCTTACTGTGGGTCTTTTCATACATTATTTAGTTACGTGAATCACCAAGCTGCAAAAACGGATAATATTGCTGCACGGTGTGTAAAGAATGTTTGCAGACCGACAGAAAGTCTGCGAGAAAAAAGATTGATGCAGGAAAAAACGGACACAAAATCAATGGCAGAATGACGATTTTCTGCTTTTATGCAGCACACCCGCCGAACTTCCCAAACAATGTCACGTTCTTTTTTTGAGCAATTATTTTACTTGTTTCTTGGAAGACAATGGAGGCTTTTATTTGATCAACTGCATTCTCTGCCAACCCATTGAATGTATTTGTCAATTTTAGATAAGTGTGAGCAGACTGGTTGGTGTTCCCAAAGCCCATTAATATCTGTCAATAACCTATAACTATTAATGAATGCATATTAGACATATTTACTCGGCCTAGCAGTTGGTAACCATGACCTATCCTTCCACCATCATCCTAATGCCCATCGCAACTTCAGCATGATCCCCGCCCTGACCACACTTGATCACCGCCCTGACCCCTCCGTATACCAGCCTAATCCCCATCGTGATCCCAATTTAATCCTACTCTGACTATTCCAAGCAGTTACCCCACGGTGATAATCCTCACCTTGACCCCTCCCTAACAACTGCTGTGACGCCATCACTTAGCCTCCACCATGGCTCCACTCCGACGCCCGCGGTAATGGGTTTTCATTGTGAGTATATTATTTAGCCATTTGTGCACACGCCATGAATGTTTATAATTTTTGCAACTTGGATTATAGTCTCAAATGACTTCCAAATGTGATATCCCCAAACAGACAAATGTGTATGGTTGAATACCTCATTGCCACAGTTATAGATAGAATAATATAGACCTACTCTCGGGCATTATTTTAATACGATGAAGTCGGATTGAACAGGCATTCAAAATCCCATTTAACATATCAGCCCGTCTTCCAGAGCAATACCTACAAAATATGCGATGTTGATAGTAGACCAGTTAGACAGGAATAACTGTGGTTGTTTTGTTAGACACAACAACAATCTATACCTTTACTCGCCCATTCGTTGTGCATAAGTTATTTGCTGTTCGTTTCTGATAGCTAGTTGGTATATCTAATATTGCTTACTCATGCACGAGGATCGCCATTGCACAGATAGCCTTTGTAAACTGAATCGGATCGGTCCAATGAGTACCTAACATGACAATGCACTAATAGCTATATCAACCATCACGACATGTTAAAAGAGAGATGGTTAAGCAAATACAGACAGCTGACTGATGCTCAATCAGACAATCGGTGCTCTTAGGTGGCCCAATATAAGCGAAATAAAAGCTTGTTGCTGTGCTGCCAGCCATGAAATAGTGCTTGGACATGAGGTAGTCTTGAGAGCCATACGGGTTAAATTAGAATATGGTTGGCAATGCAGCAATCAGCTACAAACAGTGAGTGTAAAATATTGACTCCATGCAGCCAGACTATCGCGATTTGGTAACGTTTAAACGATACATAGTGCAGTATATATAAGATGTAAGGTGGTGTTTCCAATTCAACTATCATATGAGCTATTTAACTGATCCGTTATCTTCGACAGATATATCGACCGGTAGTCACACAGTAACGTTAATGACGTGGAAATGCTCAAGAATTACAAATATAGTTTACTGATGTTCACATCTGATAATTACCATATCGAATTGACGTGGAGTATGCTTGTAGTAAAGCGGCCATGCTGATTGTCAGATTGACCAGGATGTCTAAAAGCATTATGCTTACCCTCACATTATTAGTTTTAGAGATTACATCATTATTTGTCAAGGGTACTTTTAGCGGAATCGACGCCATATGAATAAGGCTGCCATAGAGCAGTCTATGCTGCACGGATTATATGACAGCAGCATAGGTTTTTAAGCCGTGCGCCTGCTTTAGCCACCTGGGCAACAACGTTAGATTCAATGTGGGAGAGGGGGGAGGGGGCGGATATATAATGTTCAAGACTTTTTTTACTCATTGTTCTTATATTATATGTTATTTAAACATTCCGTGTCGTTGCGACGAATTAATGCAGTTGCGAAATCGAAAATAGGCTTGCTGGGGAGTATGACACCTACCAAATCTATGCCAGGTGTGTATATAAGAATGTGATTTAAACGAGCTGATCAGAGCAAAAACGTCAATGATATGAATTGGTAACCTTGAGTCATTGAATGCATGAATGAACTACAATGGCAGTTTAGCAATCATATTTTGCATATAATCATGTAGTATCAACCTTTATGGGGACAAATAAGCTGCCTCTTCTGTGCCAGTAATTTATTATATTATCAATCATAATTTCACCCCTCTCTCTAATATTCACAAAGGAACGACCGCTGCAGTATCTAAAGTTTCAAGATACTGAGAAGTATGATGGTAAGATATATTACAAATACAGTAATGTTCTCAATAAAGTAAACTGTCAATGTCAACCGTAACACTTTCACCAATCAGGCGAGGGTACATCGTCACCCTGTCTGTATCTATCAATGTTATTCGTGAAATTCCCTTTGCATTCCTGAACAATGATACATGACTTTCAACGCTATAAAACATCCTCAGTACGTTTCTCAAAAAGCAATCTGAGCCCAAATGCTTCGTACTGACCCCGGTGATGTTTGATGTGTATCTCCACATTGAAGTTCACATGAAATGTACATGAAGCTCACACATCCGTTTACTGTCAAACTGTTATTGACATCAGTAAATTGCTGTACAGCTTCATTGCATCAGAGGCTGGGTCGGTAACAAACGGAAAGCACTTCGCTCAAAAGTGCGACTTAAGCCAGCGCTTATGGTAAAACTTTATCGAAAAGAGGAACACCGCCCGCACCCATGGTATCGACTTTCAGTGTGTGCAGTTTAAAAGCATTATTCTCATAGAGTATTTTGTCTTCATTTTGATTTCGTAACAACTGAATACACCGCTGATGTATTTGATACCATGCTTTAAGTATAAAGAAGTAAAGAAATGATTTGTGTGTAACCTTAATGTTCTTGTGGTGGGTTGTGGTCGTTTTAAACACCTTCTTTGCATGGATGGATAACGGGTTTCAGTTAATCGCCATATAACTGCTTTCATGTCCCTGTCTAGAAAATACGTTCATATATAAACAGGATTCAATCGTCGCCCAAATTTAATTATGTAGCAGAACAATTGTGATTCTTATAGCGTCTTCTTCTGTATTGAACGGCTAATAGCCACGAGATACGTGACTAGTGACTCAATGCAATGTTCGGAATTCATTTGTAAGGTAATAAAGAAGCGGCAATGGCATGTCGGCACATTTGAATCCGCCTCCCAATTTAATCCAAACTAATATGTGTGCATGTTTAATCATATTGAAGATGGCAGCGGAGAACCTGTAAAGACAAAACTTCTATGAACAAATCTAGGGGGTGGGGAATGCTATAAGCGATGAATACGACTCCTCTTTAGTGGAAAGACCCCAGACATTGTGGTAACTTTGATTGGCTTTAAAGGGAGTCAAAATTGCGTTTAATTTCTGATTAGCAGTTATATTTATTTCGGTGGTAATTAACCCATATAGGCAACAATACTCACTACCAATCTCCATTCATATTAATTAGTGCGCTGTATTGTCTCAATGATCGCAAAACCCTTGGAAGGCCATTATTATGTGCAAACCCATGGCAACATATAACCCTCTACGTTTACAGAACTTGTAATTGACATATCATTCTGCTTGATAAGAGATTTGATCTGTTTGGTTAACTACCTAGGGTATGGGTAGCATAATGAATATACTAGGATAATGTATTATGGGAAACATTTGCGCATGTCACCCACATCCATCTGCTTCGCCTCTGGGAGGAAAAACCGCGTCTGTATTCGTAACGCTAGGCGAAAATAACAGAACTAATCCGAGGATTATAAATTTGTATATGTAAAACCATTACGTCGATAAAGTTGCAAACACTTGTAGTTCCTGGCAAACACAGAAAACCGGAAAATGCGGGTCATACGAAACAATTCACAAAGAAATTGATTATTAATAGCGGAGGCACACCTATCGAAGTATATTAACTGCCAGTTGCACACTCTGTAAGACTTGACATTCTTGTCACGATTACTTGAACATAAAATAGATAACCGCATATCTGTCTGGCTCTGCACTAACGGTGTGTCAGATGCTCACACAATTGGTCAAATACACCTATAACATGACAATTAACTTAAAAGAGATTTATAAAGATTGATATCTGAAGTGTTTGATGGCCAAGACAAATTACCGTCTGGTCGATAGGTTCCCTGCCAATATATTAGCTATCACAACCTCTGAGGATGGATGCTCGACCTTTAAATCTGGTATTACTGATGTAGTCACGGCCTACATCCTCCGTTAATATCATTAGCATTGGTCTGCTTGGTATGCTATTCGTGCTGTCGTCACACGGTTCCGCAATCATGGCTGAACCTATTTCGATCATGTCGGCAGTAATCTTTGGGAGTTCTTGGAAAGAACATGTTTTCGATAGGATTGCCTAACATATAGTAATGGCAATAGTGAAATAATCATTCGATGTTATCATTTTGTATGCAGCACAGCTGTGGCTGTTCCCTACATTAGCAAGAAATTTCGCGGATCAAGCTGCACATTATCTGCATTATATTAGCAGTATTCCAATCTTCAAGCTCCAAATGTAGTTTATAATCTTTATATTCAGACGCAATAGGTCAGCCGCCGTTTAGAGCAAATGGCATTAAAGAACCACACTCAGTGGCAATATTGCCTTACGACCCCACTATGTTTGCCTGAATAATGTGACCAATCAAAAACTTAAGCGACCCTGCTCGGTCTTATCCTGCTCGGAATCTTACCGAAAATAAATAATAACCGAAGCGGACAAACAGCATGCATTTTCCCTCGTAGTCATTTTATCGGCGAATTTGCGAAATCTAGTTAAGTTACTAACCCCCTCCCCACTTCGTATCAGTTCATGCACGCAAGCGTCTCAGCCTTTGTTTTAATGCTTCAGCCATACATCACATGACTCAGTTAGATAACGCACTGGGGCGATGCAATACAGTTATTCCTCATTAGTCAAAAGTGACCCCATTTTATAATTTGCCTTTGCTCGAAATCTCCAATTTGTGACAGTTAACAGTTAAGACACATAGAGCTTATGAATGTGTGGGGAAGTTTAAGTAAAAGACGGATTTATGATCAGCGCATCGAGTGCGCACATGCTCCAACAACCACTACTCTGGTGTTTATCATACCTAGAATGACAATTTCATCACATCTACTCGTGCTATAAATAACCTTGTTTCCTGTGTGGTGTTTTACGACTTGGTTGAAATTATATTATTATATTGAATTCAGTTAGAAGGATCTATTTTACCAGACGTTTTCATGCTTGCATATTGTCGATTGAGAGATCACATAAAAGCATTTCTGCTGTCCGCAACACCCATCGATTTACCAAATGATAAAGAAAATATCGAGACAATTATTGTAAATGAAAAGTTGCAACGACTCACGATTGGGTAATTTTACAGAACTCTTTATGCAACATTTGTCATTTAATGGTGATGGATTCGAGAATAATCACAAGACGCGCGGCTGCTTGGTAACTTTCTCTGACGACATTGAATTACAACTTAGGTGATAGGGAACTGCAAATGTACGAATAAGTGCCTCAAGTATTAGGAATATTGGCATCGATACTGATAGATCATGAACGCATATCAATATTTTGTACCTTATGTCGAGAATGAACCTGCGGTGATTTGAGGACAATTCTCTTTGTCAAATCCATTCGCGATCTTCTCACAATTGCTGCAATGTTTCCAATATGAACACGTACTGCACAAATCAATCACATATTGCGATGTTGACTTTACTGCCTATATACGCATGATCCGTGTCTAAGCCAAAGTACTTTTCATCCCTCATCATGTGCCATATTTATAGTCCAGGATGACAATACAATATACACACATTCAATACAATATTTCCAAATCGATGTTCGCTGCGTACATCAAGTTTTTGTGACGTGCTGGTGTGACAAGGGCTTTAGAATATGACTAAGAAAAATATCTGCTTCATGCTGACTGATAACAAGATCAACGCATATCTTAATGATTATTCGGTGCCAATGGAAGTGACAGTGAAAGGGAAATGTGTCACCAAGATAACCACGACAGCATTCATGCACATGTCACCTGCTGCATCACACGAAAAAGATAAGCCGATGATTGGCGTATATGTAGCGCAATATGACGCGGCTAGCAAACAGTAAGTCATAAAGATGTAAGCTTTTAAAAGCAGTTTATATAGCAGGGTATCAGAAAGCAATTAAAGACTCCCTACGGACATAGTTGGACCGGGTTATGTGACGTTTTGTTTACTCTTCTTGGTATCATAACGTCTGTCAAGTAATGCACTGCAATACCATGTACTTATGATTTGTATGGCTGTAGCAATGTAAGCGAGCTTGCACTGCAAACTGCGAAGTGCATTTCATCGGAATCCGATGTCCCCTATTTCTGAGCACCAAGAGGGCGTGACTGTTACACGAAGTACCTCACAAACTCAACAAAAGTATTTCGACAAGGCGTATCGTTTGAACACCAATCAAGCATAAATCATTCTGCGAGGTTTTGCTCATATAATGTGAATCACAGACCGTCAAGCCAAGTAAAAGGCACAATAAAATGTCCCTTTTTTCACCCTATTGGTATGGCTAGGTCGGATAGCAATCGTGCAATGGCTTTCACAAAACGATACATCAAAATACTGACGGTCATGCAACTCTTTGTCATCAGTCTTGTAAATTAGAAGTCATGCGTAGATGTAAGCACAACACCTTAAGCCTAGGCCAATAAGATGATAAGTGACGGTGCTGTATGTACAGCCCGCTTCATCATCAGAATGATGCCTGGCATTATTCATAGTCACTGGGTTTTCAAGCACTTCTCTCTCTCGATTTTACCATAGCATCATTAATGCATTCATTTTCGACATCCGTCATGTTCCTTGCAGTCTCTATAATTGCTTGATCAATGTGGACAATACATCGACGCCGTTAAATAGGTAGACAAATTGGATACGCAAAAGACTGTTGCTGTTATACCCATCGATCCATTTAATCCAATCGATCAGACAATGCGGGTAAGCGGTGCTGGCAACCGACTAATACATTGAGTTGCGGTCGGCGTGTCGTCATATTCGTTCTTCTCGTACATGTACGCTCATTGCATTCACTTTTTTCATTCACAAAACGATGTCAAAACATCGCTCCCCTCGATCTATAATTACGGGGCAGAGATTTGTTTGTTTTGCTTGAAGATGAGATCTCAATGCTAAAAAAGTCATCTCGCATCCCTATCGATCAGTAGATAGTTGTATGCATACAAAACCTTATTTAAGATAATATGCACTCAAGCAACATGGCTCGCGCTATTTTTCACAAGCAGTATTCTCTGTCATTCCCTAAAACCCTCACGGGAATGAATGATTACATGAAAGGTCGACAGGTTTGCATCAAGCCATCGCATAGACTGATTCTACCCTTTACCAATCACAACTCGCACATTTTCTATGACGTAGTGCGCTGGTCGCTGTAGCAGATATTGTGTCAAACGCTATATATTTGTCAGATAGGATCACAAACATGTCAGTTAGGTCTATATGATTGCATGCATGCATGCATGCGAGGATATAAACTGGCAATACACAACGCCAACGATAGTCAAGGTGAAATGCTGTATGGTTAATTGTATTGTGGTCATGAACAAAATTGACAACACGATGTCGGGAATCAACCCTGAACTAAATTGTTCGTCCGGCATATTCTGCGATTCACTCATGCATTTGACCTACACTCACGTCAAGCTAACCTATCGAGTTATGTCTTTGATATCGAATGGTTTGAGTATATATGTAAATATATAAATATATATACATATATAATATATATATATATATGTGTGTATTATATATATATATATATATATATATATATATATATATATAGATATATATATATATAGATATATCTATATATTTATCTATATATATATATATATATATATCTATATATATATCTATATATATATCTCTCTATATCTCTCTCTATATCTATATATATATATATCTCTATATATCTCTATATATATATATATATATATATATATATATATATATATATTTTAGTTATTTCACTGCCGTATATCTGAATGTCTGAGCGAACATTATCTACCTACAGGGTCCAACTTGCTGTGTATCATCCTCAGAAGCACTATCACCAAACTGATTTACCATAAACGGTGTGTGAGATGGAGAAGGGAAGTGGTTTGCACGGATATCTCACCAAACCAGATATGTTTGTCCTTGACTTTTCAACCCACGCAAGTATCGCGGCAGTTGAACGAACTAATTAATTCATCGAGTAGCTCATTTATAGTCATTGTGCAGTACCTTTGATATGGAGTGATGTGATATTCGCATATATTTTTATTTATACTACCGTAAAATGACTGTAACCTTCAATGTACCAGCAATCGGGAATAATCTCAACGGATTGGCGCTAGTATAATGCGCACACGATTCACAAATTACTTGTTTACTCGTCCGAGACTGGACTCTCTCATGCTTGGTGTAAAGGGAAGTAGCAATGCCAAAGCATTCAGCTACAAACATACCATACATAGTAAACTGATTTCTCATTAACGTGTGCATTACTACGAGGCAGGCCTTATAGGTTTGATCATTCCGTACGCAAATAGCCAAATTGAATGGAGCATTAACATGGTTGATACAATTGTTTTTGACCTCGAAGCACTTTTGGAGGATCGAGGAAGTTTTGAACCAGACAAATTGGATAAACAAACAAATTAAGGCAACAAAGCTTAACCGTTTAGTGTGTTAATTCCATTGGTTGAGCAAATGGATGTGCTTACATGCACTTTTACGTTATCAATATAGCGATAATTGAAGGTATGATAAACTGAAAATATCAGGGCCTCCATTCCAGTTACGACCCGCTCCCTCACTTTCTCAATGAATCGATGACACTGACTGGCTTTTGCTTTTGCCATTCGTTGTTTCTGCCATTTTCTTTCTTGGTTCAAATTCGTAACACGCCATGAATGTTTACATTTCGTTTTTGCAGCTTGGATATTTCCATAACTGTATATAGGTCACAAATGATTTCCAAATGCGATTTCCCCAAACAGCCACTTTTATTGATAGCAGAATATAGACCTACAATAGAGCATTAGTCTGATATCGGTTCGAAGCAGCATGCATAATCTCATTTAACACATCAGCTCGACCTCCAGAGCTATACATACAAAAGTAGCAATGTTGACAGTGGAACAATTAGACAGGAATTAACGTGGTTGTTTAGTGAAACATAACCACAATCCACCCCTATCCTCACCCAGTAACCACGTGCGTTTATCGTCATACATTTGTTGTACGTATGTTACTTGCTGTACGCTTTTAATAGCAAGGTGGTATGTTTAGTATTGCTTACTGATGCAAAGGGATTGTCGTTGCGCAGATAGTAAGAATGAATGATCAAATCAGCTGAATATGACAAACAATAAGGTCACTGAAGGGTATGATTGCAACGCAAGGTTATGCTGCACTGCGCTCATAAGTGCGGTCAAATCTAATGGTCAAATCCAATCCAAATATGCAGCGGGAACACCACCAGCAAAAACCCATGCTCCCATCAAACAATTTGCGCAACCTTAACCTTTGCAGTTTGAGAGCCTTATTTTTTTTCAATTAAATTAAAATGTAGATACACTGGTGATGTACATGAGGAGTCCATGATATATTGAAGTAAACCAATGAATTAGATGGAATTTCTCTCATGCGCTTGTGTTGGGTGGTGGTCGTTCAAAAGACCTTCTTTGCATGGATAGATAACGGCGTTTCAGGTAATCGCCGTGTAAATTCCTTCGTGTCCCTGTTGCGGATTGTAGACAGTATGTATATTTATACACAATTAAATCATCGCCCAATGTTAATTAAGCAGAAGAACAATTGTGATTCTAATTGCGACTCATTGTGTATGAAGGGGTTAATTGGCACGAGATACGTGACCCGGCAAGGGTGGAAAGCCTTAATTGGCCAGGAGAGCCTATGAACAAATCTCAGTGGGCATGTCAAGGGCGCGGAATATGTCTCCGGTTTAATTGGAAGGCCCAAGATGTTGTTGTAACTTTGATTTACTTTAAAGGGAGACTAAATAATATTAAAGGCCTTTCAAATGTGCAAGTATTTACACAAAATTTGTATCGTGACGATTTTCATTCGTAGGGATACGCTTTCCATGATCCATGGTTGCTATATATTTATACTATTATCACAAACTTCGAATACCACACACAATATAATGAAGGACATATGCAGCGCCGCTAAGCTTGTACACCTTGTGCTGACAGTATATAAGCGTACAAATTGAATACCTCATAATCGACCCTCAGTCGAACATCAAAATCCTTCAGAGACAAAGGGCCATCTAGCGCTGGCTCAGTTTGGGATCTCTCTGGGCAATCTGCTACTTTGCAGTATATCTATCAAAATGATACGTAATAATAATTGTTTGGCCATTTCAAGTATATTCCAAGGCTGCAAGTGCAACGTGAGTAGATCGGTCTGGATGCCGGTTATTCTTGACTAATGCACTACCTACGAGCAATGAACAGCCACCACGAAATGAGATCATTTGTTTAGCAAAGGATTCGAAATGAAGCCGCACAAGCCATTGCTGTCTGGCACCTTTCCTTAGCCACTGGGCCATTGGCGAGGAGCAGAGTGTATTGTTTGTTTGGGTAAAGAGAAGTGTTGAGTTAGGAGTCATCTAATGCGCTGGTATGCGTGGCTGCAAAAAGACTCCTGCATCTTAGACTATTGTTTTGAATGAATGCAATTAAATCCATCCACCAAAAATGCCGTGTTATAATTTTCAGGACCATTAGTGTAAGATGATAATGTTACTCCACGGGGTACAGACACCGTAATCACTTTCATAACACCGCAAGATGCATACCGTAGGCAACAATAAATGAGAGCCTCTATATATATCCTGTTGGTTAACAAATGTATGAGAAAATATCCTTGCAGCCATCACGATTCGAGCCTAAACACAACGTGTTCGACCTGCATGGAAGGCGATCCACTGAACGTTATATTTCCAATTCAAAGGGCTAATGTCATGAAATGAATGCGCATGAAATGCGTGAGACGACACTGTGCAAGTGAATTTCAGACTCTTCAATCCAACATTTCATAGCTTATGATCTTGGTGTTTACACAGAAAGGCGTCAACAATGGCAGATCTAGTTATCGCTTCTTTAAATGGCAAGAGACATTAATAAAGGAAGCAGAAAATAATTCATAAATAATTTTTCGTCAAGCGGTACTGCAGAATGAACACTGATCTCAGTGAAGTATGACACCCCACGTTTCCACAAGGTCAGTTAATCCTGACATTCTCTATATTAACGTGTTCTCAACGTCAAAAACAGAAAACAATAAACTATGCCCCCGTGACAAGGAACCTGCAAGTGAAAGAGCCCAAAGCATATTTACATTCTGATGCGCAAAGTGCACCATCCGCTGTTGGCGTGTTTTGCAGTCTTGTTTGTCATCGCTTCTGGTCGGCCAGACATAACAAAGCCTCTGCCAAACAGCTCACACCGCTCAACCTATTGTCCCCACCCACACGGCACACTGCTTTTATGCATTTCTTCCAAAACACGAATAGGGTAGCAACATTGTGGTCGGTGGATTTGAGCCCGATATGTTCAAGTCATGTGCGTAATGTAACTTATGGCCCATGGCCTATCAATGGCAATCATCTATTGCGGAATATCAGTAAATAATTACAATTAGTAAATGTGTTTTAAAACTTCGAACAAGGCACACAAAGCATGTGTAGCGGACCTGTCGCACATATGATAAATATAATGAACATAATAATATAGTGCGTATTGTGAGCATGGGCAGAGCTCAATGATAGCTTAGTGTCTCATAGAGAGAAGCCTAACAGTCAGTCATATGCCTTTAAGCTTAAACGAACTCACAGGGGTGAATTATGCGAAACAGCAAGAACCGCAACAGGCTTTCTCAGCATAGAGCAACATGCGATTCATACGCAAAGAGTAGGCAATTACGAGGCTACGGTTGAGCTTAAAGATGTGTTATAGCTCGGCTTAAATATCAATCGACTATTTATTTAATAGATGCTTAATAACAAACGAGTGGTACATAAAATTGAGAAGCTAGAAAACTAGTTAACTTAATCGATGTAACCAAATTATCAAAGCAAAGGCAACGTTCGCGCATATATCCATAATGGTGACGTGTACATTTATCTAGCTGTGAGTCAATTTTATCAGTGATATTTATTATAAATACAGATATGTTGATAGCATTTTGATTGCTCCTCCCCAAAAACTTAGACAAAGATAGACAATACTGAAAAATAATAGAGAACCTATTCAGCAATAAGCCCTTCTGATTTATGCTCATCATGCTCAGGTGAATTGTTCAATGTCGGTCTCAAACATATTCAATGCAGGCTCGCCTAAGGCTGCCAATGGGCGCGTTTTACCTGGTGCAGAACATATCATACTTATATGGCTCGGTGTGACTTATGAGCCTCTATATGAGCGGTTTGATAGTAAACAAATCGACTTGTGGCGCCATCTACAATAAGGCTCATTTTTGTATACCATGTATCAGACATTCGCGACTTGCATAAAATGGAATAGCACTATGGTTATCCAAAATATTGACTTCCCATACAAAACCATTTATACTTTTGCTGATGGTCCATATTTCAACATGGCCAAAAGCAATGGAGAAAGCTGGCGGATAATGTGCTCAACCGAATAAAATGCCTATTTGAATACGCGTTACAAGTTGATTTGACGTGCCTAATGATGGCTGAATTTCCTCGGAAAACCAATGGTAATGCAGCTAATGGAATTAATCTAACCGATGTTACCAAGAAATATCCCAAAATAATTTTAAAATAAAGGCAACGTGTGCTTACCAATTCAAATTGGTGACGTGCACATTGATGACTTATTTAGCTGTGAGTGGATTCTAGCTGGGATATTTATTAAGAATATAGTGATAGAGGTTTAATTGCTCCTACCAAACCTTATTTTTTATGTTCATCATCGATGCTGTGTCTGAGCTCGCAGGGGAATTGTTCATTGTTTGTCTCAAAAATGTTCAATGCAGGCTAGTCTAAACATGCCAATGAGTATTTTACTTGGCGCAGAACATATCATACTTAGATAGCGTGATGTGATTTATGAGCCTATATATGAGCGGGGTAATGATAAACAAATCGTTTGGTTGCTTAGTCTATAATCGGGTCCATTGTTTGTATTCAATCCTTTTAGCAATGGAATATTCGTGACTGGCATTAAGTGGAATAGAATTACGGTAGTCCACAATAATGACCTGCCATAAACAGCACTTCACTCAACCCATGTAGAATAATATGCCCAGTCGAGTAAATTGACAATTGGCAACGCGTAATTTGTTATTCGACGAGGCTACAGATGGATGAATGCCCTCAAAAAAACCATTGGTAATGTCTCGTAAGGAATGATCAAGTCATGCGTTTTCGCAATAGGCACTTTTTTTGCGAAAATCAATCTGTAGAAAACAACGCAAATGACCTAAAAACAAACTTTCATTTTGGGACCTTGAATAGGATTAGGACGCACATCGAGTAAGATAACATTTTGTGTGAATAATACGATTCCGTATGTGCAACCAACAAAGACGACTTAAAGCTATTGTACAGATATGGATTTTGTATAATTTTGAAGATTTGTTTATCGAAGCCCGCCCATCATGCGCCTAACGTTTAGCTTGCAAAATAACGATCTCCTCACTAAACGGTGGTTGATAATTTGTTCTTACTTGTGAGTCAAAGCGGCACTCGCATATTTTGACGATTCAATGTGTTCGATAACTGAACGTAGTGATTCGATTTAAGAAGGCAGTTTGGTGGATAATTGTGCTGTTCCCATACAGATCATTTCTAATTGAGTAAATGTGTAATGAAGACTTCACATCTGACTTGTCTTATCACCCTCATCAGGACGGAGGGTCTAATAATGAAATAGGTCACGGCCGTTAAGGACGAGAAAAGGTTTGCGATTAAACCATGTGTAGAATAATGTTATTTGTAATGGCGCCCAAATAATTGGGCACTGAGGTTAGACGATTATTGACGCATCGTCACGTTATTAAGGCTGTCATGTATATGGCTAATGGATGTTAAATAATGGATAGTAGCAATAACAACTAATTTGAAAATCTCTAAAGACATATCAGTGTTCGTGTAAATGTCAGCTTCGGAAACGTCTCTATTTACGTTGTATATTGCTCCGTAAGAGGCCCCATATGATCAACATTACTTTTTGTACTTGCAACTCATATAAGGCAATCCGGTGTCACCCAATATAATTTCTTCTATTGATACCCTGACATCTGATATCCAGAACTTTAAATCGATTCTTTGGACATCATAACATCAGAAACGATTTAGAGAAATATTTGAAAGCACTGTTACAAGAAACTAGTATCTCTCTTATCACACCAATATAACTACACTTTATCCGAATATAACGTGAAAACATATACCCGCCGTCCGGTGGTGATCGGTATTGCATCAGGTACACAATGATTCATATCAACCAAGACATGATACGTTGCTCATTGATTATGTAGATTGTATTGATAGCGTAATGATCAGGCCGTTCTGGTGGGGTCACATTGGAGCTAATACAAAATGAGTATACTTTATAGGTGAAGGAACTGCTTCGAATCGTGACGCTTGTAAATGCTTTTCATTCACAATCGAATAAGCCATGCGCGGGACACCATTTGTGTATTGATAGGCTTATGTGATGTATGCGCAGTGACATGTTCAAATATAAACGTATGATCTTCCCATGAATGTATTCTAGGATCAGATGCTGTTCGTCGAAAGATGATTATAATATCGAAACTGATTGCTTTGATGTGAACATTAACAAAGATTGAATATCCTGGCTTTAGACTGCGATGGTATTTGCCTCAGTGTGTAATGAGGTTAAGCGATTACAAGGCAAATCCCTGCTACGATTATGCCTGGTGCCTGTCAACTCAACACCATGACATCGGCATATTTGATAATATGGCATGGTAATGAGGGATATATGTGTGCTTGCAACGTGCTACGATCTAAGATAATGATATCAATGCAGCGGGGCAAAAACGGGGCAATGCAAAAACTAAGCAACAATAAGGAACAGAAAATCTTAAAAATTACATACCCCGTGTGATTTTCACATGGTTTCCCTGGTGTCTAAAGAAGGCGCATTCTTTTAGAAATACCTATGCCCCCGTCATGTGATACAATATCAGCTCTTTCGGAGCCTTATTCCTTCAGCGTCGATTCCGCGATATGTAACTTTGACAAATAAAGATGTAATTTCTAAGACCAATAATTTGACTGTCAGCGCAATGCTTTGAGGCATCTTGGTCCATCTGACAATCAGCAAATTGCTGGCGAAGGCAAGCCAGTCTTAAACAGACCAAATAATTTCGCCCTTATCATCCATCGGATTGTGTCTTCTATTCTACGGAACATCGGATGGTTTCCTTTGGCTCGTTTGAACAATTCCGGGCATGTTTTAGGCTGCAAATAACAAAAAAACAGGAACTTTCGATCTACATTGAAAGTTGACAATCAGTGATAAACGAAGGGCATGTGAGGGGCAATAGTTTGTAATTATATAGTTATAACCATCCCGTGGATAATGTACTGAATAATTTCATAGTACGTGGAACATGTAATTTTCACTACTTCAAGTGAATGTGACTTGTGGTCTACATGGCTTGTAGTAAAACCAAACACTGCTGCCCTTATTGTCTCGCTCTCTGTGGTATTCAATGTTATCGGTTGCATTATTTCACGGAGCGTTGCTGCTCGAACCAACTTATGCTGTTAAAAGAGGCCCTCCCGTCTTGTACCTCCGTCACATTAATTAAGACGGTACGTCACAGAAGAGGATTATCCCTAGCAATGCTAAGCACCTGATATATTGAATTGGCAAAGCGTTTGACGGCTGAAACAAGAGGCGGGTTCATTTTGCTAATATCAAGCATCAAGTGATATCCATCGTATTATTCGTGACTCAAATAAAGTGGAATAAAACTATTAAGATCCCAAATAATGATTTTCCGTGAATTGCGATGCAAAAATCTTTCTCACTTGACACAACCAAAGATATTATTGTCATTTAACCATAATTATTTACGTCTGAAAGCAATCGAGAAGGCAATAGGATTATTCGCCAAGCAGAGTTAATTGACAACTCGCATTAATGGTTGATTTGACGTAGCGTAAATCCTCAAAAAGTCGTTGGTAATGAAGCAAAAGCAATTGTTCAAGTCATGAGGTTTGCACAATATGATTGTCGGTTTCTTTATCGTGTTAGGTGTGATTACGAAACTCTGTAGTCGATGACCAGCTTATATACCATGTGTATATACCTTGTACATACCAAACACTGTGTTTCGTACGAATCCTGGTTGTACTTGAAAAGGCTCGAACGTCTGGCTCGCAATCGATGCAGTGCCTGACATATCTGATGTGATTGTATTCCACAACATGTCGGTATTATTGAACGTGACATTGTGACAACCATGTGGAGTCTTACATATTACATATCCTGGATACAGCAGTAAGATGTATCCCTGGGAGTATTTTACTATAGCCAGTAGCAGAATGTAGTACATTTTTGTATTGCGGTTTTCGAGTGTTTGCAATAATCTATACGCACACTCTTTAGGCCTCTCAATTGTAACGTAACATTTTACATTTAAAAATGTGTTCCAAATTAATATCAATAAGATTACTCCTACTTGTTGCGCCACAAGTGGAATTGATACAGATGTGGTTTTCTCTCGCACCGCTAAAATGGATCGATGGGAGTAGAAAGGGCACATTTTTATACGATGCTGACCCATTTCATGAGAAAGCCCACAACCTAGCAATCATCCACCGGTTTTTTTTCAAATGGTCAAGTAAAATCGAATCTACAGAAAAATCAAAGCTGTCGAGTTGGTAGATTAAATATATCATATAACCGATTAACAGCAATGGAAAATGGAAAAAAAATGTCGAACAAAGATTGCATTAATTTAAGTGAAGACGATGTGCGAACTGTCGACATCGATTAAATTCAACAAGGTTATGTGAAATATGGGCACGTAAAGGCTGATCTCTTAATGTATATCAATGAGAGCTTGATACCAAAAAATCATATATTCATTGCACATGATAATGTTTGGTCGATGAGTAGGCAACATGAGTTCACAATCTGACCTAAGATTGTGCACAATATGTTAAATATTCAATATTTATTATAAGGCAGCTTTATATATACACAAACACACACACACATATATATATATATATATATACATATATATATGCATATATATATATATATATATATATATATATATATATATATATATATTATATATATATATATATATATGTATATATATATATATATATATATATATATATATATATATATATATATATATATATATATATATATATATATATATATATATATCTATATATATCTATATATATCTATATATATATATATATATATATATATATATATATATATATATATTTTTTGTACTGCCGCCTCAACCTGAACACAGCGCCGATAGCTTGTCCCTGCCTACATCAAGTAAGCAAAAATAATTATCTCCCGAACAATTCGTCCTTCGAGCGAGCGTATCGGAAGTATCTTTCGAGCAACTCTCAATGGCCGAGTTTGTCCTTAGTCAAACGAGAATTATCATGTCTGATGTGCCACCAGCAGAAATGCACACCCGTCTTCAGCATCTCCAAGAAGTAATGGCATTGGCGATGTCCTACCAGTGGCCCGCTGTACGATCTTTTTATGGCACGGCTGTGATCGGACTCCCTTTCCTCGTGGAAGGATGAAATGCCTCGCCCATTGCATCTTTTCGGACCCCCACTACTTTTCAACCCTCAGAACAAATATGTTATCAATGGATTTCGTCCACAACGGCAGCCCAAGGGGACAAAGATGCAAATTCCAGCACATCTGTAAAGAATGCTTCAAAGATGGGGTTGAAGAACAACACAGAGTCAAGTCTTGTAGACGTCGATACCCCGATGGCCACAACCATGGATCACAAACCACCACCGCATCCGGTCAGAACAGCCACCAGTAGGCTTCTTCCTCGGAGTGCTCCCTGTCATTACAAACATACACATTCTCCCTGTCCCCCTCTTTCCCTGTGGCCTCCAGCCCTACCCCCTACAATGGATCTCGAATGTATCATCAACACTCACGCCACAATGAAAGCTACTGGTCTACCTAATTTTCGAGCCGCAAAGATACCAGTTAGCTCTCGCTTACATAATGATACATGGTGTGCATTATTGAATGATTTCCATTATACGGACATCGCCTTATGTAATTTACTTCGTTTTGGATTTCCTGTAAATTGCATTGCCTCCAGACCACCCATCACCAACCACGCTTCTGCTATTCGCTACGCTACACACGTCGACAGCTACATCACCATGAAATCGCGAAAGGTGATATAATCGGACCCATTATCTTCTGTTTAACGGTTTCTTCTTTCAGACTGTAGAAAAGAATGGCTCAGCAGACGCTGTGTGGTAGTGGATTTGAGTAATCTGCTTTGCCGCTCTGCTAATGATGGCATACCAAAGGACTCGTACTTAAAGGATGACTATCATCTCATATACCCACAGTTGATGATTTAGTACGACATGTACATGTACATGGTAAGGGTTGTATGCTCTTTAAATGTGACCTATCAAGGACCCGCATGATATTTATAGGTATCGAGATTGATAGTGTTGACATGGTTCCAGCTCACAAATTGCAAGCTGTTCTTACATAATCTACTTCATAACTACAATTTTCAGAGTACCTCTGAATTCCTTTCTCGTACATCTAGCATTGCATAACGTTTGTTTGTTTGTTTCGCATTGTATACCTGTTCTTGTAATCAAATAATTATTATGTGATATTTGTTTGTGCTTTCTGTTTATCTCGTTTATTGCTACTCGAGTACATATGATTCACTGTACTTGGGTCCTCCGAGGTACCCAATTAAGCGTGTTTTGCACCGGCCAACACTCTCTCTTGTTCTCGGAAATGTGCTTCGGTGTAATAGGTCGGTCTTAAGAGCGCGACGGACATGCAGTGTCGATTCCCATGGGAGCTCTTATTCTATTTCTGTCGCGATTCCTCGTACCACAACCCTTTATGCTGACCTTCTGTGTCATTGGCAGTCTTTCCACGGTCCTGACTCTCTCACTGTCTTTTGTCACCATGAGCAGGAATGTACCAGGTGTATTTCGCGAGGCGAAACGTCAGGATACTCTGATCACCGGACAGATTCGACGCAGCGTACCTTAACATATATCAGCACCCGCCACACCTGTAAATTGTTGCTATCATTCTGACACATATCAGATATATCATAGACGAATGCCACTAACACGTATAAGCATACGCAATCGGACGTGATAAGTTATTTGGAATCCCCCTCCCTCCTCTCCCCCTTACAACATTTACCATTGCGTAAGGGCGAATCGAATAGTGAGGATTGTTATATACCACCGCATACGGGTAATTTGTCGGACTCGATTTATTGGCAAGGCCTCGTTACATGTATTAACACCCACGCTGTTGCGCAAGCATCTCCGTTGTAAAGGACTTATTGTATATTTGCCCATTGTAACTTGATTGTCCCTATCAAATTGACACCACACAGTATTCTAATGCCTCCACGGTGCTGACCAAGTTCCCCAAAATAGCATGATTCAACTTCCGTCGCACATAAATAAACACTTTCGACAGTATATGATATGAATTAATGATTACAGCAACGTCATTGGCGAGGCTATTCGCTCAGCATATATCGATTCTTGTGTTCCTATAATTCCTGCGATGAATTGTAAATCCATCGTATCATACTGCCGCTGCAGCATTCGGATGTTAGATTGCTCTTGTAGGACGAACGACTAGATGTCAAAAACAAAACTGATCTGACATATATTTTGAATATAAAGCCTCTCAGCACCTTCTCCGAGAATCGTTATCTAGGGCATCGGCACCAAGAAGAGGGCTCATAGCTGCCTGATGAATGTTTGCACATATAGATCGTGTGTGACCAGGTTCCTGGACAAAACATAAGGTGGCGCGGGGGGATGGGGTGGGGGTTGGGCTCTAAATTATATCCACAGGTACTAAATAAAAATTTGGCAAAAGCTGTGCGATTTTGTGTGTTTTATTATATATTAGGTATAACAGTCAGCAAGGATCAATGAAGCCAACAATGGAGTTCACCAAGCGGTCTCCCATTTTAATAACTGACCGGTATGAAGATCGCTGCACAACCAAAAGAAGTCAGGTGCACACAGCACATCGCTGAGGAGCATTTCGTTTTTGATACTGCTATGTCGTAGAACGTTTTCATTAGTTTTCTTAAGATATAAATACCATGGGCTGTCAATATATACCAATTTCCCTCGTTCAAGGCCACCTTCATCCATGCAGCTTTGGAATAGAAACCCGTTCTGGGATTCTCGTTGAGTATAGAAACGGGGATCTGTCTAATCATCGCCATCATTGGATTGTGGGTTTGTACCTATTACCTTAGATGCTTTAATTCACGATAACTTCGTTTCCTTTAGCAACTGCGTCGCACACTCTGGTTTGTCCACGCCATAGTCCGGATGTTCAGATGTAGATAGTCATTTAACACTCACTTATTTACCGGATAGTTAATTACTTACATATATCCTTGGATAGAGGGAACATACGGAGAATCTATGTGATAGTGCCAGAATATTCTCTACAGCAAATAGATAATTAAAAGTATATTCCATAAAAACCATTAACACCGCGTTTCATTTTCACTTTTACCTTTTATGATAGTTTATTTCTCCGTGGTCACTCCCTGTTTACACCTTTCAGATAGGCACTTATTATCGCACAAATGCACCACGTGAAGCTCTGATTCCCGAAGGTTCACAACTGAAAGCACTGAAGTGGATGAGTTACATTTACTGGTCGAAGCGCCATAAATTAATAGGGCGTGGATGTATCGTGACTGCAATATCAATCATTCAATTTATACGTGGTATGTGACCTTTGATTACCGCTCATTGTGCTACAGTGTACTTCAATGCAATAAGAGCTCCTATCGACTTTTTGCGTTGATTTTGATTGCATAATGTCCTTTAAGCTTCTTCCCTTGTCCTTACCATGCCCTATAATCACCGATGCACATGAGGATAAATGCAAATCTAAGCAATTGCCAAAGATTTGTATATCCGGCGTGCTCGTAAAAAAACCTCTTCAAATCAAACTTTATTCCCACTCGTACAAAATAGCGAACGTATGGTATAATGGACATCAAAGTGAGTGTGATAGACTACAAAATACTGTCCAAATGAGAATGAATACCAAATATGTCACGAGCCAGACATTATATGCCGGTGACTGATGTATAGCAGATATCCACCAGGCATAACCATTGAAGCGGTTTGGATAGTAATCCCTCACCCACCCACTATCACGAATACAATCTAAATTGCAAACCAAATCGATTTGAATATTCATTCCTACACACGAACCTGCTTAAGGCTGCAGGTAGCTCTAGTATTAAATTGGTGTCATTAGATAAAACAAAACAAAATAGACTACTACTCTGGCAGCATAGTCTCTTTTATCTTTTGCCAACTCAAACAATTTACGAGACCAGACCAAAGTGCAATAAATCAATTTCTGGGAATTTCCAAAGATGGCATGAAGCTTGATCGATACAGTATACAGGATATTGTGTGATGGGCACCTTCTAATGTAATAAGCACCGCCCTATGTATTTGAAACATAGGCGACCATACTGATAGATGATTAAGGCATATCAATATCGTTTCATTGCCGTACCTTATGTCCAGAATGAACCTGCGGCGATTTGTGGACAATTCTTTTAGTCATAGAATCAAATCGATTCTACAGATCGATCTTCTCACGATTGCTGCAATGTCGCTATTTATGAACACGTACTGCACAAATCAATCATATTATCCGTGCTAAAGGGAAACTACGTTGGACATTACATGCAAAATCATGTACCATATTATCGATATCAAATGTATCCATAGTGCAAATAAAGTCAACGCATATCTTAACGATGATTCGGTGCCAATGGAAGTGACAGTGAAAGGGAAATGTGACACCAAGATAACCATGATGGCATTCATGTACATTCATTCACCTGCTTCATCACACAAAAAAGATAAGACCATGATTGGCGTATATGTAGCACAATATGACACGGCTAGCAAGCAGTAAGTCATAAAGATGTGAAACATTAAAGGCCATTTATAATGGAAGGTATTGCTTGATCAATTTTGAGGACTTTATATTGGTAGCCAAATTGGTTATGCATCTGAGAATACTTATAAAATGCGTATTGAGATGTTCATATGACTATTACTGTGATGTCTATCGATCGAGTAATCCAGTCTATCAGACAATGCGCTCATTGCATTCATTTGTTTCATTCATAAAACGATGCCATAACATCGCTGCTTTTGAATAATAGGGGCGAGTTTTGTTTGTTTTGTTTGTAGATGCCATAATAATTTTTTAAAAGACTTTTTGATTGATTACATGGAAGGTCGACAGGTCTGCATGGAGCCATCCAGTTAGCTGATTCCACCCTTTACCAATCACAATTCGCCCATTTCCGACGACGAAGTTTGCCGGTCGCTGTAGCAGAAACTGTGTCTAACGCTATATATTTGTCAGATAGGATCACAAACACGCTCATTAGGCCTATATTATTACACGCATGCATGCGAGGATATAAATTGGCAATACACAACGACAACTGCAGTCGGGTCGCAATGCTGTATGGTTCATTGTATTGTGGTCGTAAACAAAATTGACAACACGTTTGGATATTGTCGGGAATCACGACTGCTCAAACCTGAATTAAACACTCGCCGCTGTACGTTCCGCATTTTCTAAGCTAACCTCACGTCTTTGAGCGACGCTGACGTCAAACTAACCTATTGATTTACATCATATTTCTTCTTCGGATATCGGATGGTGAACCATACTTTAGTTAATAAGTTAATCTTATATACTCATCTATTTATTATTCATGTTATGTTTACATTCATGTCATATTTACTTCAAGCCGTGCATTTAAACGTCATTCTGATCCTAATAGAATGTGTATACACAATATGCAAATACTTGCACTGACAATAACGCCTGGCTTTAGTTACTTGTGTCTGATGTTAGCGCTATCTATTAGCAGGTAATTCTACATCTGCCGATGGATGAGATTTTGTGATTTCATGCTACGGAGTTGGATTATTGCACAACCAAATGTCGGAATGTTTAAGTGCAACTCAACCTTAAAATAACTGCTTACCTATCTTTATCTATGAGGCGGTCTTATGATATGAGTTGCTGGATATAATTAACTTATCGAATGACTTAAGCAATGCACAAGATATAAATAGCACAGAATCAGCAGAATTAGGTTTGATCAATCTTCTACATGCCCGTTCTTTCTTTCTATTGGACGACAGCAGCTGGATGCTTGCACAGAGTAATGAGCCGTGTTTTGTTCCCGTTATTGCTTGATTAACAAAATAGGAACCATTGACATTCTAGCTATGACTGGGAAATATATATATATATATATATATATATATATATATATATATATATATATAGATATATATATATATATATATATAGATATATATATATATATATATATAATTAAATATATTTAAATATATATTTACATATATATATGTATATATATATATAAAAAATATATTTTCCCTATATATATCTATCTCTATATATATATATATATATATAAATATATATATATATATATATATATATATATATATATATATATATATATATATATATATATATATATATATATATATATATATACACATGTCTCTGTGTGTGTGTGTGTGTATGTGTGTGTGTGTGTGTGTGTGTGTGTGTGTAGGTGTGTGTGTGTGTGTGTGTGTGTGTGTGTGTGTGTGTGTGCGCGCGCGCTGACAATATTTGATAAAGGCAACTCCCAAGACGCATATGACTGAATAACTCCACCACTCATGACACCATATCGTAAGAAGGGTACTTGTTAGACGCACGAATAATTTGACATTAAACAGGAACATATCTGAACGTGGAGTACAGCTGTAGGGGTAGTACTATAGGAACGAATATATGCAATAACTCACAGCATTCCCAGTGTCAATACAAATGTGGTGCAACACTCGATTCAATATGATATTAGTTCGCAGGGGCGCAGTGAGGATTGGAATGTGTAATTACATGTCAGGGTAACCGCTGGGCAGAACGTATATATTCAAGCAATGGTACGAACATTCCTTGATAATGATAGGTTTCGATGATGCAAGCGAGTACATATTGTAATATACAGGAATGTAATGAATGAATGCGTAAGGGAACGGGGGACGAGGAGAGAACACGAGATTTAATATGGCGACACCGTATTACTACAGTGGCGATCGCTGTCGTATGTAGATAGTATCTTGGAAGCTAGTTCAATTTGTTATGCAGGGGAATAACTCACTTGATCCTCGTACAAAACGACGTCAAAGTGTTGAATACTGTATCTTGTCAACGTAATTTGTCGGTTACTGAACTGCGTTGCTGAAGCACATACAGTTATGATCGCATTTACGTTGAACCAATCACCACCGTTGATCCCTTACAATAAAGGATGAACGCAAAATGTATATGTAAAGGTTACAATCCGACATCGAGCGAAAGCATAAAAAAGAAAGACTTTACCCATACAATTCGCAAAAATAGAAAGCATAAGTACTGGCTATATATAACCGCCAACAATCATTTGTCGTTGGATTTTTATTGTTAACTCCAGGTGTGGGTTAATGGGTGCTGCGTCAATCAGGTGTGTTTCAGTTCACCGAGCGTTGAAAATGTCTCGAAGGGGATATGTTTGTGAATGTGTAGTCGTTTACCACTGCTACACATGTATCGTCTACACACAAACCGAGTGATTTCTGACATCATCTGGCCTGTCGTTCAGTGGACCATCCACCTGCCAACGACACCTGAGAGAATATTTTAATGATATAGCACATAAATATTTGATGTAAAAATATATAATATATCATTGAATGATCTCATCTATTTAACAGACTATGTTTTTCGTCGGGTGAGTGATGGACCGTTATTCTGCAAATCCCCTGCATTTGAATGTCGTCATTTATCAGCAGATACTGTGGCGGGATGACATCATACAGACCAATAATTGTAAGAGCCTTCGCCATAAATGTTGGATGACATGCTAAATGCGCTTTTTCTCCACCAATGAAGTTTACTTTCGAGGCACTTACTGAACCTAGTATATTGATTTATCATCAAAGAGTCCATTGCTGCAGGGTTTGCCTTATTAGTTTGCTTGAACACCCCGTTCGCTACCAAAACGCAACTCGGATATCATCCGAACGCAAATAGCCATGCGCACAAATTGGTTAAAACTCTTATTATTGATCTGAATGCATTGAGGAGGTATCGTGGAAGCTTTGAACGGTGCTACTTGGATTTACAAGCAAAAGTTGACCCCACTGACGTAGCAACACTGACCCCGTTGGGAACGACCGCCTCATTTGTGGGGTTTGCATCCCCTTCAAAGCAGTCTAGATGTCACATTTTCCTGCAAGCCATTAAGCCCAAAGGCTTTTTGTTCATATTCCATTGTGAACTCACTCATGACATGTATTAATGGGTGCCAGGTTAATCAGGCGTGGTCGATTCAACCAGCAGTTTAAAATACCTCCACAGGGATATGTCGGTAAGGGTCTCGTTGTGTAGCATTGTTCTGCATACATGGTTTGCACAAAACCAACAATGTATGACATTGTCTATTGTTCATTAAATCATCCACCAGATAATGACGTAGGAAAACGTTGGCGAGGTTATAATTACATAATATTAACCTAATACATCGAGAACAAATAAAGGAACGGTCTGCACCCTGCCTTGCAAGCTCTAGGTTCAATCTTAAAATTAACAATTTTACCACAATCACGATCCTTGTTAAGTATATTATCGTATCAACTCATTCCGTATTCAGAATAAAACAGCAGTTCACGATATCTTATGTACGTGGACATAAACGCGTGAATGTCGTTCGAAATATCTGACAGAGGTCGATGCGCTAATAAAACAGTTCGTATACTGGTCGTAGTTATGACTTTACTATGTATTGCATTAAGTGTCATTGCAGATTGTAAAATGACGTGGAGGTTATAGCAAAAATAGACCAAAAACTCATAAAATAATACCATGGTAGAATTGCCACGTGCAGGCAATTCGGGTATATCATGAATGTATGATAAATGATAACGTCATTTGATAGATGATACACGAGATTGAATTTCCTACTCACTGCTGGTAACGTTTTGCACCCTGGGTGGATTACAAAGGTCTGCACCTTAAACAACAGGGAATTTAACCATGCATCTATGCCTTAATCAGAAAATTGCATCCAGAAGCCGTTAGACAAGCCTTACAGTAGGCCTTTTCATAAATTATTTAGTTATGTGAATCACCAAGCTGCAAAAACGGATAATATTGCTGCACGGCGTGTAAAGAATGTTTACAGACCGACAGAAAGTCTGCGAGAATAAAGATTGATGCCGAAAAAGACTGACAAAAAATCTACAGCAGAATTGCGATTTTCTGCTTCCATGCAGAACATCCGCCGAACTTCCCAATCAATGTCACGTTCTTTTTTCTAACGATTATTTTACTTGTTTCTTGGAAAACAATGGAGGCTTTTATTTGCTCAACTGCATTCTCTGCCAACCCATTGAATGTATTTGTCAATTTTGTCAAGTGTGAGCAGACAGGTTGGTGTTCCCAAAGTCCACTAATATCTGTCAATAACCTTCAACAATTAATGAAAGTACATTAGACATATTTACTCGGCATAGCAGTTGATCACCATGACCCATCCTTCTGCCATCATCCTAACGCCCATCGCAACCCCAGAATGATCCCCGCCCTGAACACACTTGATCACCGCCCTGACCCCTCCACATAGAACCCTAATCCCCATCGTGGTCCCAATTTAATCCTACCCTGACTATTCCAAGCAGTTACCCCACGGTAATCCTCACCTTGACCCCTCCCTAACAGCTGATGTGACGCCATCACTTAGCCTCCACCATGGCTCCACTCTGACGCCTGCAGTTATGGGTTTTCATTGTAAGTATATTATTTAGCCATTTTTTTACGTTTACCATGATAAAGGAGGAATATAACAGATGGAAGATGGCTAATATTTGCAATCGTACAAAACGGTTTAATGAATGTTCCTAATAATTAACTTTACTGTGTGCAACTGTTGCAACTCAATACAATTGTCATTTGGGTGACTGGAATCGGTTAATACCGTGCTGGGAAGCTGTTGTTTAAGCTCTATGGATGTCATGTTACTTAATTTGGTTTGAGGGCGCCCGTAATTTACCCCATACCATAATGTGGCAACGTCGGTATTTTATACATATGTTAAGGCTATTAAATGACTTCTGTTAAATAGCTCATTGCATATTGCAATGATGTTCACATGAAATGTACATGAAGCTCACTCCTCCGGTTACTGTCAAACTGTTAGTGACATCAGTAAATTGCTGTACAGCTTCATTGCATCAGAGGCTGGGTCGGTAACAAACGAACATTTTTGTATCTGAATCCACGCCAAAAGTCAATCAAAACAGTTGGATGTGACAACGAATAAGCTCAAAAGTCCTACTTAAGCCAACGTTTATTGTAAAACATTAGTGTTTTGTCTTCAATTTGTTTTTATGACAACTGAATACAATGCTGATGTACTTGAGACCATGCTTCAAATATAAGGAAGTGAAGAAATGATTTGTGTGGAACCTTAATGTTCTTGTGGTGGGTTGTGGTCGTTTTAAACACCTTCTTTGCATGGATGGATAACGGGTTTCAGTTAATCACCATATAACTGCTTTCGTGTCCCTGTCTAGAAAATACGTTCATATATAAACAGGATTCAATCATCGCCCAAATTTAATTATGTAGCAGAACAATTGTGATTCTTATAGCGTCTTCTTCTGTATTGAACGGCTAATAGCCACGAGATACGTGACTAGTGACTCAATGCAATGTTCGGAATTCATTTGTAAGGTAATAAAGAAGCTGCAACAGCGTGTAGGCACATTTGAATCCGCCTCCCAATTTAATCCAAACTAATATGTGTGCATGTTTAATCACACTAAAGGTGGCGGTGGAGAACCTGTAAAGTCAAAACGTCTATGAACATATCTAGGGGGAATGCTATAAGCGATGAATACGTCTCCGCTTTAATGGAAATACCTCAGACATTGTGGAAACTTTTATTTGCCTTAAAGAGATTCAAGTTTGCGTTTTATCTCAAATTTAACCCAACCTATCGGGGCAGATTCTTTACATGACCCATAGCATAAAGGATTGTCATAAGGACCCACGCCTTAACCCTAATACGCGCAGTCCACCACACTTAACAGCTCCTCATAATATCTTGCTTAACCTGGTCAGCTTGTCATCCGAATAGTTAACTGTTGATGAAAATTACACTTAATCCTCGACGTGCGTATGCAAATACTAGGGTTTAGTCAAAAGCTGACATAATCCATAATCTGTGACCTCAAGCAATATTCTCCTGTATCTTAGATAATTGGATAGAAGGGTCCCAAACGACCAAATGAATGGGTATTCTACCAATTGGTCAATGCTCTGTATATCTGGGCGATAAATTGGTGCTGTTTTGTTTATTCGAATTTCCTAGTAACGGACATGCTAAAATGTATTTCGAGGTGCAGGTGTTATTCAAGCAGTTGGCATACCTAACGTAATCCTGTTTGGAAGTGTTAGCTGTTACACGTCCTTACCATTTTATCAGGCTCTTTTGCTCATACTGCTACTCTGGCAGCATAGTCTCTTTTGCTAATGTACGTATAAACATTGCCCTATGCATTAGGAATATTGGCATCCATACTGATAGATCATGAACTCGTGTCAATATCGTGTATATTGCCGTACCTTATGTCTCGAATGAACCTGCGGCGATTTGTGGACAATTCTCGTTGTCATAGAATCAAATCGATTCCACAGCGCGATCTTCTCACGATTGCTACTATATCGCAGTTTATGAAAACGTACTGCACAAATCAATCACATCTTGCCATGTTTACTTTATTGCCTAGATACGCATTATCCGTGCTAAAGGCAAACTACGTGGGACATTACATCCAAAATCATGTACCATATTATTGTCCAGGATGACAATATCATATTCACACATTCAGTCAAATATTTCCAAATCAATTTTCAATCGTTCGCTGCCTTCACCAAGTTTCTGGGACGTGTTTGTGTGATAAGGCCTTTAGAATATGTCTGCTTCATGCTGACTTAGACATTGAGTTAAAACAGAATACTCTGCGTTTGCCACAAATTTATCCATAGTGCTAATAAGGTCAACGCATATGTTAACGATGATTCGGTGCCAATGGAAGTGACAGTAAAAGGGAAATGTGACACCAAGATGACCATGATGGCATTCATGCACATGGCGCATATGTAGCACAATATGACACGGCTAGCAAACAGTAAGTCATAAAGATATGAAACATTAAAGACCCAGATAATTATCCGATACAGGAAGGCTGAATACAAAACAGCGTTGGCGCCCTTGTGAGGCAGACAGCTAATTTGTGTTCACTAAAACAACAGGTGCTCTTGGATGGCCGGATAGATACGATTTAAAAGTAGATTGCTGTACAGCTAGTCAGATATAATGCGAGATTGAAGATCCATAATAGCAGAGAGTAGGAAATGTAGTCATCACTTCTTTCAAATATTCATGAATTACATGAACGACCCAACGCTGTCATACTATCGTAATTTGGTAGCGTTTATGCGAAACATAGTGCAGTATATATGAGATGAATGATTTTGGTTCCGATATAACCATCATATCAGCTGTGAAGTTAATTCCTGTATCTCAGTGAGGTATTGCGACCGATATTCACGTTAATTAATTGGTAATGCTAAAGACGTACATATATAGCGTATTGATGTCCAGCTCTGAAAACGATATAAGATTGGCCAAGTTATCTCAACGCATTGTGCTGACGTCCCTATATTTGTTTTTGCGATTATATATTTATTTGTCAAGGGTACTTATCGCTACAGGAATATAGATTTATTGTTAGAGGTGCATCGGTTTTAAACACCAGAGCAACCACATCAGAATGAAGGGGCAAATGAACTTTTCAAGCCTTTGTGTAGTTTATTGTTGCTTATAAAATATGTAAGTTTTTGTTGCGGAAAATATTCTGCGTCGGTGAGAGGAATTAATGCTGTTCCAAGCAAATATCCTAAATATGCTTTCTAGAATGTATTGACACGTGCAAAATTGGTGCCAATTGTGTAAATTAGCGTATTGTTTGAACACGTTTATCAGGGCCAATGATAAACATTGGTGACGTAAAGTCTTTGCTATTTTGGTTATGGCGGTAATTTACACTTTCAAGATATTAAGCGGCATTGCGGACAAAAGTATTGTAAAATCAATCTCAATTCTTAACCCTCCCTAGCATTCACATAGGAACGAGCACTATCTACACTTTCAAGCTGGTAAACGACAAAATCGACAGAGACTTTACAAATAAAGTAATGCCCTCAATGAAGTCAATAGTCAATGTCGATCGCAACACTTTCATCATGCAGGTGAATATTGAGGTCCATCGACACCCTCTCTGTATCTATCAATGTAGGTGGGGAAGTCTCTTTGCGTACCTGAACTATGTTACATGACTTTCAACGCTATAATATAGTGCATCAATTAAGCATCCTCAGTTCGTTTCTCAATAAGCTTTCCCTGTCCAAATGCATTTCACTTACCACAGTGATGGTTTTGATTTGTAACTCCACATTGCAGTCCGGTTACTGTCAAACTATCAGTGTATTTATTAATTTCCTATGCATATTTATTACATCAGAGGCTGGTTTCAGTTACAATCATTTCCGTTTGTTATTAACAAACGGAAATGATTGTAACTGAATCCATGCACAACGAAATTCAATCAAATCAGCTGAATATAACATACAATAAGGTCACTGAAGGGTATGATTGCAACGTAACGTCATGCTGCACCGGGCACATAAATGCAGCTCAAGCCAATGGTCAACACACCAAATAGGGACACAACCAGAAAACACCCATGCTCCCATCATACACTTTGTGCAACTAAACCCTTGCAGTTTGAGAGCCTTTCTCCCACATTGTATTGTTTTCAATTTAATTTCATGAAATATAAATACAATGCTGATGTACTGAGGCCATGATATATAGAAGTAAAGCAATGAATTAGGTGGAACCTCTCATGTGCTTGTGTTGGATGGTGGTCGTTTAAAACACTTTCTTTGCATGGATAGATAACGGCGTTTCAGGTAATCGCCGTGTAACTTCCTTCGTGTCCCTGTCAGCATGTATATTTATACAGAATTTAATCATCGCCCAATGTTAATCAAACAGCAGAACAATTGTGATTCTAATTGCGACTCATTCTGTATGAAGGGGTTAATTGGCACGAGATAGCGACCCTGCAATGATTAAAAGCCTTAATTGGTCAGGAGATAATTTCAATGTGTAGGAGAACTCCATACTTTGTTAGTAATTCTTTCATAAAGGTAATAAAGGAACTGCAATTCAATCCTCACTATTACGAGTACATGTTTTATCACAAAAAGGTTTGCGGCGGAGAGGTTGAAAAGCCTATGAACAAATGTCAAGGGCGCGGAATATGTCTCCGGCTTAATTGGAAGACCTCAAACGCTGTTTTAACTTTGATTTACTTAAAAGTGAGACTAAAGTATATTTAAGGCCTCTCAAATGTGCAAGAATTTACCAACGATTTGTATCGTGATTGTTTTCATTCATAGGAATACGCTTTCCATGATCCATTTATCTTGCAACACTTGGTGGTCAAATCACCATGGTTGCTATATATCTATACTATTATCACAAACTTCGAATACCACACACAATATAATGAAGGACATGGACAGCGCCGCTAAGAATGTACACCGTGTGGGATAATTTATAAGTGTACAAATTGAATATCTCATATTCGACCCTCATGCGAACATCAACATCCATCAGAGACAAAGGGCCATCAAGAGTTAGGTTTTGAATCTCGCTGGGCAATCTGCTACTTTGCAGTACGTCTATCAATATGATTCGTAATAATAATAATAATAGTAATAATAATTGTTTTACCACTTGAAGTATATTCCAAAGCTGCAAGTGCAACGTGAGTAGCTCGGTCTGGATGCCAGTTATGCTTGACTTATTCACTACCTACGAGCAATGAATAGGTACCACGAAATGAGATCATGTGTTTAGCAAAGGATTCGAAAGGAAGCCGCACAAGCCATTGTTGTCTGGCACCTTTCCTTAGCCACTGAGCCATTGGCGAGGAGTAGAGGCTGTATTGTGTGTTTGGATAAAGAGAGGTTTCGCGTTAGGAGTCCTCTAAAGCGCTGTTATACGTTGCCGCCAAAAGATCCTTGTATCTCAGACAATTGCTTTGAATAAATGCAATTAAATCCATCCACCAAAAAGTGCAATGTTATAATTTCAGGAACATTAGTATAAGACCATAATGTTACGCCACGGGGTACACAGACACCGTAATCACTTTCATAACACTGCAAGATGCATACCGTAGGCAGCAATACGTAAGAGCCACTATATATAACCTGTAGGCTAACAAATGTATGGGAAAATATCCTTGCATCCATCACGATTCAAGTCTAAACACAACGTGTTCGACCTGCATAGAAGTCGATCAACTGAGCGTTATATTTCCAACTCAAAGGGCTAATGTCATGAAATGAATGCACAAGAAATGTGTAAGACGACACTGTGTAATTTAGTCTCAGACTCTTCAATCCAATATTTTAAAGCTTATGCAGTCTTGCAGCTGCAGCAGGTAACCTTACACGATATCCGCCAACAATGGCAGATTTAGTTTTTCGATCTTGTAAATGACAAGAGACATGAACATTTGTAGCAGGAAGAAATTCATATGCATTTTGCCGAATAAATACCGTTCTCAATGAAGTATGATACCCAAACGTTTCCACCTCCTCGTTTATGTTAGACGTATTTGCTACTATTCAAATACAAATGTACATTTAGTCCTGAGGTCTTTATTAAATGTTCAACCTAACGACGTATTCGTATTATGCGCGGAGCATTTATTAGATGTTACACAACTGTTCTTGCCGTTATTGTATTTAATAACATCAAATGCGATTGTGGATTAATACAAGCCAAAGAAATAATTACGAAACAGCTTTGTTGACGAAAAGAGAAAATGTCAAAACAAGTTTATATCGTCAAAGCGATAATTTAATGCTTGCGCTAACGCATTAGTGCAAGAAATCACAAATACAAAACAAGGCAAGGCAGATCATCTTTATAGTGGTTCACGTCCCGAGACTGTAATAACACATGCGTAGGTGAGTGAGGCTGTTTATGTGGATGTCTGCCATTCAATAAACATTTTATAGACATATCAAAACGGTCGGAAACAGTACCAAATCCGTCGGCGCAGTTGTTAAGCACCGACAGTAATCCATAGTCAATTGCTGGATTACCATTCTGAATTAAATCTTCTGAAAATAATGCAGTCCTAAGCGCTGCTTCTAAATGAGATTATCTATCAGAGAATAATCAGACGTTGGTTCATTCCTCGAGACTGAGGTTGTTTATTTAAATGTCATATTGCTTCCATCGCAGCAACATCTTTTAATGTACTGTTTACACGACTGGAGAATGTGTCAAGGTCGTTATCAGCGTGTTGGCTCTGTCGTTTAGCACAGGCCGTTGCCCATGAGCAATAGCTCTATGACATTACTTGAAATCGATCGCCAGCATAGGTGTGATGTCCAGGTGGTCTACTTCGCTCATGATTTTTCAAAGCTATCAAGATGAGCATCTTTTAATCATTTTTATACATATTTTGCTATATGAAGGTGATCAAATGAAATGTAGATTTTGAGAGTGGTGCAGCGTCCAGGCTAATAGGTGGTATGGTGAGCTGACTGGGCGAATGCAATGCACATGTAAGCAGTAAATATATATACATTTATAAATTGTTTAAGTTATGGTGAAGCACATGATGTGATTTGTCCGTCTCTACATGTTCATGCAATGCTTGTAGTGATGTTTAATGTTGAAATTGTCTTCTGTTGACTTCCTGTACCAATGTAAAATATCGTACATTGAATAATACATTCTGCACTTCTATGCGCTGTTACTAAATTAGATTATCTATCAGATAATAATAAAACGATGTTATTATGTTGACAACCAATCGTAGATCATACAGGAATAACAACTCATCAAGCACCTCGCCTGACTCTGGCTTAAAACCTTGATAATGGGTATGCCATCTACATAGTAGCCAATATCTGTATGCATTAGACTGGTGGGAATTTGGCAAGGTGCATGTGCAGTTTGTTTGGATGACAGACCCTTCGCGTGCCCATACTTGAAAGATAGAATCACAGCAAAACTACATTCCCAACTCCTTGGGAATAGATTCCTTTGGATGGTTAACACTGATAGTTCATGAATAACAGAAAAGCGCTGAATGATAAATGAATAGCTTCGACGGTACAATAGGGTAATTAACAATGCATATATGACTGCTTCGGGAAATCATATCCGGAAACCGTTGAATGAGCCTGACCGTAGGTCTTTCCATATTTCATATAGTTATGGGAATAACCAAGGTGCGAAAGCGGCTAATTTTCCTGCACGGCATGTAACCAATATTTATAGACCTACAGAAAGTCTGCGAGAATAATGATTGATACAAAAAAAGACAATGGCTACATTGCAATTTGTTTCTTCTATACAGCACACCTGCCGAGCTTCCAAACCAATGTAACGTTCTCTTTTTTTTCTTTTTTTTTTAGCTTTTACGTTTCTTGTTGCTTGAAAAACGATCGAGCTTTATTATGATTATGTGAAACAAGTATTATCTGCCAAACCAATGCAAGTATTTTACAATTTCAAAGATGCGTGAGCAGACTGCTTGGTGTTCCAAAAGCCCCAAAATGGCTGTTAATGACCCATAGTTAATAATGAAGGCATAGTTAACATATTTACTCGGCTAAGCGCAGAAGTTGATCACCAGTAACTTATAATACTAACAGTCTTCAATCCACCCCTCTCCCTAGTAAACACATAAGAACGACCACTGCAGTATCCACACTTTCAAAATATTAAGCGATATGATCGACAGAGATATTACAAATACGTCAACGCCCTCATTAAATGATACATGACTTTCATCGCTATAATGTAGTGCATCAATGATGCATCGTCAGTTCGTTACTCAATAAAAAATCCGAGCCCAAATGATTTGTACTTACCCCGGAGATGGTTGTAACTCCACATAGTATTTCACATGAAATGTACAAACTGTTAGTGACATTAGTAAATTCCTGTACATCTTCATTCTATCAGAGGCTATGTTTGTAACTGAAGCCATGCGAAAACGTCTATCAAATAAGATGAATGCGACAATAAATAAGATCAGCAAAAGAACTGCTTGCCGCGGCGGGTCAAGGAACACTTCGCTCCACGCTAATGGTCTAATCTTATACTTACATAAAGCGGGAACTACGCCAGGAACCAACCATGCTTTCGTCTAAAAATATGTGCAACATAAACACGAAAGTTTTAATCGCTCAAAGTAAATTTTCAGTCTGTTTTGACAATATAGAGATATATATATATATATATAGATATATATATATATAGAGATATAGAGATAGAGATAGATATATAGAGAGAGATATATATATATATATATAGAGACATATATATATATATATATATATATATATATATGTATATATATATATATTATGTATATATATATATATATATATCTCTCTATATATATATATATATACATAAATATCAATGTAACAATATATATATATATAAATATATATATAGGTATCTCTGTGTTTTGCTATAT
>CM067346.1:24699072-24701572 GCA_034190875.2 Urechis unicinctus
CCATGTACTGCTATGTCAACTTGTTTTCTGTGCACTAACTTACACGCTGTAATAATTGTAAGGATCCATAAATCATCAGATGTGTACATCTTTTTGCTTGCATGCCTTATATATGATACAGCCAATATGTATGTACTTGTTGATGATGCAAGCAACTAAATTATTATTATTATTATAAGTTTACTGTTGTTTGTATATTATGAATGTCTGTTCCAATTAGTATAGACCGTTGTCAAACGAAATGTTTCAGTATTCGCATTGTTTACTGTATCCCTCATCTGCGTTGGCGTCCTCAAGTGACATATGTTGAGAGCCAGATGCATATTTTAAGGTGCATACGAAATGCTGTCCTGGTGTGCTTTACTAATGATTATTGAGGCAGCAGACGTACCTGTATATAGCGTGTCCAAATGGATGACACTTCAGGTGCGTGTCAAGATTGCCGATATAGATTATGAAGGACGTTCCGATGGCGAATCCATAAACAAGATAATAAGTCAAATAAAGCCCAGACTGTTATGTGATTTTGCGTGATGTACCACTGTGACCACTACACTGTATTCCCTTATGACAGACTTCTGTGATTCGGTCAATGCGGATATACAGTGTAGTATAAACTGCCAATGATTCCGTTCTCTCTTCTGGACCTCGACCAAGCACATCGAACTATACGTCATGATATATCAGAATGGCTACATGACAGGTAATTGTTCATATGGGATCATAATAAGGAGATAAAACATGCTAATAAACAGTGGAGCAGCACATGATATGACATGGCTGACCAGCTGTGGGTTTTATCTGACTGATGATCCGATCTTGCAAATATATTCGCTATCTGAACGTTCCTCAAATCTACATCAGTAAACATCATAGCAACACTTAACATGCTGTATTTAATATACATCTAGCTCCAATATAACCTCAAAAATTATGTCAATGGAGAAGAAGAAATAGTACATAAAGCTCTTCTAATAATAGGAAACCAATAAGCACTCCGATATGGGGTCTCCTGAGCCACTAATTCATGGTCATTTTAAATAAGATTGGATTATGGTATAAATACGCATTCAGGCAATAACAAAAATCCGATATTTTCTTTCCACGTCTTTTGGAATTGCTGAATGCTGCCACTACAGTACCATTTTCCAGCTTAGCAACGGTAATTGCTTTACATTTCTATCATGTGATAAGTTGGTCAGAAGGAGAAAAGGGCCTCTCAATCGATAGTCTGCACAGTCTGTGAGGATGGAAACGTCTGGTATAATTTCTACAGAAGGTCAATGTGAGATTAGGATTTAAACGTAAATGTAATATATTGCTTATATAGCGGTTTCAATACCTCCATGAAATACGATTTTTTTATAGCTAAGTACAAAATGAAACCGTAGTTTTCGGTATGAGATAACACCTGAGGTACACATCATCATGTTACATTATCTTTTAACAAGCAAACATTCAAACCGATGGTAGTTGCAGTATCTTAAATGTTAGCTGCCTCACATTGAATGAATCTTCACATGCGGTCTAATGTCAACGGATCACTGTAGATTAGTGGGCATTAGTGCGTTGCAATGCTTCCATGGGTTTGCCAAATGAGCACCGTGATGTGTGTAAAGAATAATTGGCAGATTTTTGAATTGGCCACAAGCTAGGCATATCATTTTCAGCTCAGTGAATGCATAATTTCACTGTTCCTGTTTGATCCCCTTCGCCAAGAGGTCCTATGATAATAAAAAATAGGTCACGGCCGTAATATCCATACAACAAACGCATTTCAGAGGATCGATGCATGAATAGAAATGCATGCACATATCTTAGCAACACCCGTCCAGTTAATAGGCTTTGCTTATGAATTGTTAACCCAGATAGATCTCGTGAGCTGGATTAGCGGAAATACCAGCAATGGTTGGTGCCTAAATAGTTTAAGTTGCCAGATACCACGATGTGCAGTTTCATGATGGATTTCGCTATGAAATGCCGATCGGTTTCTAAACAAAGATAATTTTTCAATAACATCTGGAAGAAATCTAGGATTTTGCGAATGCGATTGCTCTGAAACTTGAAACGGGGAGACTTTTTTAATCGTTAGAAACAGCTGCAGCAGTGCAGTTTACAGTGTAAATATCCTTATGACACAAGTTGGATTGATTAATTTATGATATGGGGCACAATGAGCATATTACATGACAGCTGATTGTTTATATGGGATCATCATAAGGGGATAAAACATGCTAATAAACAGTGGAGCAGACCGTGATATGACATGACTGACCAGCTGTGGGTTTTATCTGACTGATGATCCGATCTTGCAAATAGATTCGCAATCTGAACGTTACTCAAAATCTACATCAGTAAACATCATAACAACACTTACCACGCTGTATTTAATATACATCTAGCTCCAATATAGCCTCGAAAATGATGTCAATGGAGAGGAAGAAATGGTACAGAAAGCTCATCTAATAACAGGAAACCAATAAGCACCTCGATCTGGGGT
>CM067346.1:24709072-24724072 GCA_034190875.2 Urechis unicinctus
GTATATATATGTAAATATATATATACATATATAGATATATATATATATACATATATATATATATATATATATATATAATAGATATATATATATATTATATATATATAGCTATATATATATGTATATATAAATAGATATATATATATTTATATATATAGCTATATATATGTATATATATATATATGTATAAGTATATATATATACATATATATATATATACAGTAATACATATATGCATATACATATATAAACATATATAAATATATATATATATATATATATATATATATATATATATATATATATATATATTTATATATGTATATATTTATATATAGGCGGTAATCAACAAAATTATACGTACTGTAGACCAGTATCCTGGTTGCGTCAACTCTCCAAGATCGTTGAAAAGTTATTTTGTAAGAGATTAGTATCCTTCACTAATATTCAGGATGCTAGTGTATAATTGGGAAGGCTACTGTGTGGCGTCTAGGAGTTTTCTGCTGTCGTAGAAATCATGCGCGTACGAGTCATTTACGTTCATTAAATACTTCATCAGCCTTTCATAGCATTAACGTCACTAAAAGCGATCGCTACAGCCGTTAGGGGATCCGTTAAAAAATGCATCTTCGTCTTACAGGTTGGTCTTACGTGCGCTCCAAGCTTGAATTAGTGATTCCTTAGAGAGCTCTAAATACTATTCGGCAGCGACCCTAGAACCGCCATCATCTCGAATATAGACAGATACCCTTTAAACCTCATTTGCTAACCAGCTATAAACATGGTCCTTACTCTCTTATTCGCTTTTGTCGCAATGCTTTCACATCTAAATATATTTATAAACCCCTGTTAAATATGACATAAGGCGGTGCAGATACGACGTTTACGATGAAGTTTACCGCTCATAAGCATCATCAAACTGCCAGCAAAGAAAGTAAAGGCTATATATATAAAAATGAGCCTTATCCAGTGAATATGTAAGGCAATGAGAGATTAGGTCTCACATAGCATAAAACTTGAGGTACGTACATTAACCTTGGGGTATGAAAACGGCCACTGAAAGGGCTACGAGCATTCAGGAACGACAGAAGGAAACGTGGCAGAAATCACACGAAAACAAACATGCAGTGAGATCTGCTTCGCCAATTTCATTGATGTTTTCTATACATATCAAGGGTTATACTTATTTGTGAAGGAAGCCCATTGTAATCGTCACATGCATACTTTGAGTGGATTTGTTGATTTTCAACCAACAGAAACCGTTCTGTTGGTCTAAATATGTCGTTTCCACCCAGCATTAGTATTGCATGTGTTACTCATAACCCGTGCAGAACACCTACAACAAGGCCCCCGCAATGAGGCAACGCATAGGTGGGACGATTGATATAAAACTAACCCGCTAGTCATATGTATGTTGTTACCTCCAGACCGCGGAAGATGACCAAGAACATAATATGGTAAATATTTACGTGAAATTACGCATAGAGGCTCTGTATTATCGACACACTCCGGCAGCATTCGCTGTATATGTAAGCTGTGGAAAGGAATGCCGATATCGAAAATGACGGCTGGTGTTTGTGAATTATTTATTACACCCATATTAGTCAGAAAACAAAATCATATTCAACGCAACAAGGACCAAATTTACTGTTGGAAATACTAAAACGGCTGAGGTTCATAATAATCGATGCATCTTATATAGCCAAGATGTAATAAAATAACTTTTATAATCTTAGGGTCAAATAGCTTGCTTATTTCATCCTTATATATGTGTCATTAGTACCTGCCTTATTAAATCACGCCTCTGATGGGCATTATATAGCCATTACAATGTATACAGAATAGATGAGTTAATGACACTGTGATATTCGTTATTGAGCTGTCATTGCTGCTCGTGTATTGGCTTATGCATTCGTCTAAACGCTGGGATTTCAATAACGCATAACAAAAATGATAATATCCACTGATCCGAGAAAGCATATATCAGTTTTCCGTTGCATATGTGAATTGAAGCTATCGTTGCTAAATAAATTTAGCAGTTTAAATATATATACTTGAACATGTATTTACTAGTTTGGGGGAACAATGATAATTCGGGAAACATATCACAGAGAGGCCTGGCCTTAAAGGAGATTTCTTAGTCAAGTTCGTGAAACATCCATCTCAGCAGAAGAATCATGACCAACGTTTTGTTTTTGTAGGATATTGCGACTTTATTCGTGTTATCACATGGTCCAGCCGTATGAGAGACTATCCAAATGCAGTCAAATGTTCACAATCAATCGTACACCATGTACAGTACTGCGAACTGATATCCCTTATAGAATATTAGGCTTAATAAAGACTCATAAACTTGCAAATGGATCGGCAAATAGGCCGTCTGCCATACCATACACATGCAAAGGCTGGTAAGCAATATGTCGGCTGATTTTCATCTGCAAATTATAAACATCTTATATTCATATGCTAAGCGTGATAACTTACATGCTTCCAAAACGCCAAATGCAATAAAGACTTGAAGGAAGCTAACTTCTGGTGCCCATATGTATCTAATTTTGTCTTTAACGGATATTGCGTTTCAGAAGCTCATACCATACGTGAATGGCTTTACCCTCCTCAATGGCTATGCTCTCTTTAATGGCTTTACCTTTAATTGTTTTACCCTACTTAATAATTCAATTACTTAGCTTGGCGAAGATGTAAGGAATGAACATAAATCAGGACTTCTTGATATATTCATGGAACCACATTTAATCTTCTAAATCAACATACCTACACTCATGTGGCAAACACATAGTCACATAACGTGGAGAGCTTCATTTAGTAGAGACTACATAATGGAGTTACCAGTCGTCATAGCGATCCTTTTCGGCTGTAAGCCGTCAGATTGGTTGTCAGTTTTTGCCATTACAAAAATTACAAGGTAGCTAAAAAACTTATCAATTATATGCATGACTTCTCTACAGTATGGGATGTAGATATACAGACGCGCCAACGCCATGCATATCTACATTCCTGAAGCGCTCTTGGGATTCTGCAGAAGTTTCATTATTATAGGTCATGCCATATATCTTAGCTACAGCAAGAATTTGCTTTTCACATACGACATTTTTGTGATAACCACACGGTGAAATAAACCCGGGTTTCTGATTTTACAATCACCATCATATCATGTCATTCCAGCTTGGCTGAGACGAATAAAGCGAACTCGATATTAGGCAAGTTCAACGATGAACCATTTATGTCACCATTACATGGCATCACAAACGTATTGACATCGAATGATAGTCATTAATGGAAACAGCAGAGACTTTTACCAAAATGAGCAATATGAACAATGACTGACAAACTAATTTGAAATGTTCTTTTTGCGCTTTTGATTTGTTCCGTATATGAAGAGCTCATAAAACGTGGCCATTCAAATTACCAAACTAATAGTTGTTTCCGCGGATTTTCTCGTTCAAATCAGATGCTTTGAAAATTTTCCATTTGTAAATAGGTCTTGCGAATGTAGTATCCATTTTAATAATCAACATTAGTTTTGTTGGCACCGACTGAAATGTCCTCCATTTAGATAAACTGTGCATTGGTAGGTCTGCTACAATGGTAAACATTAATATCATACACCGTAGCAATATATACCAGGCTGCACGAAACTACTTTCAAATGATCGTACCATCACAGATAAACGATGGCACTGTAAGCTCTTCGAATAACACCAAAGCAACGATAGTCTTAATCAGGGGACGTGTGCTCTACATCCAAACGCCGATCTTTTGAGAAGCATAAATAATACGGGTTTGTTTACAAACGATTGCCTTTTCTTCTGGGGATGTGACTTCTTGATATCCAAATCCGCCAGCCGGACAAAGAAAATAACCCAATGCGTGGTAGTATCGTGATGACATGTGATCTACGATTAATGAATGTTTTCGTTATTGAAGAATAGAGGTAAGCAATCCAACTTCTGCCGTACATTTTCGCTTTCAGGATGGCATGACGATGAGTAGGAATGCCAAAGCCGACCTTGAGATCAAAATATAGCATATCTATTTTTACAGATGCGTTTGACATTTACCTTATTCTGATGATAGAAGCACCAAGAGAGGACACGATAAATGATGAGCAATCCGAGCATTTGAAAACCTGTTTGGCAACTAACATATATCTTTATGTATGAATAGTTTTTTTTAAATGATGCACTTTAGGGTGGTATGCCTATCACTCGCTTCCAGTGTCGTTTACCATGCGTACTGCTTAGGGATTACTACCGACAACACCATACATCAATTCCAAAAGACCGAATGGATATCAAGCTGTTGCACGGACAAATAAAAAGACAACAAGGGTTTCCATCTCACATAAGCGTCCAACAACTTCTGTAGATGAGTTGCTCTATTGATGATAATGCCGTAATCATCCGATCTTTTCTGCTCTCTAACGGAAATCACTTGATGGGCTCATTAAACTTGCTTGAATAACCTGTGGCGTCTTTTAATGCGAATGGAGGCAGTTATAGATTGAAACATAATTTTCAACTGCGATACCAAAGGTCAATTTTAATGAAGGAAATAATGTCATTACATGGTTTGTGATAAGTAAGAATCTTCCAAAAACTGGAACGTGCAATTGCAATTTCAGCTGGCACAATGAAGAGATCATGAGGTGGTGATCATGATCATAATGTCGTAGCTGCTCCTCCTGAAGGTTGCCGTTATTTTCTTTAGTCCCTTCAATCTCATCGCGCTTTCTGTAAAAAACAAGAGGACGTGTCGGTTTCATGACTACAGTATCAATGATACAACTGGTATATGACATTTGATTACCGCTCCTAGTTCAATGGATGGAGGTGCTACAATGTATAAATCAAATCTGATGCGATTGTCTTTGTGCGTTGACCACACTCGCTTAAGTTCATTCATAGTCTTTGACCTCTATCTGCACACGACGTTGTATGTACAGCACCACCACACCACATCGTTATTTCAGATCGACGCACGTAGCATGCCAAAGTTCATCCCATTTGATAACCGTGTCATATTGAACCTAGACGTGTCCCACCAATCATCAAATGTTCTTGATTCTCATCGTTTTCGCGTATTCAAAACACATCAGTATATGCCAGTGTAGCATTATCAACGTTACGGTGCGGATCACTGGTTTGAGCAAATCTGCGCTGACACCCATTTGACATGGGGAGCTTGGAGTCAACAGTTGATGAGCGCGATGATGTTTTTCTTGTTAAGAGATGAATGAAGGTCGCGTGCATAAGCTTCAACAGCAACATCCTTGTGATATATAATGTCACTCAAAACAGTTCCGTCACCCATGCATTTCCAACCAGATGGTAAATTTTTATTGCAAGCAATTCCGTCCACCCCTTACGCATGGCATACCAGTGATGTATCACACAAACCCCCACAAAAGAATCTGATTATGCCTCTCTAATGAAAGCACATCAAGCATTAATTAGTACTTACTGCACATATAACACGACAGACAAGTCACTTAACACAACTTTGAAAAGATACATTCAAGCAATATTTTATGCACATGGCTAATCACAGACCAAGTCTCATAACATTCGTCAATTGATATTCACGCAAAGATACATTAACGTGCAGCCGTTCTACTAATATAATATATCGCAAAATTGTATACGAGGACATGGTATGCAGCTCCGTGATATAAGTCCTAAACATTAGACGTCATGCATTGCATTTAGTCTACCACCTCAGCATAACTGAATAACGTTTAGATGATTGATCGGGCAGTACAAACAGGCCAACAGGCCGGTTAAGAATGTAAATGATGCCTAGCTGTTTGCATAGATTCTAACCCACTAATTATAAATAGATGGTTTGGTGGATTTTTGACGGCTGGTTACTTCGAAGAGACTATTCACATCTTTGCGATGATGTGGGCTCATGTCATTCAATTGCGATTATTGTTAGATCCAAAAACAGTAACGTACGACAGCAACTCACAATTTGCAAGTTTAATTGCCATGGAAAATTTATCTAACACTAAGAATAGTTTGAAGGCTGCTACAAGAGTTCACAAGAAAACCAATGATTTCCGCATTGAAAATCATTTTATCATACCTAAAGCTCAGTACAGAAATCATCTCCGTAGCCATGGTAATCATTTCGGGACATCAAGTTTTGTGAAAATAAATAGTATTGTTACATCAAGCTGACTGCTTATATATTGTAGAATGACAGAATACATCAACACGAGGCTAGAAGCTCTACCTCATTTCTGTTCCATTTGATCAACACGGATCACACGGAAGCCACATATATGGAAATTGATATCATCGCGGTTAAAGTGGGACGTCGTTTAATATTAGAGTGTAACGCCTTTTAATCGCATACTTCCTGCATTCTTCTGGTGGGATATCAACTACGAATTTCTAAATATAAACTTGACTCTTACCTATGTAGATTGCTTTAAATCACCGAAATCCCGGACCAAATATAATGCAGCTATCATTTTACGGCTATGCAGAGTCGATACTGAAAACTAAAGAAACCATAGATCTCGGCTTCGGAAGACGAAGAAAGCGCAAATTAACTTCATGGTTACTTTGCATCAGTATTTATTAACGTGGTGGCAGGACTCCTGGAACCAATTAGATTATAATAGGTGGAGTTGAGAATTTGTAGATGAATGAAGTCTGTGAATGAAAATACGATGATACATTTGCGCCTATTGTTATTACCACTGAAATTCATGGACTGACACAGGAACGAGTAAGATAGTTGTCTAGGAGAATGAATGGCAACCTAAGCAGGTTTTTTATCAGGTAGTGTATAAGTTTGGCAGGTTTGGAACTGCATTTCGTTTTTCTGGGAAAGCTTTTTGATCGTACCTGTTAATCCTCCAAATAGCGCAAATGCAATAAGGCATTTTGCCAGAATATTTATCCTAATTCATGTAATATAACGCGGATCGGAAAGCTGTCAACAGGCTGTTTGTTCCGCGTGGTGGTACCGCTGGTAAGCTTATAACTTGTTAAATCCTACAGTACAGAGATGACCTTTGGTAATCACTCAATGGCGATATTCCTAAGAAATTTATATATGTACTGAAAAGTGTGTCTTCTTAAAGCAAAACTTTGCTTTTTATCATCACAATCGTTGCCGATATGGCAGTATCATTTATAGCTTGTAAACAATGTCCCCCGAAAGTTAATATAGGTTTACCATTGGCTTGCAAAACATCACCTCATATGGCTTTATTGTGCTCAGCAATACCCAAACGTCATCATTTGGCCTTAATGTCAAGATGTAATATCGGGGAAATATGCATGCAGCTACATGCTGTTTGGGGCTGACTGTAGCAGGAAAGTATATTTGTGGTAAGTCAGGCGGATTATAGCAATTTTGTTTAGCTATATGCGATGGGATTGCAATCAGGGATGTTTTCTTTTTGACACCAAAGCAAAGAGAGTCGCAATGTGACAAATGGATACCATGCCTTGTGATAATCCGTTACTCCCACTTGTGTCGGCAAAAGATTGGCAAACCAACAGTATGTGCTGACCTAAACCGTAAGCTTGTACCGAGAACAGCACAAATGAGCTTTTGAGCCAAATGCTCATCATTAATAATCTAACGTTCGATAATAAACGTTTTCAATGACGAATAGAGGATAAGTCAGCTGCTTCTCGTTCGATTTGTCCAGGTGTATATTGCCGCTGATTCCTTGCAGACCTCAAGTGAAATATTTGTATTCGGCGAACTTCTAGGGAGTTTAAAAAATTATACTGTCATTGGTAGGTATAGCTAGTTGACCTTTCTGGTAATGAAAAAATGTAGTTCAACTAATTATATGTTTACAGGAAATGAAAAGTTATAGCCGTGTATTTAACAAAATAGACAACGTTCTGGTTGGATGACATTGAACAATTTGGATCTTATTTGCGGCGAACACATATACTTTTTATATAAAATGTATGTATAATGCTGATTCTTCTTTTTAAATGATGGTGTAGCCACTCAAAACGATTTATGAAAACCTTATCTTCAATATATCGTTGATCAGTTTGAGACCACATATATATTCAGTTGGCCCTTTACTTCGGACTAAGATCTTTAAAACATTTGGGCTGATGATTGCCCTGTAAAGTTCTCTTATAATGCTAATTTTCAGTCGAACCCTCAGCTTTTATACAAAAGTGCACTTCAGCGCCATCAAAAATTGCTGCCCTGGAGCAAAATGATTTGACACATAGGTGAGATATTTCCGCATTGAATGAAACAAATTTACGATGGTATACTCTATGTTTACTATACGAAAACACCCTGCGACTTCTCAGTCATACTTCTTTTTGCATCTGAAAGCCATCCAATTTAGTGAGGAAACAATGTTCTCATCGACCACATTGCATCAGGCACTTTAGTCTGGTTACGTAATTTGACCATGGTTGCATTTGTTCATGAAAAAGACGATGGCTTTACTGACAAAAAGACATCTAGTTATTTTATTAAATACAGGCTCAATAAATCAACTAGTGTTTTGGTGTGACCGTGTTGAAACACAATAAAAATCACCTTTGAATGATAGGTATCGGTCAATACGGTCGTGAGTTGCTGTGGTTGACGGTGTATAAAGGGCAACATTACCACAATTATTACCTCATGCGGCCCACGACTATTCATCATATCTTGAAGCCTTCATCAGTAAACTTGCCATTCAAAAGAATGAAAAATGCTGTTGCTGATATAAAAGAAGACCGATAAGATAATTGATACCAAGACATCTCCTGTGAATCTGACTTGTGGTCTACATGGCTTGTAGTAAAACCAAATACTGCTGCCCTTATTGTCTCGCTCTATGTGGCCATTTGTATTCAATGTTAACGGTTGCATTATTTCACAGAGCGTTGCTCCTCGTACCAACTTATGCTGTTAAAAGAGGCCCTCCCGTCTTGTACCTCCGTCACATTGATTTAGACGGTACGTCACAGAAGAGGATTATCCCTAGCAATGCTAAGCTACTGATATATTGAATTGGCAAAGCGTTAGATGACTGAAACAAAAGGCGGGTTCATTTTCTAATATCAAGCATCAAATGATATCCATCATATTATTCGTGACTCAAATAAAGTGGATTAAACTATTATGATCCCAAATAATGATTTTCCGTGAATTGCGATGCAAAAATCTTTCTCACTTGACTCAACCAAAGATACTATTGTCGTTTAACCATAATTATTTACACCTGAAAGCAATCGAGAAGGCAATAGGATTATTCGCCAAGCAGAGTTAATTGGCAACTCCCATTACTGGTTGATTTGACGTAGCGTATATCCTCAGAAAGACGTTGGTAATGAAGCAAAATGCAATTGTTCAAGTCATGAGGTTTGCACAATATGATTGCTGGTGTCTTTATCGTGTTAGGTGTGATTACGAAACTCTGTAGTCGATGACCAGCTTATATACGTGTGTATATACCTTATACATACAAACGCTGTTTCGTACGAATCATGGTTGTATTTGAAAACGCTCGAACGTCTGGCTCACAATCGATGCAGTGCCTGACATATCTGATACGATTGTATTCCACAACATGTCGGTATTATTGAACGTGTCATTTGTGACAACCATGTAGAGTCTTACATATTACATATCCTGGATACAGCAGTAAGATGTATCCCTGGGAGTATTGTACTATAGCCAGTAGCGGAATGTAGTGTTTGCAATAATCGATACACACACTCTTTGGGCCTTTCAACTGTATCGTAAGATTTTACATTTGAAAATATGTTCCAAATGACTATCAACAAGATTACTCATTCTTGTTGCGCCACAAGTGGAATTGATATATATGTGGTTTTCTCTCGCACCGCTAAAATGGATCGATGGGAGTAGAAAGAGCACATTTAAAATACGATGCTGACCCATTTCATGAGAAAGCCCACAACGTGGCAATCATCCACCGTGGGTTTTTTTTTCAGATAGTCAAGTAAAATAGAATCTACAGAAAAATCAAAGCTGTTGAGTTTGTAGATTGAATATATCATATAACCGATTAACAGCAATGGAAAATGAAAAAATAATCTCGAACAAAGATTGTAATAATGCAAGTGAAGACGATGTGCGAAGTGTTGACATCGATTAAATTCAACAATGATATGTAAAATAAAAGACATTTGAGCTCACAAGAGCCTTACAATGCATGTGATTATATTCATTGTTCACATGATTAAATCAAGGAGAGTCTTCGGTCAAATAAGTTTATGTTAAGGCATATTCGTATTTATAAAGACACCTAGCTGTATTGATATTCCAACATGTGCCCATTTGAAACATAAATCAAATCTTTATTTATCATGATAAACGAAGCAATGTACAGAAATATGAGTAATAATAATATCGGTGCTGTGACAATCTCGTATAACCACGGCATCAACGTTTTTCCTGGATGTGATATTTGAACCATACGGACTTTGAATAAGTTAGGTTACGTTATGTATATATATATATATATATATATATATATATATATATATATATATATATATATATATATATATATATATATATATATATATATATATATATATATATATATATATATATATATATATATATATATATATATATATATATATATATATATATATATATATATATATATATATATATATATATGTATATATATATAATATATATATCGGGTTCCAGCCTTCCAACAGCGCGCTCGTTTTGTATGGCTTCTGCCAAAACCTGTACTTTGTGTAGATTTTCCCTGCTTGGAAACAAAAAAAACCGTTGGGAAAGAACTGTTCAGCAGACACGGCTTTGACGCCCTCAGCAACTCTTACTACTACCACCATCTCTACGTCCATAACTTCTACCACCACAACTTCACTAGTCCAGCTTCCCCATCGGATTCGGATGAAGGGGAGGCTACGTCACCTTCTGCAAGAGGAAAACAAGATGGCTAAGAGACTCAAACTCAATAAGCTCAGACACTAAATTTCCGCAACAAGGACATGCATACAAGGAATGGACAATCTCATTAATTCTGCCGACCAATCAGAGACGACACCTCTGCCAACACCTCAGTTGGACACCCCTCTTCTACCTCAGTCAAGCACACAGTTTAATTCCACTAAATTCCCCTCGTCGCACATTCGTCAGGAAAGGCAGCCGTTAAGCTCGGCAAGGCCGTCACAACATAACGGTTGTAACATTCCATCAATGGCCCATTTCAGAAATTCAGAACCGCTCCTTCCACCGCCCAGCGGACCTGTTTCATTACAGCGCACAACCAGTTTGTACTGCCACCTCCACCTGAACACAGCGCCGATAGCTTGTTCCTGCCTACATCAAGTAAGCAAAAATAATTATCTCCCGAACAATTCGTCCAATGAGCGGGCGTATCGGAAGTATATTTCGAGCAACTCTCAATGGCCGAGTTAGTCGTTGGTCAAACGAGAATTATCATGTCTGGCTTGCCACCAGCAGAAATGCACGCCCGTCTTCAGCATCTCCACGAAATAATGGTGGCCCGCTGTACGATCTCTTTATGGCACGGCTGTGATCAGACTCCCTTTCCTCGTGGAAAGATGAAATGCCTCGCCCATCGCATCTTTTCGGACCCCCACTACTTTTCAACCCTCAGAACAAATATGTTATTAATGGAAAAACGATCACAACGGCAGGCCAAGGGGACAAAGATGCAAATTCCAGCACATCTGTAAAGAATGCTTTAAAGCTGGGGTTGAAGAACAGCACAGGTTTAAGTCTTGTAGACGTCGATACCCCGATGGCCACAACCATGGATCACAAACCACCCCCGCATCCGGTCAGAACAGCCACCAGTTGGCTTCTTCCTGGGAGTGCTCCCTGTCATTACAAACATACACATTCTCCCTGTCCCCCTCTTTCCATGTGGCCTCCAACCCTAGCCCCTACAATGGATGTCGAATGTATTATCAACACTCACGCCACAATGAAAGCTACTGGTCTACCTAATTTTCGAGCCGCAAAGATACCAGTTAGCTCTCGCTTACATATTGATGCATGGTGTGCGCTATGGAATGATTACCATTATACGGACATCGCCTTATGTGATTTACTTCGTTTTGGATTTCTTGTAAATTACACTGCCTCCAGACCACCCCACGTGCCTATCACTAACCACGCTTCAGCTATTCGCTACGCTTCAAACGTCGACAGCTACATCACCATGAAATCGCGAAAGGTGATATAATCGGACCTTTTAAATGTAACCCATGGTATGTTTAGGCATCGATATTGATACTGTTGACATGGTTATGCATATTCCAGCTCACACATTGCAAGTTATTCTTATATAACTGTGTCTACTACATAACTACGATTTCTAGAGTACCTCTGAATTCCTTTCTCGTACATCTAGCATTGTTTAACGTTTGTTTGTTTGTTTCGCATTGTATACCTGTTCTTGTAATCACATAATTATTATGTGATATTTGTTTGTACTATCTGTTTATCTGGTTTATTGCTACTCGAGAACATATGACACACTGTACTTGGGTCCTACGAGGTACCCAATTAAGCGTGTTTTGCACCGGCCGACACTCTCTTGTAATAGGTCGGTCTTAAGAGTGCTACAGACATGCAGTGTCGATTCCCATGGGAGCTCTAATTCTATTTCTGCCGCGATTCCTTGTACCACAATCATCTCGCCCCTTACGGAAACCCTTTATGCTGACCTTCTTTGTCATTGGTATTCTTACCACGGTCCTGACTCTCTCACTGTTTTTGGTCACAATGAGCAGGAATGTACCAGGTGTATTTCGCGAGGCGAAACAACAGGATACTCTGATCACAGACAGATTCGACGCAGCGTACCTTAACATATGTCTCACCTGTGAATTGTTGCTATCATTCTGACACATATCTGATGTATCATAAACGAATGCCACTAACACGTATAAGCATACGCAATCGGACGTGATAAGTTATTGCTATGTCACGTTTTCATTTAATTTCCTTAAGATATAAATACCATGGGCTGTCAATATATACAAAGTCCCCTCGTTCAAGGCCACCTTCATCCATGCAGCTATGGAATAGAAACCTGTTCTGGGATTCTCGTTGAGTAGATTGAGTAGATGAAGGGGATCTGTATTATCATCGCCATCATTGTATTGTGGGTTTGTACCTATTACCTTAGATGCTTTAATTCACGATGACTTCGTTTCCTTTAGCAACCGCGTCGCACACTCTGGTTTATCCACGCCATAGTCCGAATGTTCCGATGTAGATAGTCATTTAACAGTCACTTATTTACCGGATAGTTAATTACTTATATATATATCCTGGGATAGAGGGAGATGCCTACACGGAGATGCCTATGGTGAAGCTTTGTGAAAGTGCCAGAATATTAAAAGTATATTTCATAAAAATCATCTACACCGCGTTTCATTTTCACTTTTACCTTGCATGATAGCTAACTTCTACGTGGTCACTCCCTGTTTACACCTTTCAGATAGGCACTTATTATCGCACAAATGCACCACGTGAAGCTCTGATTCCCGAAGGTTCACAACTGAAAGCACTGAAGTGGATGAGTTACATTTACTGGTCGAAGCGCCATAAATTAATAGGGCGTGGATGTATCGTGACTGCAATATCAATCATTCTGTTTATACGTGGTATGTGACCTTTGATTACCGCTCAAATGGCATAATGTGCTACAGTGTATTGCAATGTAATTAGAACTCCTATCGACTTTTTGCGTTGATTTTGATCGCATCTTGTCCTTTAAGCTTCTTCCCTCAATCCGCTTAAGGTGTCCATTACCCTGTTATCATAATTTTAAATTGATGCACACAGCCGGCCAATATATATACCATGTCCTTACCATGTCGTATCATCACCGATGCACATGAGGAAAAATGCAGCGGTTTGGATAATAATCCCTCGCCCACCTACTATCACGAATGCTATCTAAATTGAAAACCGGGACACCAAATCGATTTGAATATCCATTCCAACGCACGAACCTGCTTAAGGCTGCAGGTAGCTCTAGCATTAAATTGGTGTCATTAGAAAAAACGAAACAAAATATTATTCAATACAACCAGGATGTGCGTGATAATCTGGGACTGGAGTTAACATTTTTGTATTCAATCAGAAAGGTTAGAAAATGATGACGCAACTCGCTATAAACAATCAGCATGATATCAGCATGGGGCATATTGATAAATGTAAACCAATTAAGTTACAATTGTAAGGTGTTAGTTGTGTGTTGCCAATATTGCTAACGTACAGAAGAACCGAGCAGTGATATTTTCTTTCTTTTCGGTTCTGCGTTCGGACAAAGAACACAAGCAAGCGTTTGTTATTCGTTGAACAATTCACAATGATCGCTAAGAGCTGACGCAACCTATGAAGGTAGATTCTTTGCATGGCCCGTTTACATAAATATTGTCATAAGGACATTTTACCCTAATCCTGATACGCTATGTCCGTCAAACTCTTCAGCTCCGCATAATATCTACCATTACCTGGTCAACTTGTCATCGGATTAGTGAACTGGTGATTAAAATACATTTAATCCACGAAGTGCATATGCAAATAGTAGGGTTTCTTTGTAATCTATAACACATGACCTCAAAGCAATATTCATCCACGTCATTGAAGACACCCGATTGCTCCTGCATCCCAGTTCATTGGTAAGCAGCGTCCCGGGCGGCCAGATGGATGGGTATTCCACCAATCAGTCAATACTCTGGATATATGGGCGATACATGACATGCTAAATGCTGACATGCTAAAATGTATTTCGAGATGCAGGTGTTATTCAAGCAGTTGGCATACATTACATATTGCTGATTGGAATTGTTAGCTACAATACGTGTATATCATTTTATCATGTTCTTTTGTCTAGACTACTACTCCGGCAGCATAGTCTCTTTTATCTTTTGCCAACTCAAACAATTTATGAGAACAGACCAAAGTGCAATAAATCAATTTCTGAGATTTTCCAAATATG
>CM067346.1:24729072-24787124 GCA_034190875.2 Urechis unicinctus
GTTACATGATATTAATCTAATACATCGAGAACAAATAAAGGAACGGTCCCCACCCTGCCTTGCAAGCACTAGGTTCAATCTTAAAATTAAACATTTTAACACAATCACGATCCTTGCTAAGTACATTATCGTTTCAACTCATTCCGTATTCAGAATAGAACAGCAGTACACTGCATCTTATGTACGTGGCCATAAACGCGTGAATGTCGTTCGAAATATCTGACAGAGGTCGATGCGCTAATAAAACAGTTCGTATACTGGTCGTAGTTATGACTTTACTATGATGTATTGCACTAAGTGTCATTGCAGATTGTAAAATGACGTGGAGGTTATAGCAAAAATTGACCGAAAACTCGTAAAATAATACCATGGTAGAATTGCCACGTGCAGGCAATTCGGGTATATCATGAATGTATGATAAATGATAACGTCATTTGATAGATGATACACGAGATTGAATTTCCTACTCACTGCTGGTAACGTTTTGCACCCTGGGTGGATTACAAAGGTCTGCACCTTAAGCAACAGGGAATTTAACCATGTATCTATGCCTTAATCAGAAAATTGTATCCGGAAGCCGTTAGACAAGCCTTACAGTAGGTCTTTTCATAAATAATTTAGTTATGTGAATCGCCAGACTGCAAATACGGATAATATTGCTGCACGGCGTGTAAAGAATGTTTACAGACAGACAGAAAGTCTGCGAGAATAAAGATTTATGCCGAAAAAGACTGAAAAAAATCTACGGCAGAATTGCGATTTTCTGCTTCTATGCAGCACATCCGCCGAACTTCCCAATCAATGTCACGTTCTTTTTTTAACGATTATTTTACTTGTTTCTTGGAAAACAATGGAGGCTTTTATTTGATCTACTGCATTCTCTGCCAACCCATTGAATGTATTTGTCAATTTTAGATAAGTGTGAGCAGACAGGTTGGTGTTCCCACTGATATCTGTCATTAACCTACAACTATTAATGAAAGCACATTAGACATATTTACTCGGCATAGCAGTTGACCGTATAGTAAGAACTAGATTACCACACACCCAGATAAATAGCCGATACATGAAGGCTGAATACAAAACAACGTTGGCGCCATTGTGAGGCAGACAGCTGATTGGTGTTCACTTACACAACCGGTGCTCTTGGACGGCCAGATAGATACGATTTAAAAGTAGATTGCTGTACAGCTAGTCAGATATAATGCTGTGACGTGAGCTCTTCTTGAGAGCCATACAGGTTAATGAGAGCGGGGTTGAAGATCCATAATAGCATCTACAAGTAGAGAGTAGGAAATGTAGTCATCACTTCTTTCTAATATTCATGAATTACATGAACGACCCAACGCTGCCATACTATCGTAATTTGGTAGCGTTTACGCGAAACATAGTGCAGTATATATGAGATTTATGATTTTGGTTTCAATATAACCATCATATCAGCTGTGAAGTTAATTCCTGTATCTCAGTGAGGCATTGCGACCGATATTCACGTTAATGAAACTGAAAAAGATATAAGATTGGCCAAAATATCTCAACGCATTGTGCTGACGTCACATTATTTGTTTTAGCGATTATATATTTATTTGTCACAGATACTTATCGCTACAGGAATATAGATTTATTGTTAGAGGTGCATCCAGAGCAACCAGATCAGAATGAAGGGGCAAATGAACTATTCAAGCCTTTGTGTAGCTTATTGTTGCTTATACAATATGTAAGTTTTTGTTGCGGAAAATATTCTGCGTCGGTGAGAGGAATAAATGCTGTTGCAAGAAAATATCCTAAATATGCTTGCTAGAATGTATTGACACGTGCCAAATTGGTGCCAATTGTGTAAATTAGCGTATTGTTTTAACACTTTATCTGGTCCAATGATAAACATTGCTGACGTTAAGTCCTTGCTATTTGGGTTATAGTAGTAATTTACCCTTTCAAGATATTAAGCGGTATAGCGGACAAAAGTATCGTAAAATCAATCTCAATTTTTAACCCTCCCTAGCATTCTCATAGAAATGAGCACTGTCGTATCTACACTTTCAAGCTGGTAAACGACAAAATCGACAGAGACTTTACAAATAAAGTAATGCCCTCAATGAAGTCAATAGTCAATGTCGATCGCAACACTTTCATCAAGCAGGTGAATATTGAGGTCCATCGACACCCTGTCTGTATCTATCAATGTAGGTGTGAAATGCCCTTGGCGTACCTGAACTATGATACATGACTTTCAATGCTATAATGTAGTGCACCAACAAAGCATCCTCAGTTCGTTTCTCAATAAGCTTTCCCTGTCCAAATGCATTTCACTTACCACAGTGATGGTTTTGATTTGTTACTCCACATTGCAGTCCGGTTACTGTCAAACTATCAGTGTATTTATTAATTTCCTATGCATATTTATTACTTCAAAGGCAGATTTAATAACAAACGGAAATGATTGAATCCATGCACAACGAAATTCCATCAAATCAGCTAAATATGACAAACAATAAGGTCACTGAAGGGTATGATTGCAATGTAAAGTTATGCTGCACTGGGCACAAAAATGCGGCTCAAGCCAATGGTCAACACACACAATAGGGACACAACCAGAAAACACCCATGCTCCCATCATGCACTTTGTGCAACTAAACCCTTGCAGTTTGAGAGCCTTTATCCCACATTGCATTGTTTTTCAATTCTATTTCATGAAATATAAATACACTGCTGATGAACTGAGGCAATGATATATAGAAGTAAAGCAATGAATTAGGTGGAACCTCTCATGTGCTTGTGTTGGATGGTGGTCGTTTTAAACACTTTCTTTGCATGGATAGATAACGGAGTTCCAGGTAATCGCCGTGTAACTTCCTTCATGTCCCTGTCGCGGATTGTTGACAGCATGTATATTTATACAGAATTTAATCATCGCCCAATGTTAATCAAACAGCAGAACAATTGTGATTCTAATTGCAACTCATTGTGTATGAAGGGGTTTATTGGCACGAGATACGTGACCCTCCAATGATTAAAAGCCCTAATTGGTCAGGAGATAATTTCAATGTGTAGGAGAACTCCACACTTTGTTAGGAATTGGAAGACCTCAAACGCTGTTTTAACTTTGATTTACTTAAAAGTGAGACTAAAGTATATTTAAGGCCTCTCAAATGTGCAAGTATTTAAAAAAACATTTGTATCGTGACTGTTTTCATTCATAGGAATACGCTTTCCATGATCCATTTATCGTGCAACATTTGGTGGTCAAATCACCATGGTTGCTATATATCTATACTATTATCACAAACTTCGAATACCACACACAATATAATGAAGGACATGGGCAGCGCCGCTAATAATGTACACCGTGTGGGATAATTTATAAGCGTACAAATTAAACACCTGATATTCGACCCTCAGTCGAACATCAAAATCCATCAGAGACAAAGGGCCATCAAGAGTTCGGTTTTGGATCTCGCTGGGGAATCTGCTACTTTGCAGAAAGTCTATCAATATAATTCGTAATAATAATAATTGTTTTACCACTTGAAGTATATTTCACAGTCTGGATGCCGGTTATGCTTGACTTAGGCACTACCTACGAGCAATGAACAGGCACCACGGAATGAGATCATTTGTTTAGCGAAGGATTCGAAAGGAAGCCGCACAAGCCATTGTTGTCTGGCACCTTTCCTTAACCACTGAGCCATTGGCGAGGAGCAGGGGCTGTATTGTGCGTTTGGTAAAGAGAGGTTTTGGGTTAGGAGTCATCTAATACGCTGGTATAAATTGCTGCCAAAAGACCCCTGTATCTCAGACCATTGCTTTGAATGAATGCAATTAAATCCATCCGCAAAAAAGTCCAATGTTATAATTTCAGGAACAGTAGTATAAGATCATAATGTTACCCCACGGGGTACACAGATACCGTAATCACTTTCATAACACTGCAAGATGCATACCGTAGGCAACAATACATAAGAGCCATTGTATATAACCTGTAGGCTAATAAATGTATGAGAAAACATCCTTTGATTGTGTCAAGGCCGTTATCAGCGTGTTGGCTCTGTCGTTTAGCACAGGCCGTTACCCATGGGCAATTGCTCTATGACATTACTTGATATCGATCGCAAGCATTAGTGTGATGTCCAGGTGGTCTACTAATGATTTTTCAAAGCTATCAAGATGAGCATCTTCTAATCATGTTTACACATATTTTGCTATATGAAGGTGATCAAATGAAATGTAGATTTAGATTGTGGTGCAGCGTACAGGCTAATAGGTGGTATTATGAGCTGACTAGGCGAATGCAATGCACCTGTAAGCAGTAAATATATATATATATATATATATATATATATATATATATATATATATATATATATATATATATATATATATATATATATATATATATATATATATATATATATATATATATATATATATATATATATATTAATTGTTTAAGTAATGGAGAAGCACATGATGAGATTTGTCCGTCTCTATATGTTCATACATTGCTTGTAGTAATGTTCAATGTTGAAATTGTCTTCTGTTGACTTCCTTATGGTTGCGTCATTTCGTGTCCCATTGTCAAATATCGTACATTAAATAAAACATTCTGCACTTCTAAGCGCTGCTACTAAATTAGATTATCTATCAGATAATAATCAAACGATGTTATTATGTTGACAACCAATCGTAGATCATACAGGAATAACAACTCATCAAATACCTCGCCTGACTATGGCTTAAAACCTGCATAATGGTATGACATCTATTTAGTAGCCAATATCTGTATGCATTACACTGGTGGGAATTTGGCAAGGTGTATGTGCAGTTTGTTTGGATGACAGACTCTTCGCGTGCCCATACTTGAAAGATAGAATCACAGCAAAACTACATTTACAACTCCTTGGGAATAGATTCCTTTGGATGGTTAACACTGATAGTTCATGAATAACAGAAAAGCGCGTAATGATAAATAAATAGCTTCGACGGTACAATAGGGTGATTAACAATGCATATATGACTGCTTCGGGAAATCATATCCGGAAACCGCTAAATGAGCCTGACAATATTTCATATAGTTATGGGAATAACCAAGCTGCGAAAGTGGATAATTTTCCTGCACGGCATGTAACCAATATTTATAGACCGACAGAAATTCTGCGAGAATAAAGATTGATGCAAAAAAAAAAGACAACATTGGCTACATTGCAATTTGTTTCTTCTATACAGCACACCTGCCGACCTTCCAAACCAATGTCACGTTCTCTTTGCATTATTTATTTTTTACCGACTATGTTTCTTGTTGCTTGATCGAGCTTTATTATGATTAAGTGAAACAAGTATTATCTGCCAAACCAATGCAAGTATTTTACAACTTCAAAGATGCGTGAGCAGACTGCTTGTGTTCCAAAAGCCCCAAAATGGCTGTTAGTGACCCATAGTTAAATATGAAGGTATAGTTAACATATTTACTCGGCTTAGCGCAGAAGATGATCACGATGACTCATCCTTTATCTTTGCCATGACCCCAGTCTTCCGCCATCATTCTAATGTGCGTCGCCACGCGGCGGCAATGGTCGATGTGACCCCATGTAACACCTGCTGTGACCTCACCACTAATTCCACTGTGGCTCCGAGGAAATTGGTTTTCATTGTAATAATATAATTAAGCCATTTGGTTACATTTGGGGATTGCTAATATTTGTAATTGTACACACAGGTTTAATAAATTTCTGCATTAGTTAGCTTCACGATGTGAACCTGTTGAAACTCAATAACAATTGTCTTTTGAGTTACAGGTATCGGTCAATACTGTCGTTGGAAGCGGTTGTTTATGGTCTATATATGCCACTCTACTTCATTCTGTGTAGAGGTGCCATAGGTTTCAATGCTTATATGTTAAAGGAGAACACAACAAACTATCAAAAACATTACATATGTGTTTAAGGTAGGAAATGACTGGCAACGTCTGGTCTGTAAATAGTTAATATATACTGCAGTAAGGAGGTACGCTTCCTGATATGATGACAGAAGCATTTTGTCAAAGGCTCTTGAATCGTTAATGGGTGATTTCTACTGAAATGCCGGAAATAGACAAATAAAGAATCCCCTAGTTTCCGGAAAAACATGGACGTATTTATCCGAAGTAGTACTCGTTGATATGATGCTGACTTGGTCGAACGAATAGACATTTAGTGAATTCATTCCAGTGGTTGAGAAAATGTAATTGCTTTCATGCGCTTTAACGTTATCAATCAGAGGCATGATTAAATGCAAATATTAGAGCCCCCCATGCTCAGAAACATACAAGTCGGCGACTTTGCTATAGGCGAGCAACAAATCTAAATGTAGCCTGTTTGTTCCATTTGTTGTTCGTTTTAGTCTCCATTCTCGGTTCAAATTCGTTAAACGCCATGAATGTTTATATTCTGTTTTTGCAGTTTGGATAATTCTATAACTGAATGAGTCTCTTTCAAATTTGATTTTCCAAAACAGACTTGGGTGTATGGATTGATACGTCATTGCAGCTATTATTGAATAATCAATATAGACCTACTATAGGGTATTATACGATAAAGACTGATTCCGGATTGAAGTATCGTGCAATATCTCATTTAACAAAACAGCCACCTCCTCCAGAGTGATACCTCCAAAAAAGCGATGCTGACAGTGGACCAATAAGACATTGAATGCAAAAATGAACTACAATGTCAATCACTTTTTGCACACAATAAAGTAGCTGTTTTGGTTATAGCGAGTTGTGCTCTGTGCTGGATGTCATAGTGTTAACCTTTGTGAGGACAAATAAGCTGCCTCTTCTGCGCCAGTAACTTATTATACTGTAAGTCTTCAATCCCCCCCTCTCCCTAGTAAACACATAAGGACGACCACTAAAGTATCTACACTTTCAAAATATTAAGCGATATGATGACAGAGATATTACAAATACAGTTACGCCCTCACTGAAGTCAATTGTCAATGTTGATCGTAACACACATCAAGCAAGGGAATTTGGAGGGTACATCGTCACCCTGTTTGTATCTATAGTTACATGTGAATATAATATATATATATATATATATATATATATATATATATATATATATATATATATATATATATATATATATATATATATATATAAATATATAAATATATGATCAAAATGGGATCATCGGCCAATGTTAATTGTGCAGGAGAACAATTGTAATTCTAATGGCGCCTCCTTCTGTATGAAGCGGTTAATTGGCACGAGATACGTGACCCTGCGATGGTGAAAAGCCTTCAGTAGTCGGAAGATCATTTCTATTATTGAGAGAAATCCATACACTGTTGGGAATTCTTTTGTAAAGGTAATGAAGGCGCTGCAACGGTGTGTCGGCACATTTGAATTCGCCTCCCAAGTAAATACACACTTATATGTGTGCATGATAAATCACAGTACAGTTTGTGGCAGAAAACCTGTGAGGTCAAAATTCCCACAACAAGCCTATGAGGGCATGTCATTGACGAGAAATACGTCTACGTTTTAATGGGAAGAGCCTAGATATTAATGTAATTTTAATTGACTTTGAAGGTAATTATTTTCAACCTCTGATGAACGGTGGTATGTTGGAGGGAAAAACATTCATATTGGGAACAGCTGTTATGATTAAAAATGGCAGTCATGGAAATAAGAGCGCTGCGTTGTGGCAATGATAGCAATGCCATTGGAAGGCTTTTCAAATGTGCACATATTTACGCAAAAATTGTATCATGACGGTTTTCATTCAGAGCAATATGCTTTCCATGAACCATTTATTGTCCAACACTTGTTGGTCGAATAGCTGTGGCTGCTTTGTTTCTATATTATCATCACAAACTTTGAATACCACACACACACAAATTGGTTTTATGTGTTTAAGGGAGGACATGTGCAGCGCCGTAAAGAATGTGCACATTTTGCGGACAGTATATAAGCGTACATATTGAATACATCATATTCGACCCTAAATCGAATGTGAATCTCCTTTTAAGACACAGGACCATTAAGCGCCATTTTGGTATGGGTTCTCGCTGGCCAGCTTTGCACTAAGACTGTCAATGTGAAGTCCGAGGCGTGATAATAATAATTGCTTTACCACTGCAAGTATATTACAAAGCTTAAGTAGTTCTGTTCGGGCACAATATATGCTTGAACTAGGCACTACTTAAGTGTAAAAAGCAATCTCCTACGAGTGTTGAAAATTTCACAATTAGTGCTTTGTTACAATTTCAGGACCATTGGTATAAAATAAAAAATATGTTATATCATGGTGTACACAAACACCTCAATCACATTCATAACACTGCTAAATGCGTTAAGTGAGGGATGCCAGTCGTCAACCAAGCAAACATATATGTTGCATTCAGTCACCTAATTTAACAAACGAAGCGAAATTGTCAGGCAAATGACATAGCGCATACAAAATCCACTTAAAATCTGAAATGAGTGTGCATCAAATGCATGAGACGACATTGTGCAAGTGTGCCTCAGCCTCTTCTATCTAACATTGTGTCGCTTATGGTCTTGCTGCTGCAGCAGGTCACCTTACACAGAAAGGCGTTAACAATGGTAGATGTCGTTGAGGAGGGGTAATTTAGTGTTCTATCTTTTAATTGGCAAGATACATGAATCAATGTTGCAGAATGTAATTACTACAACCAAAATCGTCACGCGGTACTGCCGAGTGAATAAAGCTCTCAATGAAGTATGATACCCAAACGTTTCCGCCCCCGCGTTTGTGTTATACGTATTCGCCACTTTTAGATAAAAGAAATATGTCCATTTAGGCATGGGGTCTGTATTAAATGTTCAAGATAACAATGTGCATTTAACGTTCTATTCATCTTACGCGCGGAGCGTTGATAAGATGCCATACAGCTATTCTTGCCTTTTTTCATAACATAAAGCGTGATTGTGATAATTCAATGCTTGCGATGACGCGTGAGTGCAAAAAAAAAAACGAAAAATACAAAACAAAGCCGTATAGCATGGCTGGCCAGGTAGGTCATCTTTATGGTGGTTCAAGTCCCCAGATTGTAATAACATACAAAGGTACCTAATGCTATTCACTTGGTGTTTTAATGCTTCCATCACGGCATCTTCTTTTGCATGTCTATCCTTCAATGATCTTTTATTGACATGCTAAAATAACCGGAATTGGTGCAAAGGCTGTTATCAGCATGTTGGCTCTATGGTTTAACACTGACAGTTACCCATGTGTAATTGCTGAATTACCATTATTGATAGTATTTCATAAAAATGATGCAATCATAAGCGCTGCTACTAAAAGAGATAATCTATCAGAGAATAATCAAACGGTGTTATTTCGATGACAATTAATCATAGATCATACTGGAACAATAACTTCATCGATAAAGTAGCCAATCTCTGCAAGCATTACACTGATGAATATCCGGGTAATGGCAGGGTATTTGTGCAGTTTATTTGTATGACAGATCCTTCGCGTGCCAAAAATTGAAAGATAGTATCACAGCAAAGCTACTTCCCCAGATGTCCTTAGTAAATTCCTTTGTTTTGTCAATGATGACAGTTCATAAATGTCAGAAAAGCAGCCAGAATTACATTACGTTGTCACAGAATGATAAATGATTAGTTTCAACCAGACAGGAAACAGTACAAAGTCCACTACAAACCATGCGTGGTATTCCGCAATGGTTTGATCACTAGGAAGGCACCATGGACTGTATCGACAGTTGCCGGAAGACCAATTTAGACCTCAATGAGTATTCTGGACGAATCGCCATTAGGTGCTAACCTCGTACCTCGGCTGATGAAGATGATGGCTGTAAACGCCGTATTATACTAAAATGTCATCCAACGTGCAGATGCTTTCAGTTTAAATGTAGGGCAAAATGATTGCCTCTACGTGGTTGCTTGGATGCTTGGTAGGATGCACTGAAATTACAATACTCCATTTACTCATAGTGTGGCATTTGGCATTGCGAGGATCCCTGACTGCACTTTGTTGTGGAGACGTAATAAACCAGCTCGGACAGACATATTGGCCTTTCATCTCAAACTATTGTATAATTAAAGAGCATTGCTAAGAATATTGCAGTAGTCCCTACTATTTGCGGAGCTGTTCCATCACGGCCAAATATCTGGAATCTAAAATAGGGCTCATTTTCGTATATCATGCATTTTTATCAATTGGACATTCGTGACGAGCATTAAATGGAATAGCATTATGGTAATCCACAATATTGACTTCCCATGAAAAACCCCTAACTCTATCCATGATACTTGTTCTGATGGACCATATTTCAACATGGCCATCGATTATAACTATATAATTACACACTATACAGTGACAAATAGTGACGCTATAGCTATCCCATGCATCGTCCTCCTTACATGCCATTATTGTACCACTGAGCCTTAGCTTCCATATTGAGTTGTATATTTACAGATTTACAGCCACCTGATGTTCCCTGGAAACGAAGATACAATTCGATGGGATGATTAGGACAAGATCCTGTGGTCTGGTTTTTATTTGCATGCCTCCGCCAGTATTTGCAAATTGGTCATGTGGAATCAAGACGAGCGATGTGTTGTCATTATAAAATGTAACAATTTGACACGTGATGAGCATTCAATCCAGTGGACAAACAAAGACCTGACACGGGTTGTTGTCGGTATAAATCACAGTCAAATATGGGAATCGTCCGTGAATGCATCTCGGCATTGCGAATTCATTGTTTGTAGAAATGCAATTAAGAAGGATATTGACATCATATGGCTCTTAACTACATCATACACATAAGTATGTTGGTCACCAATAGTGTATTTTTCTTAACACATCAACGATTGAATAAAAGTTATCCACAACGTTCAAGTTAACAGCCTGTAGAATGGCGCAATGAACTAAGAAACACCCCCAGCTTCAATCACGAATTTTTAATTGATCCATTGTATAGAAGACAGAATAAATGTCTAGTCCATATGTACAATTGAATTCCGTCGAATGTTGCTGAAGTCATAGCTCCATACATACTAAATTTATATTAAAAGCAGAAAGTACGCAAGTGTTTTCTCAAATCATCCGAAACATTACTGATGTATGCACGTTTAAATGATTCAAATTATGCCATGTTATTTTCAAAAACGTTACTGCTATGAAGAAAGTGAAGACAGTTGGAGAACAAATCTATCAATCGAACCTGATTGATCATTTGGTTTTGGATGAAGTATACAAACGCACCGATCTTATTGTATTGAAGTATGGGGAAATGCTGCTAAGAAATATACTGACTCTGTTTTAAAGTTGCAAAAAATATCCATACATCATCAGATGTGTACATCTTTTTGCTTGCATGCCTTATATATGATACAGCCAATATGTATGTATTTGTTGATGATGCAAGCAAATAAATTATTATTATTATTATAAGTTTACTGTTGTTTGTATATTATGAATTGCTGTTCCAATTAGTATAGACCGTTGTCAAACGAATTGTTTTAGTATTCGAATAGCTTACTGTATCCCTCATCTGCGTTGGCGTCATCAAGTGACATATGTTGAGAGCCAGGTGCATATTTTAAGCTGCATACGAAATGCTGTCCTGATGTGCCTTACTAATGATTATTGAGGCAGCAGACCTACCTGTATATAGCGTGTCCAAATGGTTGACGCTTCAGGTGCTTGTCAAGATTGCCGATATAGATTATGAAGGACGTTCCGATTGCGAATCCATAAACAAGATAATAAGTCAAATAAAGTCCAGACTGTTTTGGGATTTTGCGTGATGTACCACTGCTCACCACTACACTGTATTCCCTTATGACAGACTACTGTGATTCGGTCAATGCGGATATACCATGTTGTTTAAGTTGCAAATGATTCCGTTCTCTCTTCGGGACCTCGACCAATCAAATCGACAGTTAATTGTTCATATGGGATCAACATAAGGGGATAAAACATGCTAATAAACAGTGGAGCAGCACGTGATATGACATGACTGACCAGCTGTGGGTTATCTGACTGATGATCCAATCTTGCAAATAGATTCGCAATCTGAGCGTTACTCAAAATCTACATCAGTAAACATCATACCAACGTTTACCATGCTGTGTTGAGTATACATCTAGCTCCAATATAGCCTCGAAAATGATGTCAATGGAGAGGAAGAAATGGTACATAAAGCTCATCTAATAACAGGAAACCAATAAGCACCTCGATCTGGGGTCTCCCGAGCCACTACTTCATGGTCATTTTAAATAAGATTGAATTATGGTATAAATGCATATTCAGGCAATAACAAACAGCCGACATATTGTACCAATTCGAATCACGAAGCGCTCTGCTAATAACAAAGTCATTAAGTCAATCACTTGCGCTCATGATCAGGTGGTAATGGTCAGGAGGCAATTTAAAACTGAAAACAACTTAAACATAAGAATGTTGTCATAATAGTGTTTGCCATCAGCCAGACGTATCTCGTGTATAACAAATTGTCTCATCACGGTCTCGATGAAACACTCGGACGTGTAAGTACCGTGGCAGCAGTAGCAGTAGTGTTAATGTAAGTGGTAATATCGGGTTGTTACGTCTCGAGGTGTTATCGCGACGGTGATGGATGTGTTTGACTGCAGCAGCACTGATGCAAGCAATACAAACTGAGCGAATCGACTCTAAAAGTATAAGATGTACTACATTGTACATCAGCCCAGATAAAAATCACATCAAATGCCATCGTCTTTTGTCTGGGGACTTTATGACATGCATGAAAGCCAAGAATAATGAAGATGTTTCATCGTGATCACCACAAGGACATTCACAACAGAATGGCCATCTATCACTGTAAATTGATATGATACACGTTTCGACAAGACGGATGACGGTATTATGCGTTCCAATATAAGGCAGGGCCGTGAGCAAGAAATATATCTATGAGACATAAATAGAATCGGAATCAGTTGCAATATCTATTATACCTGAGGCATGCCCAGTTTTCTGATCATCCTTCTTAAGGACTGAGCTATAAATTTTGAACGTCAAACAGGTTATGATAAGGTTATGATAAACCAACCACTAGTTAGCTAAATATCTGCCTTTTCCGAGCCATCGACTGAGGCTATAATGCCAAGCATAGAAAGAATTGAAAATATATTTTTGTTATCACCAATTCTTGCCCTGACGAACATTGTCGATACAAACCACTGCACGCAATTATTGACTGTCCATGATAGGCTTTGCAGGTGACCTGTCAGCTTTAAGGCGAGCATTCAACGGCATACTCTTCCTGTGCCTGAACTTATGGCCTCAAATGGCGTCGTATTTGCAGCAATATGGCTCTAGCATCATTAGTTTAGATCGTCGCACGTAGGAAGTCGGTACATATGCTGTCTCATTACCGAGTCATATTGTCACAGAGGTACATTAAGATGAATGCGTGTTATTACCGCATCGCGAGATGAAGTCACCCAGTGAGAACACAAGCTGCATTGCCTGAGTTGCATTGACGCTCGTTTCATATTAGCAATAAAACGGCACATGTAATGGACATGGAATCACGTACGCAGAAGTGACCGCATTGCCTCACTAGGACGTTCAAACCTAGTGCCTATCAGACGTCGCCTGCTGTCATCATAACCTACCACTCACATGGTGATAACCGCCGGCATGTACGTTACAGGGGCTTGTAATACCTTACCCCCTTGACACACTGACACAGATACTATCTATGCTGCGAACGAGGGATGATTAATCGATGTTAATTATCAAATCGAAGAATACTTTCAACTTTTGAAATTGGATCTATACACGACCAATCGGTCAATACGGGTGTAATCCGGGCGATCAATCACTGCTGTAGTTGCCGAGGCCTATATGCTCGGTAAGTGTCCGCTATAAACAATGAGTTCAATTGGATCTATACACGACCAATCGGTCAATACGGGCGTAATCCGGGCGATCAATCACTGCTGTAGTTGCCGAGGCCTATATGCTCGGTAAGTATATCCGCTATAAACAATGAGTTCAATTGGATCTATACACGACCACGGTCAATACGGTCGTAATCCGGGCGATCAATCACTGCGTAGTTGCCGAGGCGATATGCTCGGTAAGTATGTCAATCAATCACTGCTGTAGTTGCCGAGGCCTATATGCTCGGTAAGTATGTCCGCTATAAACAATGAGTTCAATTGGATCTATACACGACCAATCGGTCAATACGGGCGTAATCCGGGCGATCAATCACTGCTGTAGTTGCCGAGGCCTATATGCTCGGTAAGTATGTCCGCTATAAACAATGAGTTCAATTGGATCTATACACGACCAATCGGTCAATACGGGTGTAATTCGGGCGATCAATCACTGCTGTAGTTACCGAGGCCTATTTACTCGGCTGGTATGTCCGCTATAGACAATGAGTAACTTCTGAATGTTCAATCATGACAGGACATGGCATCTCTGTATATCTAATATCGGTTTGATCTCAAGACAACAAGAGCCTTCTGTGGTCGGTCGTCTGGTGACTTCATATTAACAGATCATCCGACAGCAGTCATTGGTTCAAAAGGTGGCTTTAGAAACAATGCAATAAGAAAGGCCACCGAAACTGCTCCATGGGAGGCAAACTGTTCATAAACAATCGTCGAGCATATAGCCCCTACACTATTCACAGCCTTTTATCGTGTTCTAAAACATTTGTCATTACCCTGACAAATGAGCAGAATATGGTGATATTTTTTTTTACCAAACTTTATGAATGATAGCTACGTTATCTGAAATAAAAATATAATTCCTTGTACAAAATAATCATGATATCAATACAAGTTTCTCTGAAGCCGAAACTGACAAACGAGTGTGTGACCATTTCCGTTCCGATTTAGCCAATTTTAAAACGTTTGAACAATTTTTACTGAAAAGTTGCAATGTTATCACATTTTTTTATTTTGATATAATTTAAATGTTCCAACAAATCATTTCAAAAGAGGAACAGACGTTTGACACTTTCAGTAGAATTCCAGTTGAGACTTTCGATTTTCCAGGGCAACATCAAAGCAGAACTGGCCGCTTGATCGCATTTGTTTCACCTAGAGCTAGCCTTTACACATGTGACCGCCTGGTCACATAAATGCTATTCAGAGCAACTGTCCTTAATATGCTGTCTATCAGGGCTCATTTACTGTACATTTCATAGCTTATTGCATAGTAAATTCGACTTTATTGTCACTATGACACTTTCATAAATATTGATATACACCATGGACACAATAAAGGATATAACATTATTTTGTTAGGTTATCTAGTAATTCGAGAGTTTTCGTCCGAAGAGTGAATAGATGATGAAATCTACATTTGTACGGAAACGCTAGGGTTTAAAGACAATGATTGGCTCAATCTGTAATCGATGACCTCACAACAATAATCTCGAAATTTCCTGTCTTGCATCGACGGCATCCTGTGTGTTGATGTCAGTGGTCTTCTGGCGATTTCGTAAGAACAGGTTGTCTTTAGTTTATATAAGTGACTTTAGAGACGGCGTTAAAACATGGGCGGCCGACTCGGTACTGTTCATAGGGGGTCAAGCTGTTCATAAACAATCTTACTCCTCTGATCACAACCTCCTTGAGTGATGTGTAGTATAAACTTGCTTAGTAGTTGTAAGAGAAAAACTCGACAATGACAACTGATTATAATATGGTAGTCAAATTCATTTACTAAACTTCCTGAATGCACAGGGATGTTATTTATGTAATAAATCGTGAATTCCAAGTACACAAAACACCACAACGATATGCATTCGGATAACGTTAGTGAAGATGAATCGAAATCACTTTCCCTCTCCTAACAGATCCTATCTCCTGGATCATTAAACAGTTACTTAACTAAACTGATAGCATGATAGTACTTACAACAATCACGTCATATGAGGCATGTTTTGGCGAGTGATGTTTTAATGATAGCACTTACAACAATCGCGTCACTTGTGAATTGTTATGAGGCATGTTTATTGTGAGTGTGGTTTTACTGATTCATGGCATGTGAAAAATTCCATGAAATGGTTTGCTGTGCGTCTAAAACTACATTTCATTGGCATGGCTCATTATATCAGATGAAGTTGTCATACACGCAGTTAGATTCAGTTTCGATTGATTGACAAGACTGGGGCGTTATTGCATTTAGCCAATTTATCAGATGAGAGGGCGATGTGATGAAGTACAATTGTTTTTGTCATCCAAAGCGTTTGATACATGAGGTCATGTAGCATGCCCATTTCTAATTATGAGGCAGATTAATGCCAGAAATAAATTACAAAAGGAAAGGATGCCTACAAATTCCATCACAATAAATCATTCATTGCTACAAGGTAAATCAATAGCATGATCTAATGAATCAATTTAAACGACACTGAAGTAAAGTGTATGTGTATATGAAAAACAATTTGTATTTATTGGGTTTCTTGTGAACAAACAGGCATGGTGCCAGTACTTACCCAATACCACAATATGCGTTCAAGAAAGATAATCAAGGTTCGTTCGATTTGAATGTCAACATAATAACATTTTGGTTCTACTTCGGCAGAGAACACGGTTTGATGCATTTATCAAACCCATGGTCGTGGCAAACCAACATAATGCAAGTTAACAGCACATGAAAATCTATATTATTACAACTTAAACTCGGGTAAGATTGCCAGACAATTCCTCTAAGAAAAGGCAACGAAGCACTGCATTACCTCGTTCCGTCGTCTTCATACAGCACCGGCTGCCTCCGTATTGAGGTTCATAAATTAACCCAACGAACTGTATGAGCAATCCCTTTATTGCCATTTAGTATAAAAATGATGGAGACAATACAATCTTACACATGACATGGAATGAACTTTCAAATAATGGCGAATTGGTTGTAGAGTAGCCGTCTCACATGGTAATATTCTGGACACAATGATCCCTCTAACTGTAAACGTCCAGCCTCATTCTGAAATGGGAAATGCAGCTTGTAATAATAAACTATATTATCTATTGAATAAACTATCTTTAATCATAAAATGCCGAAGCATATGAAGATTATAAAAAGTACAAGTGTGATATATACCCTCTTGACGGCCACTACGTTGTTGCAAATCAATACACCTGCAACAAATTCGGCTTGCAGACCTTGTTGAATCAGTATCTGTTTAAAGTCAGACAACTTCGGTTCATTAATAAAGACGGAGTCGTGTGTCTGAGTCAGACCAGGCGCCAGGGGAACCAACACGGGAACGACACTGGCTTCTCCGTCATCCTCGTCGTCTTTCGATCCGCCATCTTGACGAATCAAATATAATTGGTCAGTAATAAATTGCACCAGACATGATACTGTGAGCTGCTATGTTATTTGTAGAAGATACCTTACCTGGTTTTGATGACCCCGTCACACCTTTTATAGGAGTCACGTCGATTCCAGCTTCAAGCCATGCTATTTCAACATCTCTGGCTTTGGCAAAGTCCAAGGCGCTCACCACCGAGTCGCGTAATCTCACCTATTACAACATAGACGCAAACAACATTGTACAATATATAGTATATGAGAGAGGATCGGATTCATTTACCGTAGTGAAGGTGCTCACCTGGAAAATGTGACTGTCAGTGGTAGCATCCAGCATTTCCATCAGACGAGGCAAAAAGATATCACCCTGGACAACGTCCTTCGCACCGCGGCAATAAGTTGCCAATGATTCCGTTCTCTCCTCGGGACCTCGAACAAGCACCTTGAACCATGCGTCATGATGTATCCGTTTGGTCAAATAATAGAGAACGTTTGAAATAGAATCACAAGAACGGGATACAATATGCTAAATAACAGTCAAACGGCGTGTGCTATCATATGACTGACCAGCTGTCTAGGTTTTATCTGGCTAATGATCTTGCGAATAGATTCGCCATCGGAACGTCCTTCAAAATCTATATACGTAATGTTGGCACGGAGCTGAAGTGTCTCCCATTTGGACACACAATGCGTAGGTAGGTCAGATACCACTGTGATCATCAGCAAAATACAAGATTGCAACATTTCCAATGCAGCATCCAATATACATATAGCTCCCAAATGGGCTTCAACGATTATGCTAATGCAGATGAGAGAAGGTACAGAAAGCTCGAATATACGTGAACCAAAAATAACCTGGATCTGGGGTCTTCTCTTGAGCAACTACTTCCTGTTAGACCGGAATAAGGCATTGATGTAGATTCAGACAATAAAAAAGCCAATATACAGTAACAATTCAAATCCAAAAAGCGCTTTAATGATCTGAAAAGCCATTCTAAAAATAAAAACAGCAGTTGACCAACTGTGACTGATATAGGCGCGTTTTATATACTTCGTCCAATCATTTGTCAAGCTTTTAGTCAAGGATTTGATAACAAACCATTTTTTCCTCTTCTACAGCAGTGACTTCTTTGATAATGAAATCCTCTGGTCTGACAACATAAAACAGATTTTCCTCCATTTTAGGGTGCCATGACGATGTGTAAAGGATCTTCAATTTCACTCTTACATTCGCCATTGATCTAATCCGGATTATAAGAGCCCCGTGTGACGCCTTGGAGGAATGAAAGACGATTGGAGCTGTGGTTGCTCGCTAGTTTATCAAGACATAATACAGCGTCCAGCTATAAAACGGAATGTTGTACAATTATTGCGTTCAGCCGTATGTCCTTCGGCAGTTTCAAAAAGTTGACAAGACATCTGGCGGTGGCTAACAAACCTATGCATGATGCACTTGATCTAACATCTAATTCCTAATGGCTTTCAAATGTATAGCAACAAAAAAGTCATGCTGCCAATCACTTTCATGAAGCTGAGATCCCTATGTTTTAATTCTCAGAATTACAACCGATATCTTACGTCAATTCATTGATACTTTTTCGAGTGCTTATTTAGCGTGAAACTTTTGATCGCACTTTACCATTTTTTTTAATACAAGCATGACTTTCTGATGAATGATGTTCAATGAGAATCCGACCTTATTATCTCGCCGTAATCATCCCATCTAATTTTGTCTTCTTTCACAGGAAACATCGGATGGTTTCTTTTGGCTTGTTTGAAAAACCCAGGGCGTGTTTTAGACTGCAAATACAGACCGGAACATACATTATAAATCGAAAAGTCATTTCACCTGCGATACAACAAAAACACTTTACATCAGAGGTCTTGCTGTGAAAGACTGCATAGGAATGTCGGGGTCAATTTAAGCTGGTTACAATTCAAACATGGGTACGGTCAATATTGACAATTGATCGTTTGTTATCATCAGTAAGACTCATCCTGTGGGTAATATAAAAAAACCACAACAATATCAGGTAATTGTGACTGTTTCAGCTGGCATAATTACAATGATATACCTGTGCTTTGATCATGATGTCGTGGCGACCTTTGCCCGGCTGCTCAACCGGAACTTCCTCGTCACTTTCTTCACTCCATTCCATCTCATCGCGCTCTCTGTGGACACACAACGACTTCAACATCACAAATGCAAATCTTCATGGCAACGGATCGTCGCTAATAATAATAGACTGGTGTGCTACAATCCAAACCTCATCAAATGCCATCTTTCATTTACTTCTTTATGTTCAATGTAGAATGATACCGATGAAGTCAAGAATAAATTAGATGTTTTATCGTGATAATCACAATGACATTCACAGTTGAACGGCTCTTAATAGAGCCATCTGTCACAGCGAATGGATGGGACGCGTTCAGATAAGGCGGAGAAGGGTATTATGTGTACGACTATAACACAGGACAACAATGAGCGAGTGATAAAGCCATGAGATAAATGGAAGCGGAACCTGTTGAAATATTTATCATAAATGAGGCATGTCTGGTGAAAGTAAATCCTTGACAGGGGCTAATTTATTAAGCTGTGCAACACCAGGTGACAGGTTTATCATACACAAGCCAACAGTTAGCTTAAGCACTGCCTAGTCCGAGCTGACTGACAGAGGCACTAATGCACCAAGCATAGAACTTATCTGATTGCTGTCAAACATTGGTTTCAGAAGGTCAATGGTTGGATTTGTTACCTGTCGGTTTTCAGGCGTGCATTCTCTGCATCCTCTTCCTTTTTCTTCTTCATATATTCTTCCAGCTCCTGGCCCTCCAGCCTCACACGGCGTCGTATCTACAGCAACACCGCGATGACATCATTATTTTAGATCGTCGCACGTAGCCAGCCAGTTTATATTCCGTCTCATTACCATGTCATATTGTCACAGAGGTACATTATGATAAATGCATGTCAAAGTATTAGGAAGCGGGCACATAGAGAGAGAGAATAAACCTGGATACGAATGCTGTCCATGCCAGGGTTGTCAATGAGGCGGCGGGCCAGCGTGGAAGGCGCTGAGCGTGTGGTGAGGATGACACTGTTACGGGGATTACCGCACCATTGGATGAAGAGTTCCCGGGAGAACCCACACTGCATATCCGGAGTGCTAGCTAGCACCACCTACGGCATTAACACACATTTTATCTGAGGCTGACAATGGCGAATGAATGTTAACATAGATATCAATGCACGTATGATAGATATCGGTCACAACGTCCCGTAAACCAAGTAGGCAGACCCTACACGCATCGGACGCCAGTCGAGATGTCACACAATGTTTAGCTCACGTCAACAAGGCCTACGCCAATCATAGCCATACTTATTTAAAATTAATCGCAGAATTGTATGACGACATCGATCCATTAATACCAGATTCCCATCATCACTTTGTTCGTTTTAAATGATAAATCATACGAACACAACAATATTTTAATAACTAGTAGTTTAAAGGCATTTTACTTCCATCCACGTTATTTTGGTCGTTGTTAAATGTGAATAAACGGGATTTAACTGGCAGGATCCAGTCAACTGGATGTAACAACTGCCGAGGCTGCAAGGACCTGTGGGGTTCTTATTGCATGCTGATGATGCATAATAACAACTCATTATTATTCCACCGGGATGCAAAGCAAACACCCGGATCACAAAATGACCCATCATATAATAAAAAAACATAGGAGCTTTTCGTAAAAGGTGGACGAAATATTCAATAATCAGACAAGATAAGCAAACAAAGTCGACACGAAGTAAGAACCGGGAATCTACTAAATGCACCATCAGTCATTGTGACGTGGAATTACTCCATCTACCACAACCCTATCAAAGCATATATCGACATATCTGGTTGGTAGTGTTTTACCTAGGCCAAGTCTTGACCCTCATCGTTCAGTATTCGATGAGGACGGTAGCTCCCGATCAATTAAGATGGCCACTCATCTATTGCCAGGTATCAGAATCAAGTTATAATTATAATAAATCTACGAATAAATAAATTTACATCTAACTAATTATGAAAGAACTAAGTGTGGGAGTCATCTTTTCGACGCCGTATGCAATGACCAAGAGTATTTCGTCCTCACTGACTTGGAACAGTACAAGCTCTGCCTCATGCTGAATGGTCAACTGCAAGTTTACATTGAGAAGGACCTTTAACCACCACCCCCCCCCCATCCCCACAAGTATCGACAGAGAGCTACCTAGTCCCTTCTATTATGACGTGCCAAGCAAACAACGGTAATTAATCAGAGTGCAGCCAGTGTCTACCCTTTTGATCGCTGATGAACAATTACGTAACATTGAATCGGTACAAATGAACACTGGCTGGTGTGGTACAATGATAAGACTAGAATAGCTGCGGCGTAACGTATTTGTTTGATCCCCACACCGATCCAAGCAAATACTAGGTTGGGACACACACGGCTTGCGATTCTTTGTCAATATAGCGTCTATGCTTCCATAATACTTATAAGAGCAGAGCAAATAGTGTCAGTCTGGTAAGGCTACGCGATGACAACATTTCAGATTCCCCAAAACCCTGATAATTACGTTTATACAGTATAGTTGTTTGTTAATAAATATGACATAGGGTGATAGTGTAGTATTATATATGATATTGGTTTGCGTTATTGGATGAGGTGCATTACATAACGCTATGGTATTCATGCGTAATTGGGTGGGTTTAATAACAGGAATCTGTAATTTATTCCCTTATTGGCTTGTTCTCAGTAGGATGACGTCTGTAGCTGTTGGGTCGGGTTGCAGAGCAATTATACATTTAATAATGCCTTGATATAATGCAACCAAGCGCTTCAAGTTTTACAAATCGCTGAGCATGGAAAAGGATTTGTGTATCCGGAGAAATCATTAAACTGCCGATACAGTAGTACAAAGGTAAAATTAAATATGAGTTGCACTACTAAAGCCGACAAATCCTACATTAAGTTATAAGGTAACCGTCCCCTGTCACATGATCAGCGCTGCTCACTGGCGCACCCCAGGCCATGTGACCAAGTGAGGGGCATAGGTGATTCATGAGGGGGCAGATGGTGGCGCCTCTTGCTTGAGCCATTTAATTCTAACCCAGCAGGAGCCCAAGGCTACTAGCTCACCCAACCCCCTATCACGGCAGCGCTAACGGAGGCTGCATGCATGACAAGCAAGCAGAGATCTGCGACCGCCACTCGTTGACCAATCAGGTTCAGCCCACACTGACAGCGCAAAATACAAAAGGGGATTCCACTTCGGAAGCTTCAGTTGTAATGCCAGAGAGAGTGGGTTAGGTTGCTGTGACGAATCGTGTACGTATGTTCGGACCCAACGTTTCAAATATACAAGTCAACGCTAGGCCAACACTGGTAATCACGGAACATCTAAGTGGTTGAACAAGGGTACATCTAACTGTTTGAACAAGGAGACAAAAATAGGAGAGACATGGGAGCCGAGTGGAACGACTGCAATGCTACGGACGCTTTGTTAAGCAGCGCGGACGAGACAGGCGATGCTTTGGCGATTGCAGCAGACCAAGATGTCAGACATGCGGCACAACACACCATACCACAAAACTGGTCCCTGCGAGCAACAGATCCCCAGTTTGATATGCTACGTCATCCGTTCAACAGACTTTTTGTCTTGATTCTTTACATACTCATCATCGTTGTCGGGGCTGTGGGCAACACGGTTGTTATTTTCATTGTGGCGCGCAATCGGAATCTCCACACTGTCACCAATTTGTTCATTGCAAACCTTGCATTGTCAGACATCGGACTTTGCGTGTTCAGTCTACCCGTACAACTGTCCTACCAGCTCAACGACCATTGGAACTTCAGCGAAACCATGTGTCGAATTGTTTTTGCCGCCTTTGCTGTGCCTATGTACGTTTCGACATTGACGATATTCCTCATTGCCTTGGATCGCTATTGGCTGATCGTGTATCCGCTCAGACAACGCATGCCGCTCTTCATGGCGTTCATTTTGATATTAGTCGTGGCATTCACATCACTGCTACTGTCTTCGCCAGTGCTGGCATACACACACGTCCAGACATGGAACGCAACAGATCTAGGTGTGTATCGAACATACTGCATGGAGACATGGCCCACGTCCTCAGGTCGTATGACATACAGTGTATCCATGTTCGTATTACAGTTCTGTACCCCTCTAATAGCAACCACCCTGCTCTACTATCGTATCTACTGCCGACTGAAACATCGAAAATCGCGGCGTACAGCGCGCCACCACGACGCCAAGCAAAAAACCAACAAATTACTCGTTGCTATAGTGACAGTGTTTGTTATTTGTTGGTTGCCGTGGACACTACTCACTCTAGTCACTGAAATCGACAACGAGGTGGTACGTGGGGCTCACTTCAAGTTTATTGACGTGCTTTTACGGGCGTTTGCCATGGGGTCGGCGTGTGTTAATCCATTCCTCTACTGCTGGCTGAATGATAACTTTCGGAAAGAGTTTGACAACATCGCTGTATGTCTACACTTCTGTCGCCGCCGCCGTCGCCTTAGCGATCAAGATGTGACGCAGCCCACGGAAAACGGACGAGTGAACAAGAACGGCCTGCTCTCGCCTAACATCCGAGTGGAGGCAGCCTCGGCAAGCCGCATGTCGTCAACCCACGTGGAGCTGATCAGTATGCAGCGAGGTGTCAGCGAGTTTTCGCGAGATGACACCAGCGACGGTGGCGCGGACAGCGACGCATGTCCGGAAGAGATGACCAAGCACAAGTCATGTTCGACCAGCGAACTGCAAGTGATCCAAAACACCCCGGTGAACACCTTGCTTTTGCCGAATTCACAACGCTGACCCACCGTGTGAGTTAGCGCGTACTAGTTGCCCTGGCGCTCACGGGAAGCGCAGAACGATGCACACCTACACTTAGACACCTCAAAGGATTAACACCGTGAATCACAACAATCGTGTGGACATCTCACAATTCACACCGAGAGGAACGCAGCTGGTCATGTTAACGGCCCCGAGCTACCAGTGGTACCAGTGGTATGTAGCATATATATTAGTTTCCGTACTAAAACAGCGTCCACGACTCGCGTTATCGCGGAGCATCCGTTATATCATCAGCAAGAATGGACATAGGAAGACAACGGAGTCTTATCTGTAAATAATTAAATATAGATGTAGTCTGTTACCATGCTTGTCTTGACTGCGTTGTTTAAATGTGAATGTGTGGTTCATTAAAGCATGAAGTACACCAGTAAAGGGCTTACTTAGTACAGCCACTAAGTATTTGTCATATCGGGCGTCTCTACAATTGCATTCGACTGGTCTAAGAAACATCAAACTACAACGCCCATCAGACGAGGGCACCTGTCACCTTTGACCAAATCATTTAGCGCACCTGATAATGAACCCATCGAAACCCGTTGTTTAATTGATCACTCGTGACTCGATGGCTTTACGTTTGTAGTCCTGACAATACACTGTTCATTTACCCTCACAAAGCATCCAAGTCCATACGTTCCTCAACATACACTAACATATAAACCTGCGTTACCACATTCATCATAACATCAAATGAGCATATAGCTGTCAACTGGCCACGACCAAGTTGAGGAGCTTACATCTAAAGTGGTGGAGTCTTGCGAGCGAATAAATCAGGTGTGTTTTGCAATGGAAGTGACGTCTTACGCCGGGGCCATCCAGGTACAAGCCCCACAAAGAACTCGCCCCATATCATACAGATCCACCATGCCCCTGACAACAGTATCATCAGAGTCCGGCATGCTATTTGTGATAAACATAAACTTACCTGTATCGTGGTTAATAAGCAGGCTGATTTCCATCCCCCAACCCCCCCACCACATGAGGATTAACACGTGGGCGCTTTATAGGTTGTACTAATTGGATGAGGTCATGTCAGAACGAATGCCTGGCAACATCACTCATTACGCTAAATGTCATTCCGAATATCGATCTCAGTTCGCGTGACATTGACTCCAGTCATTTTGTGTGGGTGGTCAACAAATTCCACAGGGGTTATATACGGAAACGTGACAACGTTTTCACCGCTGGGGCCAGTGCTAGTTCTGCGACGCCACCATGACTGTGGTTTATTGCGGGCAGCGATGAGAGAAATGGACCGGAGCGCCCAAAACACCAGTACTTCTGAGTGATTAGCATGCATCTGTCACTGCGTCAGATGACAGCAACGAGTACACTAACATCAATAACTACTGTATTTTCTCGTGCATTCCTGACTAATGCTGCCTCCGTGCTGGACAGATTGTCTTGAGGGTAATCGCGAGGAACAGCGGCCATTTAGTATCCAGCAAGATGAAGGGCCGTGTGTTTCAGACGTAGCTGGGTTGAAATCGAGCCGTGATCGAATTACACAGGACTACAAAGAGGTCATTATTGATAAGAAGGTTGGCGGCGGTATCATTGTTCATGCCACGTCAAAGCAACGTAAGAATGCGCCTCCATCTTGCTAAACCCTAATGAGTCCATTTTCTGTCAGATAGAGAGGGGGAGAGGGGGAGAGAGAGGGTGAGAGACAGAAGAGAGACAGAGAGAGGGGAGAGATGGAGAGAGAGAGGGGAGAGAGAGAGGGGAGAGAGAGAGAGACAAAATAAAGTAAGTGAGAGAGAGGGGAGATAGACAGAAGAGAGAGAGAGTGGGGGGAGAGGGAGATAGACAGGAGAGAGAGAGAGGGGAGATGGAGAGACAGAAGAGGGAGAGAGAGGGGGGAGAGGGAGAGATCCCTCGCATTCCTCTGCGACGACTGAGCCCATTGTCAGGCACACCCGTGTCCTGGATCTAATATTCAGCGTAGAGACAATAGGAAGTGGCGAGTGGTGCATTATAGCATTTGATAAATCACCACCCAGCGAGTGACTACGTCGAGTGCGTAATGGAGTCTTTAAATGAGAGTAAAATGCATAATAACGTGGCAGTATCTGGAGTGAGAGTATTAAGCCGTGTAAGCGGATCAAGTTCCGGTCGAACACGTCCACACAGCAAGCCAAGCCCGCTCGACCAAAAGACGCCTTCCTTGTGTGTCACGTTACGCGCGGTTCTTCAATCAAACAAGTGCATGTCTTCAAAGTGACATTCCCAGAAGCGCAGTTTACTGCCTACCAAACATCGTTAATTAATTAGCTATTAATAAGTTCCTGAGAGAACCGCGTTATAATCGACTAAGGTGGACGGGCAAGTCAGGTTAGCGTGAAGGAGGGCTCTCTCATGACCAGCATGCATTGTATCGCGACTTGAGTCCAGCAAGCAACACGATTTCCACCGACGATCAGCAAACACACAAATAGCTTTACTGGGGGTATAGCTAGAAAGCCAATGCCAGATGCAATAAACGACGTGATATAAAATAATCTATGGACAAACTTCTGTGACCAAAGGACAATAGGTACAGAACGATCTGCGTAGGCTAACGAATGGGACACTGGCCTCGTTTGTCGGTATCGCCCTGCAATAAATGATTAAGGTGAACGAGAGGACAGAGGAAGGCGGACTCAAACAAATGGTAGCATCTAGTTGAATGCCGCTCCCAATTCATTAAATCATCAATGCCTCATGGAGCGACATGCAGAGCGGGGAAAGCAAGTCATTGAACGCGGACTGTCAAAGGCTATGTGCCCAGAAGGGATTCTCTTCGAGTACAAAGAAGGCGGTGGACATGCCAAGGTCAGCTGACGACATCCGTCATACCAGTGGCATCACTTGGGATCGGGCATAAAAAAAAACCAACAGAACTGGCGCATCGACGAGCATGCCACTTACTGTATGGACCGTTTTTGGAAATAATCGATTGATCCATAAGGTCGGCTGAATTGTGATGATCCGTTAACATTTAATGTGATTCACTATTTCATAATCCATCACTTAAGCTTTTACGATACAATAAATTGTTTACCACTAAATAACACTTGGTGATATTAGAATACACCATTACAAACCTAAACACACATGGACTGTTGACGCGCGCACGGGATCGCGTTTTACATTATTTGCACAGCATGTGAAGTGAGAGAGCTGTGGTCATATCCTTGGAGACCAAATGAACGCCAAGAAAACGGACAGAGATGGAATTGGGCTCTGTGGGCCCCTCAGGCGACGACGAGGTCACGACAGGTATAATAAACGGTAGTGTGGTAGTGTCGTGTAAGTCCAATGGCAGCGCATAAGGCAGCTAGATGTCTGGATTGGCCGATTCTCGGCAAACACATGTCCTGAGGGAATTTCACCGATACGGGTTCTCGCATTCGTCCTTCCAAGTTAATTTTTTAATGTTTGAAAATCTTGGTAAATAGCCTTATTTGCACACCCCCCAAAAAGCTATCCAAGTTACTGGGAAGCAGTGAGTCTGATGCTCTCACGGCTTGCCGCGCTTCTCAAGAACAAGCTGCTAATTCGCATCATGACGGGCCACTAGCTGATTACCAGCCGCACGTCGCCTCCCACAGAAGGTGCCAAATATAGGTAATGAGCTGAGGCGGGTCTATTACCTATCACGACGAGGTGCTGATCAGATCACTTATGACAGGGGTGGAGGAGGGAATACGCTAATCGAGCAGCCGGACAGCAGCGCAATGGTCCTGTCAATGATTGTAGCGGAGCGACACATGGGGTTACCACATATAATTCAAAGAAGCCATTCAAGACTTAAGTCCACCTTATTAAGTAGAGAGCATCTGTAATGTAATGGCCGCACCGTGTAATACATAAGCAGCTGAGTAATAAGTTTAGAACGATGTGCTGAGCGCATTACACCGCAGAGTTATCTTGCACTACTACATATGCACATATATATATATATTTTCATATATATATAAATATATATATATATATATATATATATATATATATATATATATATATATATATATATATATATATATATATATATATATATATATATATATATGTGTGTGTATATATATGTGTATATATATAAATATACACAGATATATATGTACATATATATACATATATATGTATATATACACATATATATATATACACACACACATATAACATACATGTATATATGTTTATGTATATATATATATATATATATATATATACACACATATATTCACACATGTATACATACATACATGTATACATGTATACATACCATATAAACATATATATATATATATATATATATATATATATAACAAATAGATATATATATATATATATATATATATATATATATATATATATATATATATATATATATATATATATATATATATATATATATATATTCATTTGATTTATCGATCTGAGGTCGATACATAGTGCAGCTGTTAATGATCGTGCTTCCTTCCCCTTGGCATCTCAGTGAACCAATCCACTCGGATCCACCTCAAATCATATAATAAAAAGCCAGCGCACCATATAATTTGATCATTTATATTAAAACACTACCAATTGGAGTGAACGTCCGATTGATTCCCGCGTGACAGCCTTGCGGAAGTCGTAATGGATCGCACTTGTCAGAATGTAGCGTTTTTGTCACCGATGGGACTTCACACTGAGCGTAGTGCAAGCAGGCGTTCGTAGACTCTGTACCACGATACGTCATTAGGTCCATATATATCAGAGCCGACTTCAGCAAACACATCGAACGGTATTGCATTCTCAGGCCGACTGCTGGTTCAATCGCAGTAGATACTGAGTTCAACCAGAGTAAGTGAAGTGTTCATCCAGAGTAGATGGTGTGTACAACCACAGTAGATGATGTTTCCATCAGAGTAGGTGGTGTGTTCGCCCAGAGTAGGTTGTATGTTCGCCCAGAGTAGGTGGTGTGTTTGTCTAGAGTAGGTGGTATGTTCGCCCAGAGTAGGTGGTCCGTTCGTCTAGATTAGGTGGTGTGTTAATCGAGATTAGGTGGTGTGTTCGTCAAGATTAGGTGGTGTGTTAATCGAAATTAGGTGGTGTGTTCGTCTAGAGTAGGTGGTGTGTTCGTCTAGTGTAGATGATGTGTTCGTCCAGAGTAGGTGGTGTGTTTGTCTTGAGTAGGTGGTGTGTTCGTCCAGAGTAGGTTGTGTGTTCGTCCAGAGTAGGTGGTGTGTTCGTCTTGAGTAGGTGTTGTGTTCGTCCAGAGTAGGTGGTGTGTTCATCTAGAGTAGGTGGTGTGTTCGTCTAGAGTAGGTGGTGTGTTCGTCTTTAGTAGGTGGTGAGTTCGTCTAGAGTAGGTGGTGTGTTCGTCCAGAGTGGGCGGTGTGTTCGTCTAAAGAAGGTGGTGTGTTCGTACAGAGTAGGTGGTGTGTTCGTCCAGAGTAGGTGGTGTGTTTGTCTTGAGTAGGTGGTGTGTTCGTCCAGAGTAGGTGGTGTGTTCGTCTAGAGTAGGTGGTGTGTTCGTCCAGACTAGGTGGTGTTTTCGTCTAGAGTAGGTTGTGTGTTCGTCCAGAGTAGGTGGTGTGTTCGTCCATATCCAGAGTAGTTGGTGTGTTCGTCTAGAGTCAGTGGTGTCGTCTAGAGTAGTCAGTGGAATGATATAGAACAGGTAGTGATAATGACTAAAGCAGGTGACATGAGAGACTGACACAGGTGGTGGGATTAACTGGAACAGGTGGTGGGATTAACTGGAACAGGTGGTGGGATTAACTTAGGTAAATGGTGAGAATAACTAGAGTGGGTTCTGGGATTAACTGGAGGAGGAGGTGAGATTAACTTGCGCAGGTTGTGAGATTAAGTAGACTGCGAGGTGGGTTTAACACGAGAATGCGGTGCGCCAAACCAGAGGTGAAAGGGGGTTTTAGCACAGCCGGAGTCTAAATGTTTCTGCTGCTGCAGCTGCTGCTCCTGCAGCTGCTGCTGCTGCAGGGGTCAATGCCAATCACTTTGGCGACATAGATTGATGTTATCATAAAGTGTGAATTCCTCTATGGCGTGCCATGTCCACTGTTATTCTGCAGTCACAGTCACTGGCCGATCTAGACTGGCCCTCAACTTCCCACCTTTAATCATAATACTAAAGCTGGATCACAAACGATAAGCATCATGGAGACGCCCCCTGGTGGCCAGCCACGCGACCAGCAACGCGACCGAAGCCGGATCAGCACCAACACGCAGCGCAAAACCATCCACTATTGATGCTCCTTACTCGTGCAGTTAGCCCGACAGTCAGGGGGTGATGAGTGCGTGTCCGCATAAACAATTCCTTCAATTTCTGCTGATGCATTATGGACCAGCAGCCGTACGCGGCTACACGAACCCAGAGGCAATAGGCCCGCAATTAACGTCAACAAGCTGCCATGCAATCGTCGCGTAATTAGTTTGTCTCACAAATTACTTCTCACCGGACTCGGGACACTTGTTCTCACCTCGCCACGGTCGACAGGAAACCAATTACTGTGAAATACAGGATGACGATCGTTTTTCGGTCTGTATACGTCACAAACAAGCAGACAGACTCAGCGTCAAACAATCCTCGTCGCATCGGGCAATGACCAGGAGCGAGATGATACACGCAGCGTTCAATGACTTCCTTCTGTTGATTTCCGCGCGAGTCTCCTACACATACAGGGTGTACCTATATTTCGCACCTGCTCAAATAAGCTCCGAAGCAATTACGACAGCGCTGGAGTCGAGCAGCGTGGCTCATAACAGCCGATTTATGGTTGTTACAGCATCATCCTCGCAGAAATGGTGCAATATTTGGGAGTTACGAAACCGCACCATCACAGCGCTAATGTTATAAGCTGAAACCGTATCCAGAAGTCAGTGTTATATGGCCAGTAGCGCTATTATAGGGTTCCATTGTTCTATCAAACCGAAACCGTTAATGGGGCAACAGATCTGCTGGTATATGCATATGAGAGGGCTTGGCCAATGGCTTATCAGACTCCTGCAGTAATGGGGTTGAGATTTTGAATGCTTATTTATACGCCCGGTGCCGGGTGCAGTAAACCTCCCATGGAGTCTCCGCAGACACAATGCTATATAGTGGACTACGATTCGACAACGCATCGACAATATTCTTTTCTGTTCAGTAGAAATGAAAACAAAATGTATGGTGGTATGCAACGTCGTATTCAACAACGAAATTCAGAGGACGATTTCCATGAGGTCATGACTATGACACGGTTGGGGTTCGTTAAAGCCATCACCCCTTTTACTCAAGCCGGTACACACTAGCAGCAACACCTGAGAACACTAGCGACAAGCAATCAGCTGACAGACATTTCCCATTGAAGCCATTCATCAAACAAACAAAAAGAGAATATGATTTTCAGAAAGGAGATATGTGTTCGATGCATACCTGTTCCATTATGTGGGTATGCGCGAGGACTTAAACGACCAAACGGTCAATAAACAAACAAGGAGGCCACTACATGTATTTCTAAGGTTTTGTATGGTATATTTATAATACACATCGAAGTTTTAATAGTAGAATTAAAAAAAATAATTACTCATTAAATGAATATCCTGCACATATCGCACATGTCGGACTAGAGGTTACAACAAGCGCAGTGTTTACGCGTTAAGGGCAACGAGAAACAGCAATGTGCCTGGGGTAACATACAAAGATCCAGCATACTTCCAGGACATCTACTGATAAAAAGAACCATGTTTTTAAAGTTATTCGCAGATGCATTTCAAGGGACACCAGTTTCTCATACACAATTCAACATATAATTTGTTTCTTATGTTGGCCCATGGTCAAAACATATGTGGTCTGTGAGAGCAGAAAGCCGAGACCACTCACTTTCATGGTGCGAACCCCACATCAAGACTATCAACCCCAACAGCTTCCATAGGGGGGGGGGGGAGATGGGCGGGGTGAGAACCTAAACAGGGTATCGTACATTCAGGCCACAGTCACACCCACGGAATCATACATAGCACGAATAGATGCGCACATGTGCCTAATCAAAGAAATTGCAAAGAGCGAACGAGGCCTAGATAAGGACAGGGTAGGAAGAGGGGACATGATCTGGCCGCTAGCAATCGTATCGAGGAAATCAGTCCCTTTGGAGAAACTGCCACGCATGCGCTTCCCATCTAAGGCCGATGTGTCAACTACTAGTCATTAGCACTCTGTCGCGATAAACAGAGGAAGACCATATTCTGTACATCCCCTGTGTTCGACGGAGGCTGAATCGATTACAGATTAATGTAGCCATGGAGAAGTTGAATCGAAGACAAAGAAGGACGGGAATGCCATGCCCCAAAAATACACATAATACGACGAATGTTGGCTCATTTAGCGCGAGACTTGTCGACATGAATGAGAAATTCACCATCAATATCCGCACTAACATCATCATTCATAGGGCAGATTAATAGCGGGAGCTATCAGATGAGACAGCAATTAAGACGCGGAGAGAAAAGCTATGATCCGCATTTCCATGGTCTCCTGACATGTGCACCAGTACTCTACATTCATCGGTCATCAGAAATCAGTCGTGACGTCACTTTGAGTGTAAATGTAAAACCAGCTGCAGCCAACCACCAATAAGTCTTCTACAAATTACAGCTGTCACTCCAGTGAGGTTCATGTACTTCAGATGTACGTATAAATTGATCTCCTAAAATTAATTTACAGGAGAAGCAAGTGGTGTGTGCCATGGTGGGAGGAATAGCAGCGGGTACTGTCCACCCCATCCTACTATCCACCCACCTCCCCCACAACTCACACCCACAACCCCGTCCGGCCTCACACACATCATCCAGCCGCCTATAATCGACCCCGTCTCAACTCACGCCACCCAACAAATACTGCTTGATACTGACAACGCTCCTCTCCACATACTTCTATTCAACTCATCTCATACCGTCAACTCACCAAGCCATAGCCCCACAACCTTACCGCCCACTCGCGCGCTCTGATCATTCCGCCCTCATCAGCAACGGACACACACACACAAAAGTCGGCACGGTAATGTATTAGGAGACCAGATGTAATGAAGCAAACCAATATCTAGACAGCGCGCGTTTTGACAAGGACGGCGGCGAGCTCGCTCATTCATGGAAATAAGCTGGCTTTGTAATGTGACGATTTGAATGCTTCCTGCGTATTTGGGTTCTGTCGCCGAAGATATCAGGAAGACATCGATGGAATCTTTGTATCACTCAGCGCGTCGTCTGAGGGATGGAAAAATAGTTCTATAAACGTGATATAACCCACTCAATGACAAATTAATTCAGTCGTTGAGAAGGAAAATAGACTCCAGGAAGCTTTAATGAGTTGCAATCAAGCAGTGCAACACTAGCGACGGGCAAGGGCGAATGGGTGCGCGTCGACCACGTAGTTCAGTAACGACATGATTCACCATTTCAACCAATAGGAGGCATCCAGGGAGCAGGCGGCCATCTTGGTTACAGAAATGTCCACGAGCACTCACAGACGCCTGGCGTGGACTATTACGACCCAGCCACCAATATCGCATAATGCAGTATACTGCATTATGTAGGATGGCATTCTGTATAACACAACAGAATGCGATATTTGATCGTGGGATCATTTCGCGTTCACTCACCCCCTTCAACCACTGGAATCCGCCATTTTCAACGGCGTACCGCCTCTTTTCGATGGCTGAATGAATTGACCGCATGGACGAGTCAAATTCCAGCAGTAGTTTGTCACTCCCTTCCGCCAAACTTCACTGTGTATTCTACCAGTGTCCCCAACACCTTGAGTTCCATTTCCCTTAAATTGACTTTCTTTGATTTGTTCATAAATAATAAATATTTTTGGACTTAATTAGCATATCACGGAAACGAGTCCCCGAACAAACCCATTCATCTCCATCCGGTTCAGCTACAACACCATCAGGTTCACTTGACAACGAAAATTATCCTTCCTTCCGCGTAAAACAATTCTACATCGGTTTTCCACTGAATGGAAGACTACAACATATCTCTATCAAGATGCAAACCATTTGCATTGGAAATTGTTATCTCTCAAGGATAAAATGTAACTCTTTCCAGTTGCAGTGTCACAGATGAGGTAGGCGCGCCGCTAGCCAACGCGGAACTCACAAGGAGGTCTGGTCAGAAGAGAAAGCATCATAGCGTTGAATATTTCATCCTTCCATTAGGGATACCTTGCTCTGAGGTATAACAATTTGCTACATTTCGCCCGTTCTCAAAAGGGGTAATTGCCATCAAGCAGCAAATCACTAATGATTCGGTGGCTATAAATCCATACAATATCCAAGAATTAACTCAGAAGAAATTTACTGAACAAAATTAATTGATCAAATGCCAACGCAAATCCTCAAAAGGAACCTTCTTGAGAATTCACTTTTCGGAATACATCCTTTAGGTACTACTTAAGTGGCTTGCATTAGCAATTTGGCGTGACAGAACTCTAAATGGGGACGTAGACCCAGATTAAGGAGGCAAAAGAGGAGTATGAACATAAACAGCCATGCATCTAACAACTGTAGTGATGCTTCCTTCATCTAGGAAAGTTCATTAATTACATACATTACATACATTACATACATTACATACATACATACATACATACATACATACATACACATACATACATACATACATACATACATGCATTACATACATTAAATACATACATACATGCACACACACATTCACTAACACACACACACACACGCACACGCACGCACGCACGCACGCACGCACGCACACACACACACACACACACATACATACATACATACATACATACACACACACACACACACACACACACACACACACACACACACATACACACACACACACACACACAACTCTACATACACTCACTCTGCATACATTCACTCTGCCCAACAAGCGGGTGTGGAGTAATTGATGCTTTAATCCAAAATGGAGGACTCAAATCACAGTGGTTGATGTAGCCAACCCGATCCATAAACACCTGCCAAGTCATCGTTAAGTTATCGTAAACTATAGCGAAACATATTATGACAGAAAATATGTACATATATACCGCCATTTATGCAATAAACATGAAGGGGAAGGGGTGGTGTATCAGGGGAGTGTATGGAGGGGAAGGGGGTATATTAGGGGAGTGTATGAAGGGTAGGGGGTATCAGGGGAACGTATGAAGGGGAACGGGGGTGTATCAGGGGAGTGTATGAAGGGTAGTGGGGTATCAGGGAAGTGTATGAAGGGGAACGGGGGTGTATCAGGGGAGTGTATGAAGGGGAACGGGGGTATATTAGGGGAGTGTATGAAGGGTAGGGGTGGTGTATCAGGGGAGTGTATGAAGGGGAAGGGGTGGTGTATCAGGGGAGTGTATGAAGGGGAACGGGGTATATTAGGGGAGTGTATGAAGGGTAGGGGGGTATCAGGGGAGTGTATGAAGGGGAACGGGGTGTATCAGGGGAGTGTATGAAGGTGAACGGGGGTATATTAGGGGAGTGTATGAAGGGGAAGGGGTGGTGTATCAGGGGAGTGTATGAAGGGGAACGGGGTATATTAGGGGAGTGTATGAAAGGTAGGGGTGGTGTATCAGGGGAGTGTATGAAGGGGAAGGGGTGGTATATCAGGGGAGTGTATGAAGGGGTAGGGGTGGTGTATCAGCGGAGTGTATGAAGGGGTAGGGGTGGTGTATCAGGGGAGTGTATGAAGGGGTAGGGGTGGTGTATCAGGGGAGTGTATGAAGGGGTACGGGGTGTATCAGGGGAGTGTATGAAGTGGTAGGGGGTGTATCAGGGGAGTGTATGACGGGGAAGGGGTGATGTATCAGGGGAGTGTATGAAGGGGTAGGGGTGGTGTATCAGGGGAGTGACGATAAACACGACAACTGGTGTGCAACAAGCAAACGATGCATTTGAGAGATCCGAATAGACGAGCATACCGCTACCTGTGAATACACCAGTCGTTATAAATAGCAACTCGCGCAAGCTTGGCGGCGTAGAACTGCCACACGATGAACTACGATGACAACAATGGGGAGGCAGCGTCAGGTTTCTGTCCACGTGGACTCATGAAATATTCAATGAGCTCTTCCTGTTCTAAAACGAAAGGCAACGATAAAAACCTCAGCAAGTAGCAAGCACACAGCGATGGCTATTCAACTGGGAGGGGAGACCTATGAATATATACTAGAGTGGTTCACCGCACAGAGGAACAAGACACGCTACTTCTGGTCGTATATGGGAGTCGTCAGCGAACTATACACCTGCCAACGCTGAGGCAGATGCCATTTGTCCCACCTGGTTGTGACTAGCCGTAATCAAACACAACCAGGTGAGAAGCTTAATGCGAAGTTTAACATCTGAAATCACATCTAGACGTTTATAAATATAACAGTGAATGGCAGTTCAAGTGGCATTTACCACAGGCGCCTGGGCGCGGCGGATAGCACATTATGATCGGGCATCATTGTGATCACATCCTAGATATACCGATCCTGCCATTGTGCCTGCGGAATTAACCACATGACCTCCTCGCCTTCGTGACGTCACCATCTGAACTGCAATATTATACTCCAATAAACTGCGTCTGTTATGCTACACTTGACCGGGGCAGGTGACCGTTTTCCATTCACGTGACGTACTCGCCCGAGTTTTACTGGAGTGTACAGCATTATAACATGCAATGAGATATAACAGAACACTCCTCCAATTTCAGTGCAATGAGTTTTTGTTAGTAACTTCCTCAGTGAGTTTTGTGTGTGTGTACTGAGTTGAATTGAATGAGGCATTCGTGTCAGTGGTGGGTGTAGGGCGGGCGTGAGTGGGCGTATGGGTGTGCACAATACGCTAACTTGGCATCATCTCAACACAATGTGCTATCGCCATTTAATTATTCTCTTGAAGATAATAACAAAAGGTGTCATATATCACAGCGTGACGGAGAGCGTCATTTTCTAGTGCAGCCGTCCGTGATACAGTGCTTTAATCTTAATTGAATAAGTGTCGCGCCTTTTATTTAATCTTGAGTCTCTTGGCAGATGGCAATGGCAAGCGGTAACGACGACTCCACTGAAAGTACCGTAAGGAGCTTGGGAGGGGTGGCGGGGTGAAAAGGTGGGGAATGAATGCGTTTCAGAGAGTTAGAATCAACTTGAACAAAGCCTCGTCAGTCTCGCTAAGGGATGATCTGTTATGTGTGCTTCAGTACATCTTAATGGTCACTACAAAGGCGCAGCCTTGCATTTCTTACGACGCTGAACAAAAGATATGTAGCTTCCTCTGTGACACTATCAGTATCGCTGGAATACACTCGATCACTTATTTCCAGTTACCAGCTGACAACAACTGATCACCTCTGTGGGGAGAGGGAGATGGGCAGGGTCTCCAAACGGTTCGCTCAGCGGATGGTTCGTCCGGGACGTTCCATCCCTAATGCTAATCTATGGGCAGAGGGGTGGGGGTGGTGATAGGGTTTGGGGTGGTTATGGATCAAACTTTCGTCCCCTAAATTGGTCCGATATCAAAACTTCTTGGACAATACTCGGTTTTGGAAATAATACGAAGAATTCTTAGGGGTGACCATAACCAGGTTTTTTGCTTATATTATGAGAAATTTTAAGTGGTGACAATTGCTATTTTTTGTGTGCATATATCATGAGAAATTCTAAGGCGTGCCGCATTGTCGTGTTCTTCAATCAAGTTAAGGTTGCTCATTAAAGTAATTATAGTAATGATACATCAACTGGGATGGTTTCTCTTTTTCAATTTTGATCGACCACTTTGATCTGTTCTATTGATTATATTTTTAATTAACAGACTTCAACTGTATTAGCATTATGTGCTTAAATTCGCACCGCACACAACACCATGACGTCTTTCCAAAGAAATGTCTACACATTCTAAAAGTTCAAAAAATTCATTTTGATTTTTAGCTTTCGAACTGCCCGTCTCAAACAGAAATTAAAATTGTAATCAGGCCAACGTGAATGGAGATGCTAAAATAAATATGTACATCAACTTTATAAAGACGACTGACTCGTGTATAGGCAGAAACACAATAACCATATCTAAAGGTACATGCTGGTAAGAGATCAGGTGTGAAAACTCTCCTACCTTAGTTTTCGTTACTGCAAAATATGGCGGGCCGCTGAGTAAGGATAGGTTGGAGAAGAATCGCCCAAATAAGTTGACTAAGTAAGTATGTATGCGATTGGTTGCATGGAGTTGGCGGTGTAAGCGGATTGGTTGGCAAGGAAAGTGGCACATTCATCACCAATATTCACCTGGTAAATAACATCATTTGTTTTATACTGCATAGTAATTCGTTAATTTCTTCAGTTTTTAGCGACGAATCGGGTATAGAATGGACGATAATGACGCAATGGGCGTCCACGTTATTCTCCTGCTTGCTGTCACATATCAACGCAGGTTATAGTGCATTCCCTTCATAATTCATTGCTATTTCGATGCACAAATTCAACTCATGGGCCAAAGAGATGTTGATTATGATGGTAAAAACTAAGTGAGTCCGAAATGGCGTTACTTGCGATCACGAATCCAGCGTCAATTCATTCTGCAGCTGGTGTTGGCCTATATGACAACTACATACAAAGAATGGCTTTCATTTCATAATGAACTGCAGAAGAGCAATATGAGAAAATAATCCTGGCCACACATGTCTTTACAATGACGCATATACATCCACAGCTGCACAGATAAAAGCATCTCCTCAAAAAGCGAACGTTTTGCAAAACTGTACGATTAATAAACGCATCAGGGTTCGGTTGGTTTGTTAATTATCCCGCTTTCCACGTAAAGGTTGGAGCACACGCGATGCAATTAGATTAAGGCCAGATTTATCATGCGCGTGCTGTGACAAGGAAAATAAGCCACGCGACCATTTATTCGCATAAGACGCCTCTTTATAAGACTGAGACAGATATATGACTGACTGGGAGAGCAGCTTAGTTGCAAGAACGCGATTGTAACAACACAACAACACGCTTGACGAGTACATTTATCGCTATAAATCAAGCAAGTTATACGAAACTACTATTAAACAGGCTTGTGGGATAATATCTGGAACATATGGGGACATGTTTCAAGATCAATTGTTCTCTCGAACGTAAACTGGTGGGAAGGATTTCATCAAGCTCGAGGACACTACTACTGCTTCTCATCCAATGAACATAACAAGGAGATTTCGTGTAATTTTAATCAAGTATTCCAAACAATTTGGATATAATTTACTTCCTCGCGAATAGAAAATTCAATCGTCGTCAGTAAATCACGAATGGGTGCAAAAAAACAATTTGGCGCATGCGCGTGGGCATTAGAAGAACGGATCAGTTATTGCCTACCGGGTGTTCATAAGGCGTACACAATCAAATCATAGACAACAGGAACAGGGAATCTAGTTATTGACAAAATACAGCATGGGCACTAAGCAACAGTTGTTTCTTCTCTTTCAAACTGGTTTGTCCGACTACAATCGCTAATATATATATATATATATATATATATATATATATATATATATATATATATATATATATATATATATATATATATATATGTATATATATGTATATATATATATATATATATATATATATATATATATATATATATATATATATATATATATATATATATACATATATATACACCCCTCATAATGTTCAATGTCAACGAAACCACCAGCGTTTGTGGTTGTTTTCAATCAGCGTTCCTGTGAGATGTAACATTGTCAAGATTGACATTGTTGTGCGAGATGCCGCACGAAGAGGCTTTTTATGTGTTCTTAGCGACCGCAGTCCAAACCGAACAACGTATTTAGCATGGGGGCGCTTCCTGTCCACATATTTCACACCAGGTTTCGTGCAGCATCAGCCGGTGACCTTCCAAATCAGCATTAGGAATCCTTGAAGCAACACGGAGTCACGAGTCGTAAATGTAATTAACACACCGACTTATAAATATATCATTTTTACCATGACAAGTAAGCTCCATGCACCAGCGGGGGTGGGGGATGAACAAGCGCGGACATTCTCGACAGCCAACAACAAGTCGCCAGGACCATTTAGTAGGCCAGACAGAACACATTACGTCATACATTAATTCTAACGTCACAGTGAGATGCCAATTTTTAACGGAAATTTCTGTAGCACTTTTGTGTGAGGTCAAACAGTGCAATAAAAACGTTTAGACTCACTATGTACATTTTAACCTCATAACCAACTCTGAAAAAGCGCGACGCGGGAGTGAGGTCCCGGGAGTGAGCTGTGCCAAGTCTCCGATCTGCTGACGTATTATGATTGGCTTGGGGAGAAACAGCGCTTTATATAGAACTGCCAACTAAGCATTGCCGTGGCATTTAACATCCGACATAAAGCACCAAGCATGATGCTGACATCTTAAGAGCAACAGGTGACAAATGACATCACCACCTGGGTCTATGTGCGGGACACCTTTCCACTCAGAGACAGCGAACGGAAGTGGTACGCTGTCGTTCGAGGTCTTATAAAGCAACAAGTTACAATTCAAAAGGCCCGAATTCTTCATCAAATATTCAAGAAGTTACTTCTTTTGTCAACAGAAACATAAATATCAATGGCGACAGGAAGAATGCGCGGCACTGTGGCTTCGGGTAGCTCGCGTAAGAATACATGCATGAGACGGTGGACATCAATAATGGCGACATGTCCCTTTCTATCGAGGGGGTCGTACATAATGCGGGAAACATTCAAGGCCGTACATGGCAAATAAAAAATAAATGTTATTGCCACCGAGGCTTCGTAACGCTCAGTTATCATGGCAAAAATAGAGAGAAAACAATAAGCTGCCAGTTTAATAAAGGCGTCGCCATGCTATTCATATTCTTTACATCCGCTGAGATTTCCGAACATGAATCAGCATAGCTACATTGAATCGCATTGCAGCACCTTCTGCTTCTATCGTCATTTCACATACACATCCTGAGAAATGGCATGTGAAACCCCCAAATAAAAACAAAAAAAAACACACAGCCGTTAACACTAATGTGAATGAGAAATGCAACACTCGTGGTGCGTGCTTGGATCGGAAAAAACGCCACGAATTCATAGTGATGTTTCCAGTGATACATTGCTTGGAATCCAATTAGTTGCAGCCCCACGACGATAGCTTTAATATCCATACTTGTGCGCATTTTTTCTCAGGATAAATTAATGATAGCTGACAATACGCCCCCTATATAAGAGTCGCCACTCGCCCATGTATATATAGAGATATAGAGATAGAGAGTAGAGAGAGAGAGCGAGGAGAGAGAGAGATTGAGAGAGAGAGAGATAGAGATAGAGAGATAGAGAGAGAGAGAGATATAGAGAGAGAGATATATATATAGATATATATATATATAGCTATATATATATCTATATATATAGACTGTTAGATAGATATATGCGTAAAAAAAAAACAAGAAATAGATATATAGATATATATATACTTTTTTGTAAACGGGTATATTAGATATATATAATTATTATATATATATATATAGGTATATATATATATATATATATATATATATAGATATATATATATAACGTAGATATATATTATATCGAACGCCCAAAGATACACGTTGATATACAAAAAATAACGTAGACTGTATATATCTAAACGCCCAAACACACACACGTAAACATCTAACAAGAATTGTTCACAATCAAACTTACTAACTAGTCACTGTATGGTGCACTCTCTCAAGGGGTGGTTCAGGTATCTAGTCTGTCATTTTACCACCACGATTGTTTCTCTAAAAAAAAACCAGATATCATGTAAGTAACCATTCTGCAATCTCACATGTCAGGTCTATATACCTACATTACCCCTCTCACTATAGTAGACACACACAGTATGGCACACAATTGCAACTATAGACTGTTAATTTTATGACATCAAAGCAAGTCACGTCACCATGGCAACTGCACAATGTATGGTATCTAACCCAGTTACTCATCCTTCTATAACTTGAAACTTTGTATGTATACATATATATAGCTTCGTTGTACTCCACCTCAAAGGACGCATTATCTTGTCACTCATCCACTCCATCTGGAAGTGAAGCAATATGACAGCTGCATCATGTGTCTTCTACTTAAGCACATACAATAATCATATTGGGACCAACGAGCAATTTTGAATAACATTTGCAAGCAGAAGTCACTTTTCCTAAAGCAGAGCTGAATTCATCATGATTTCAACATGCAGCTCGTGATATGCCGTCAATGTTTCCTCAAGGCGCTCTATTGCAATCAACAGACATCAGAGCCAATGCCATCGTCTATGCCTACCCAGCGCAATAAAGCAACACAGCCGCATGCACATGAGAAAAACTACCTGAGATTTGGCAAACTCTACAACATTGTAGGCCACATTATTGACGAGGGCCAGTGAGTAAGCCATGAGGCCGGATTCCTGGTTCCTCCACATCTGATCCTGTCATCACACAACACATCACAGAGAGCTGATTCATGGCTGAGGGTCATCAAGCATCTCTTAAGTCTGTCAGCTACTGTGGTGTCATGACAACTGATGCCATTATACTTCAATTAGTTACATGTAATTGAATCAATAAGAAATAAATCTGATATAACGTTCTTAATCAGAGAAGGAAAAAATTAAGACAACATGGGACATGGATGAAGCACACGTGATCATCGAATGTTTACCAAGAGATGAGCAAGTTCGAGGATGCGACCTGCTGTATCCAGCGTGATGAGGACGTTGCCATTGTTACGCAAGGTCTGGAGAACAAGGGCTGTGGAACACAGGTCATAACGTAATCTGTCATAATGTCACCCTAAAGGTATAAAGTGCAGGAACACGTCATAATGTGAAGGTATGGCGGTGAGTACAACTCCAATGGTACAATAACGAACATGAATCTATGAGCAGAGATGGGTATGACAAGGTAAATTGAGATGGGCATGAAGTGATGAGCAAATATGGGCAAGAAGTGATAGGCAGTGATGGGTATGAGGTATTGAGCAGTGATGGGCATGTAGTAATGAGTGATGGGTATGAGCAATGAAGGAAGTCTGTGATGGGTATGAAAGTGATGAGCAAGTGATGAGCAATGATGGGCATGAAGTAATGAGTGATGGGTATGACAAGGGAAGTTGTGATGGGCATGAAGTGATGAGCAATGATGGGCATGAAGTAATGAGTGATGGGTATGACAAGGGAAGTTGTGATGGGCATGAAGTGATGAGCAATGATGGGCATGAAGTAATGAGTGATGGGTATGACAAGGGAAGTTGTGATGGGCATGAAGTGATGAGCAATGATGGGCATGAAGTAAATGAGTGATGGGTATCTACAAGGGAAGTTGTGACAAGGGCATGAATGGGCATGAAGTGATGAGCAATGAGGGCATGAGTCAGTGATGGGTATGACAAGGGAAGTTGTGATGGGGCATGAAGTGATGAGCAATGATTCTCATGAAGTAATGAGTGATGGATGGCATTGACAAGGAAGTTAGTGATGATTGGCATGAAAGTGATGAGCAATGATGGGCATGAAGTAATGAGTGATGGGTATGACAAGGGAAGTTGTGATGGGCATGAAGTGATGAAGCACATGATGGGCATGAAGCAATAGTACACATGATGGGTATGACAAGGGAAGTTGTGATGGGCATGAAGTGATGAGCAATGATGGGCATGAAGTAATGAGTGATGGGTATGACAAGGGAAGTTGTGATGGGCATGAAGTGATGAGCAATGATGGGCATGGTGCTTAAATTGGAGTAGTAATGAGTGATGGGTATGACAAGGGAAGTTGTGATGGGCATGAAGTGATGAGCAATGATGGGCATGAAGTAATGAGTGATGGGTATGACAAGGGAAGTTGTGATGGGCATGAAGTGATGAGCATGAAGTGAATGGGCATGAAGTAAGCAGATGATAAAGGAGTGATATGACAATGGAAGTTGTGAATGTTGTGATGGGCATGAAGTGATGAGCAATGACATGAAGGCATGAATGACGGGCATGTAATGAGTGATGGGGTATGACAATGGAAGTTGTGATGGGCATGAAGTGATGAGCAAGTGATGGGCATGAAGTTGTGTGATGGGTTATGACAATGGAAGTTGTGATGTGCAATGATGGGATGAGCAATGATGGGCATGAAGTAATGAGTGATGGTGACAAGGAAGTTGTGATGGGCATGAAGTGATGAGCAATGGGGCATGAAGTAATGAGTGATGGGTATGACAAGGAAGTTGTGATGGTGAAGTGATGAGCAATCTGAAGTGGCATGACAAGAGGAATGTGATGGGCATGAGTGATACTTCAATGATGGGCATGATGTAATGAATGAAGTATGACAATGGAAGTTGAGATGGGCATGAAGTGATCTTAATGATGGGATGAAGCAATGATGATGGGCATGGGAATGAGCACACGAGTGAATGGGTATGACAAGGAAGTTGTGATGGGCATGAAGTGATGAGCAAAGTGATGGGCATGAACGATGAGTGATTGGGCAAGGACAAGGGAAGTTGTGATGGGCATGAAGTGATGGGCAATGATGACGGGGCATGTAGTAATGAGTGATGGGTATGACAAGGGAAGTTGTGATGGGCATGAAGTGATGAGCAATGATGGGCATGAAGTAATGAGTGATGGGTATGACAAGGGAAGTTGTGATGGGCATGAAGTGATGAGCAATGATGGGCATGAAGTAATGAGTGATGGGTATGACAAGGGAAGTTGTGATGGGCATGAAGTGATGAGCAATGATGGGCATGAAGAGTGATGGCAGACATGGGTATGACAAGGCATGATGGGCAGTGATGAGCATGAGTGATATGAGTGATGAAGTGATGACAATGGGAAGTTGTGTGATGGGGTATGACAAGGAAGTTGTGATGGGCATGAAGCAATGAGCAATGATGGGCATGAAGTAATGAGTGATGGGTATGACAAGGGAAGTTGTGATGGGCATGAAGTGATGAGCAATGATGGGCATGAAGTAATGAGTGATGGGTATGACAAGGGAAGTTGTGATGGGCATGAAGTGATAAGCAATGATGGGCATGAAGTAATGAGTGATGGGTAGTGAGGGGGGTATGACAAGGGAAGTTGTGATGGGCATGAAGTGATGAAGCAATGATGGGCATGAAGTAATGTAATGAGTGATGGGTATGACAAGGAAGTTGTGATGGGCATGAAGTGATGAGCAATGATGGGCATGAAGTAATGATGATGGGTATGACAAGGGAAGTTGTGATGGGCATGAAGTGATGAGCAATGATGGGCATGAAGTAATGAATGATGAAGGAAGTGATGGGCATGAAGTGATGACAAGGGAAGTTGTGTGATGGGCATGAAGTGATGAGCAATGATGGGCATGAAGTAATGAGTGATGGGTATGACAAGGGAAGTTGTGATGGGCATGAAGTGATGAGCAATGATGGGCATGAAGTAATGAGTGATGGGTATGACAAGGGAAGTTGTGATGGGCATGAAGTGATGAGCAATGATGGGCATGAAGTAATGAGTGATGGGTATGACAATGGAAGTTGTGATGGGCATGAAGTGATAAGCAATGATGGGCATGAAGTAATGAGTGATGGGTATGACAATGGAAGTTGTGATGGGCATGAAGTGATAAGCAATGATGGGCATAAAGTAATGAGTGATGTGTATGACAAGGAAGTTGTGATGGGCATGAAGTGATGAGCAATGATGGGCATGAAGTAATGAGTGATGGGTATGACAAGGGAAGTTGTGATGGGCATGAAGTGATGAGCAGTGACGGGCATGTAGTAATGAGTGATGAGTGATGGGTATGACAAGGGAAGTGTGTGATGGGCATGAAGTGATGAGGGATGGGCATGAAGTAATGAATGATGGGTATGACAAGGGAAGTTGTGATGGGCATGAAGTGATGAGCAATGATGGGCATGAAGTAAATGAGTGATGGGTATGACAAGGGAAGTTGTGATGGGCATGAAGTGATGAGCAATGATGGGCATGAAGTAATGAGTGATGGGTATGACAATGGAAGTTGTGATGGGCATGAAGTGATAAGCAATGATGGGCATGAAGTAATGAGTGATGGGTATGACAAGGGAAGTTGTGATGGGCATGAAGTGATAAGCAATGATGGGCATGAAGTAATGAGTGATGGGTATGACAAGTGAAGTTGTGATGGGCATGAAGTGATGAGCAATGATGGCATGAAGTAATGAGTGATGGGTATGACAAGGGAAGTTGTGATGGGCATGAAGTGATGAGCAATGATGGGCATGAAGTAATGAGTGATGGGTATGACAAGGGAAGTTGTGATGGGCATGAAGTGATGAGCAGTGACGGGCATGTAGTAATGAGTGATGGGTATGACAAGGGAAGTTGTGATGGGCATGAAGTGATGAGCAATGATGGGCATGAAGTAATGAGTGATGGGTATGACAAGGGAAGTTGTGATGGGCATGAAGTGATGAGCAATGATGGGCATGAAGTAATGAGTGATGGGTATGACAATGGAAGTTGTGATGGGCATGAAGTGATGAGCAATGATGGGCATGAAGTAATGAGTGATGGGTATGACAATGGAAGTTGTGATGGGCATGAAGTGATGAGCAATGATGGGCATGAAGTAATGAGTGATGTGTATGACAAGGAAGTTGTGATGGGCATGAAGTGAAGTGATGAAGCATGAGCAATGGGCATGTAGTAATGAGTGATGGGTATGACAAGGGAAGTTGTGATGGGCATGAAGTGATGAGCAATGATGGGCATGAAGTAATGAGTGATGGGTATGACAAGGGAAGTTGTGATGGGCATGAAGTGATGAGCAGTGACGGGCATGTAGTAATGAGTGATGGGTATGACAAGGGAAGTTGTGATGGGCATGAAGTGATGAGCAATGATGGGCATGAAGTAATGAGTGATGGGTATGACAAGGGAAGTTGTGATGGGCATGAAGTGATGAAGCAATGATGGGCATGAAGTAATGAGTGATGGGTATGACAAGGGAAGTTGTGATGGGCATGAAGTGATGAGCAATGATGGGCATGAAGTAATAATGAGTGATGGGGCATGATGACAAGGGAAGTTGTGATGGGCATGAAGTGATAAGCAATGATGGGCATGAAGTAATGAGTGATGGGTATGACAAGTGAAGTTGTGATGGGCATGAAGTGATGAGCAATGATGGGCATGAAGTAATGAGTGATGGGTATGACAAGGAAAGTTGTGATGGGCATGAAGTGATGAGAAATGATGGGCATGAAGTGATGAGCAATGATGGGCATGAAGTAATGAGTCATGAGTATGACAAGGGAAGTTGTGATGGGCATGAAGTGATGAGCAATGATGGGCATGAAGTAATGAGTCATGGGTATGACAAGGAAGTTGTGATGGGCATGAAGTGATGAGCAATGATGGGCATGAAGTAATGAGTGATGGGTATGACAAGGAAGTTGTGATGGGCATGAAGTGATGAGCAATGATGGGCATGAAGTAATGAGTGATGGGTATGACAAGTGAAGTTTTGATGGACATGAAGTGATGAGCAATGATGGGCATGAAGTAATGAGTGATGGGTATGACAATGGAAGTTGTGATAGGCATGAAGTGATGATCAATGATGGGCATGTAGTAATGAGTGATGGGTATGACAATGGAAGTTGTGATGGGCATGAAGTGATGAGCAATGATGGGCATGAAGTAATGAGTGATGTGTATGACAAGGGAAGTTGTGATGGGCATGAAGTGATGAGCAATGATGGGCATGAAGTAATGAGTCATGGGTATGACAAGGGAAGTTGTGATGGGCATGAAGCGATGATCAATGATGGGCATGAAGTAATGAGTCATGGGTATGACAAGGGAAGTTGTGATGGGCATGAAGTGATGAGCAATGATGGGTATGAAGTAATGAGTGATGGGTATGACAAGTGAAGTTGTGATGGGCATGAAGTGATGAGCAATGATGGGCATGAAGTAATGAGTGATGGGTATGACAAGGGAAGTTTTGATGGACATGAAGTGATGAGCAATGATGGGCATGAAGTAATGAGTGATGGGCATTACTTGGTAAGTTGTGATGGGTATCATGCTGTGAGTAATGAGGATAATGAAGTAGTAAGTTGTGGTAAGCTGCTATAAAAAAAACAAGATGTAATTTATAGGAAACATGAAGCAGTTACCTCCGAGAGCAATCAGACGGAAAGAGATGAGAAACAAGTGTTGTGCTGTACTGAAGTCAACTACTGGGGTCAACTAAGTCAAAATTTATAACAAGAACATGACTGGTCTTTGGGCAGCAGGGATAAAAGCAAAAACTTACTCATGAGTTTTTCATCTCTTAATCTCCTTCTAGCCTGCACATAGTCGGCATTAAATGCATCTGTGATGAGTAAATGCGGCCGACTGATCCCCTCCAGAACACAGCCATTCAAATGCCTGGAACATGACAGCATGATGTCATTCCACAAAGCTAGAACACTACACTTGCATCCAGCCCCAGGAACAAGGTTCTCTTGGAATGATCTACATTGGATGTTATGTACATGAGGTTTAATGTTTCATTAGAAAGGCAATATTATCACTGCTCAGTTTGTAATTTATAATCCTAAGTAAAAACTGGCAGGAACCATTACAATATTGTTGCAATCACTATATACTGTTTATATATAAAGTCCTCTCGACCAAAACTGCTAGTGAAAAAAGGAAAGGGCGAAGTTGTCAGACCCATGAGCAGAACATCCAGTCTTACCTCTCCTTTTTGTGGTTGTAATCAACAGCATAGATGATTTCCTCTTCCCCATCTTTAACAATTTTCCAGATGGTGCCCCCAATCATGTGACCTCCTGGCAGAGGGGTAATCTGTAAACCGTGCCCTCGACCTGATCCACACAACGTACACCCACACAAATGAAACGTTTGATTCATACAGATGCTATTAATTAAATAGAACAACACTTTCTCATCCTACATTAACAACACAATATAATAATGACATATGTACAACATAAACTAATCCATGCATCACTCTTTTGAGTAGATGAATACAGAAAACAACACAAGGAAAAATAACAGAATTCTGGCACAATCCTATAAAAATAACTACTGTAATGTATGGATGGGTTTATAATCAAAATATACCAACCTTTAAGGGTGACACTCTGAGAATATTTGAGCTGTAAGATTTTATCAAATGCAGAATCAACATCATCCAAGGTGAAGATGTTGAAGTCCTCTGTATTATGTCTTGACTGGAAGCATACAGCACAGACAGGTGATGAGACGAGAGGTATGTGGAGAATACAATGGAACTCAGAACCCGCCAAAACTACCACCACTTATTGAATAATCCTAATCCATCAACCCCAACTAGGAATCTATACGTATGTGATGGATGGCATGCATGTTTTGAAATGTTTAGTTTGCTTTTCTCTTATAGGTGTAAAAGGTGGTTTGGTGACGTGTTTTGACAGCATCACTGATCAGGTGTGGAACTGCAGAAGACGTTCAAGTGAATAATATGAGTACTCGAGGTACTATAACCTATTTGTGATGGCACGCATCTCAATATCATTGAAAAAGGTCCAATAATGTAATGCTAAGAGCTGTTCGTCTATGTTCAAAGTGATCAAGAACAGGTATGATTCTGAGTGTCTTGTATGAAAGGTGAAAAAGTTGTCAACCAATTAATTTGGAAAGTTTTGATTTATTATAGCTAATGGGTATGAGGTATTTATTATCAGGTAACCTCATCTTCGAGTTCTAAGCATCAGCACGATACAAATACAATAACCTTACCTGGTAGAGGTCATACATGAACATTTGTCCCATTTTGTAGACGGGGATGGTGGCATAAATGGGGCATGACAGACCACATTTCCCCACAAGATAAGGCAATGCACCCAAGTGGAGAGGATCAGGGTAACTCAGTAGCACTGCATTGATTTGAGGCATGTGTCTGAAAACAATAAATGGTGCTGTAAAACTGTCGAAAACCTATGGTGCATGGGTGCTGCATTTTAGAAGCTTTGAAACTTTAATTTAACCTTTAATGAAGACAAACTGTTTCATTAAATATTTACTTTTTGACATTGCTTATGAATGTCATGTCAAAGTCTTCATCCCAGCCGCAGTCGAGAAGGAAGCAGAAGTCGTCCACTTGGAGCAGGTAGCATGGTGGCGATTCTCCTTCTACTCCTGATAACGCCTGCAGCTTTATAATTGATGTCATGTCACCTGCTGCACAGAGGAATGTAACATCACTAATCTTGATTATGAGGCCAAGCACAGATGCTGGAAACAAGCGAAAAACCTAGCTCTGGTTTCACGGTGTCCTACATATATACCATCCTGCAGTGATTGACAGTGATCGACTTCTGTTGCACAATCTCGCCGCCATATTGGAAATTAATTGGAAAAATTAATAGCCTCCCACATTTAGGAGATTACGCACATTTACAAGTTATTGCGGTTGCTGAGACTCATTCACCATACATAATAAAGATAACTTATTACATTGGACTTGTTACATTAGTTGGACATCGTGAAGGTCTTATCATCAAATTTTATGGATTGGCGAGGCCATCCTCGAGAGCCAAGAGGGAGCGCAAGCTCCACTTGGTTCAAAGAGCTATCGCCATGGGGTACGCCTCTACTGCAGACATAGAAGCTGATTGGAGGTTTACTTGTATCCCTACAATACATCCGAGTAGAGGTCTTACTATATTTGAAAACGATGCAATGTTATTAATTTTGAGACTCATTCAGACAACTACCAAACACCAAACATACCCAAGTGACAGAATTTTAGAATGCAATGACGTTCATGGACAATTTTATCCGGGGGATTTCATCCATGGTAATAAGATATAGTTTGATAAATTTGGAAGCGGTATTAAGTTCGAAACACAGCACAATGTTTGGTTTCAAGTTCAAGGCGCATGCTCAGAATGACGTGACCCATCGACAATTATTGCTCCCTGCGTCTGAACTCATAAGTTAGTCATCAATTGTCAGAAATATTGACGATGCATTTAAAATATTAATTTATTATCCTCCCACAAAAAAATAACTGAAGGTGTTGTAATACCTCCCCTCTCGTATTGACGAAAAAAAATTGGTTCTGAGAATCAAAGTAAATGACGAAAAATGAAAAAAATGTTTTTTTCTGGACTGCTATCTCCAATAATTATGCCAGTTCTATAATCAATTTGATCAAATCCTAATGTGGATGGCAGTGTATCTACCTTTTTACCCCATCTGTTCATCCTTATGGCATATTTGTAATTTTATCATTCATTAGTGCTTATACCCCATTTCATTTCTTTATTGTTTTTACCTAGCTCCGGTCAGGCAGTAATATAGGTCTACTCAGACATCCTATAGGGGTATCCTTTTTATCTATAATATAACAGTGTCTGAATAGTCAAGTTTTCAATATGCTAAGTACTGCAGCTATGTTAATTTTGTTTGCTGAATTCAGGTGTTTCATATATTAGCTGATAATCTACCTGTGGTTAAAGTTACTCACTTTAATGTTGGACAAGTATTAATATAGATGGGGTGAAATGATTGCACAGCATCAAATATTACTATATATGTGTTCTCAGCCTATAGCTAACAATAAATAAATCCATGATACATATGATGATATCAAACAGAAGCACATCCAATAGCTGACAGTTTTTGCCATTTGATAGCAGAAATATTTCAAAAATATATCACCATATAGTTATAAGTACCCTGGCTTGAGTACCTACCTTGTCGTGGTGCCAGGGCTCACAAAATTATAATAATACGAAAAGGTACCCTAATAGTTTTTCAACAATTTTGATTATTTGAATACTTAAATTTTCCATAAGTAAGTTAATATGTAAGCATAGAATCACTTAACAGTACATTATTAGTGATGTACAGAATAATGGTAGGGGTGGATCCCTCAGAAGACTAAGTTCAGTGACAAAGTTTCAAATTATTTAAGGGGGGAGGTGTAGTCTGCGTCCCAGACACCAGGGGTTCCGCTACGCTTCTCGCCCTAGCGTCTACGACGAGACAATGTCTTAAACTGGCGTATCCGAATATTCATTAGACACGTTCGTTAATCTTCGTGACCAATCAACGCAAAGGTTGTGACCCGGATTGACCTTAATTGCACGTGTCTGGCTCATGAAACTGGCTTGTGATATGCACCCTCGGTTTTATGTGACGTCATGTACATTGTTGTGGTCTGCGTCCAATGCGAACACATTGAATGTCTTCTGGAATTATGGGGCGTCCCAAAGTTCAAATTGGCACCACAACAAGCGCTTAAATCGCTTAGCTGCACGATAGTATGCCTACGTAATAGTCAGTTAAAAAGAACCAGTTGTGCGTCTGCTTCTCTCGCCGACTGTGTGATTAACGGTGCTACTCAGCGTGAAACAACAAATCGGGGTGTTGTAGAATGTGTGCCCGGCTCATAAAAATCACTTGTCCGGTTGGACAAGTTCTTCGGAAATTGTAGAACTGACCAATGAGAGACAACGACTCAAAAGTACCCGAGAGTGACCGAGAGACACGGCTTGTGATTGGAGCATCCCAAATATGGGATGCTCGTCCAGTTCAAGACACTATTGTTCCCTAGACCTGATGGCGAGACTATTGAATATCAGTAACATGTAAACAGCGCCCGCAGCCATCAGGCTAGGGGACCTTGACTAGGGGAGGTGAGGCAAAATGATGATAAATATTATCTAAGGCTCTAAAGGTCATGTTTTCTATTGTTTGGTGTACAGGAGACATGTTGGTCCTTAATAATACCAAGTTTCATACTTGTAAAATAATTATCGGGCAAGCCAGACTTTTTTTGTAATCGAACGATTCTTGATATCAAATGTAACTTTTTAATATTACAAAGTTGCCGGAGAGCATCACACATTTGTAATTTTAAGGTCCATGTTGGTGACATTGACTTGAGATAATTTGAAAGATGGGAAATCCCACGACCCAATATTTTTCAAAATGGCAGTCATCACATTGCGATGGCATTTCTTCAAGAATCGCATTGATTGGTGGTAAGCTTTAGGTAAGATGCGACATATTTTCTACAGGCTCTTGATAAATGTTGTTTTCTTAATGTCAAAACCAGCAATGTAGTCAAACACATTTTAATGTGCGTCTTATTGACGTCGTGCGAAACAAAACCCGTCGGGAGGCCGAAAAAAATTACCCTGACACATGTATACTACCTCTATATACTTAGGTGCCCCCTCCCCAGGGACCTGCAGCCACATGGCGAGTGAAACTGAAACTGCGTAATGTGACGTCATATCTCCAAAACTGGGGCTGCCGTGAATGAAAGTTGTGATTCTAAAAGTTCATGTGACAATTGCTAAATAATCACGAGACAGTGGATAACCAATATAGTGCCAATTAATGGATATTGATCTCAATTCTGAACATATATAGATACGCAAGTACACAACATTGATGTGAAGTGCAGACCACTCGAAATAAAACGCTTGCCGCACGACGTACAGAGACTCATTCACGACGGTATTGCCGATCTCGGTTATCCGGGAACCTCGCACCACCCAGAATTCCCGGCGACCCTGGCAACGCGCAGCGCAGTGAAAACAATCAATGTGTATTGGATTAATTTCACTCAGCGATATCAACATCGGTTTAGTTTGCGGTTATTAAGGTCGATAAAAACATGCCGAAAAGTTGCTGTGCATTCGGTTGTTCTAACCACAACATGATGAAAGAAAGAATGTCGCTCTTTAAGTTTCCGAAAGACCCGGAGAGAAGGGAAAAGTGGATCATTGCTGTGAATCGACAGAACGAAGACGGTTCGTTGTGGCGACCAACTAAGAACTTGGTTTTTGTGGACATCATTTCATCACTGGTAGGTTCTACACTTTGTAGGGTATATCTGTTACTCACTACTTTATTCTTAATCCAATTTGATGACATTTAAGTAAATACGGTTAATTCTGCTAGAACGACTTCATCATTCATGTCGCCATGTTTGTATGTGTTTTTACTGTATGTAATGTCGATGAGGACTTTCCATTCAACTGTGATTTCAATTTTGCTATTCTATATTCCCCTTGTATCGTTTGTACCATTTGTGGTTAGAAACATAATAAGTCATTATAATTCGTTCCTCTAGGGGTGGTTAACAAGGACCCACTTTACCCAGACTGGATACCCTCTATATTCACACACAGACAAGATGGCAACAAGCAACATGACCGCATGAATCGTTACAAGAACGCCAAGAAACGTTCTTTTACAAGGAGTCATTGAGCATTCATCCAACAAAAGACAGGTGAATACTTTTGGATAAAAGTAATTGATTTTGGCAGTATTAATTTGCCTGCTTACTCAATAATTATAATGAATCTTAATAATGATAATGAATCTTTGTACTAAATCTGCCTATTATAATAATAAATGTTTTTGCACACAATCACACATGTATAAACATTTCTACTTCTACAATGATGTATGTATATATTTTACCATGTGCTCTGTCTTTAGGTACTGAGTGAGATTGTAGTGAATCATGATGATTCAGTCACCAGAAAAGATGGTATCTCTCCTCAAGACCAGCTCTCCCTCACTCTGGTTAAACTTAGACTTGATATGCATTTTCAGCATATTGCATATCAGTGTGGATTGGGACTGTCCACTTTGATCGAAATATTCTGGCGGTGGATCAATTTAATGCCAAAGTGTTTATTGCATGCACTCATTTGTGTCAAAGGCTTGGGGAGGTAGAGCTTCAGATGTTCAATTGTATGACAGAATGGTTTTTTAAGTGTGGACCTGCACCAGCATGGTGACCAAATTCTAGCTGACAAGGGCTTCACAGTACAGGATGATCTGGCAACTGTCTGTGGAGCTGAGCTCATCCACAATCCACTACCTGCAGAAGACGTGGAAGTGTCACGTAGGAAATCCTCTGTCCGCATTCACATTTAGAGAGTCATTGGGTGTGTAAAAAAACAGATATCAACTGCTGAAGGGGACCCTACCTATCCGGTCGGTGAACTCTCTGAAGGCTGAAGCCAAAGATAATGAGCTCTCTAGTGTGGACAAGATGGTCACTGTGGCTTGTTGTTTGTTAAATGCTGGGGGAAGCATTATTGTACGAGACAGTGATTTGATTGACTGAAATAGTTCAAGTTACATATTATGTAGTGGTATTGTACCTGTACGCTTTTTCATTTTGCAGTTTTGTTTTCAATACACAATCGTAATAAAGCATTTATGAAATGTTCTGGTGGTTTCTTATTGTCCATGCCACACTTAAAGACTATCTATTGTGATATTTCACATTTCTCTTCATACAGAATTTGCATTTGATTGCTGTTAGTCACATCACATTGTAAATTTCATAGTGGCACAAATTAATTTAAGAAGAGGATAGAATTTGAGAATAAATTTTATTCGCCCAACTCATCCACCATATAACAGTCAAAGACATCAACATAAGTCTATAAAAGGAACATCTTATATACAGAAAGGTTGGCTCAAGATGTATTTCTTGCAGACTTGCAATACCAGGCACCCTTTGATACTCTTTTGATGCCGATGCACGAAAAATGAAACCACTTGTATTTACAGCATGGATTGTCGCATCCAATCATATCTTCACCAGAAGTACATGCACCATCCTCTAATCTGCGTGTCAGAAGTTCTGAAAATACTGCTGACTGCCAAAACATACTGATCTTGTTACACAACTCCACACTCCCCAGGAGTCCAGTAGACAAAGTCCCCATATTCAGCTCCTGCAACGTACATTTGACACTGGATCTGGGTGTAGTATTGGTCAGTTTTTGTATATACCTCTTTCGTGCCACGTTGGGTAGTCCTTCCAAATACTGGTAAGCCATGATTGTTGAGCTTCAAACAAATCGGCCGGTTTGTAGCTTGTCAGCCATGGCTGATTTTATATCGCCGAGTTTACAGCTGTCACTCGTAAAATGTTCTTGTTCGCAGATCAAAGTATGCTCAAGATCGTTTCTGATTATTGAAATTGTCTTAGATCTTCGTTATCAGCTACTATCTACCGTGTCATTGACGAAAGAGCGCCACGCGCACGTTAAAAGCGTCGTGTCTTCCGCGCAACCAACAAGGTGTCAATACGCTGACAGCTGCTTGTATTCACCCCCGAATCGTTGCTCCGGGGTGACTTCCGGCGGAAGACAGTTAGCCGATATCGAGAATATATTTATACGTCCATATTTATATTACCGTCGTGCACCGCTAATGTGCGCCCAAAAATATAGAAGCAGAATGGTATATTTATATTACCGTCAGACCGGAGCTAGTTAGCTCCGGTGTAACGGTAACATGAATTTATATGTCAACGCAGACGTCTTGTAGGGCTAGGAGCTAGTCTACTTGTTCATAAACATTTACAGAAAATTCTCCATATGGACATTTGTGAGTGAATGATTGCAACTCGTGTATCGTGTATGATAGTTTTTACATAACTTTGGCTTCGATCATTGCAGGACGTCGTTACCGTAAAACACAAAGCTGATGTCCATTCGACGCCATATTATCGCCCAAATTGAATGAATTCAGGGAGACATTTAAAGTTAGTAATCATATAGCATGTCTGGCTTGTTTATATACATTACCTCAACTCTGAACATGAATGAGAGGTTATTCTGAAATCAAATATAGCTGCAGACACTACTTAGTAAACAGCCGGGCGCACAACAAAATATTGGTGATTTTCTTGGTAGTGTCTAAGTAGGTAACTTAAGCGCGTTAAAAATCATGAATATGTGATAAGACACAACTGTAAATTGGCTGGTGGGGGCACTCACCAAAATATTCATACTCATATGCTTAACTGGCGGCTAGAAATGTTCCTTTTAATTATCGACACAAAATCTGAGATACTTAGTAATTATATAGCTGTATTGTAAAGCACATGGTTTGTTGGGTCACCGAGTAAGAATTGTGTTGGTAAGAAGACGATTAGTAATTGGCTAATTAATACAAGAGATATGATGAAGTCTTATGACACTAGCAAGGGCTTTTAGATACTGAAACTTCAAATGATTGTTGGTGGTGCACAAAAAGGTCAGCTTATAATGATTTCATATCATTTAGCAGCACAAAGATGGTTCATTATTAAATAGGTTAAGACACACATAGAGACTACTTCATCACTTTTGCCTAACTGAGAATGTAATGAACAAGAACTGATGACACAATAATAAAAACAGAAAATGGCTCAAGTAAATGGCAGGGTGGTTGTGAGAATACAGATGTACATAAGGCACATGTAGACCATGTGAATAAAGTGCATCTGGAACATTAAAAGGGGCATATTTGATGTAAGATGGCACCAAATACAAAACTGACAAATTTTGTATGGCTCTGAATGAAGAGTATATACATTCAAATTAGCAGCAGAGATAAAATAAAATTTCATCACAAACCACAGAAAACAAACACAAATATACATATATATAAATTTATTGCAATAAGTATAATGAATTGATAAAAATATGTTGAACCACGAATATCCTATTCAAATGACCATTTTACTACCCAAGATAAATCACTCTGTTTAATAATGGTAACATTTCATGAAACACGGAGCATTAACTGTGGATGGCAAGTTTCAGACAAGGGCAGGTCAAAAGCATAATGCAGATGGGAAGTCATTTACCACAAACCCAGCTATTTAAGAGAGCAAGGCATTAATAAAATTGAAAATGGTGTCTTTTCACAACCTAAGATCAGCCCATCATAAAATAAAATCTTGGTGTGTGCTGTGTAAGTTATGCAAATATTAAAATAGACATATGTA
>CM067346.1:24793753-24901253 GCA_034190875.2 Urechis unicinctus
AACAAGCGAAAAACCTAGCTCAGGTTTCACGGTGTCCTACATATATACCATCCTGCAGTGATTGACAGTGATCGACTTCTGTTGCACAATCTCGCCGCCATATTGGAAATTAATTGGAAAAATTAATAGCCTCCCACATTTAGGAGATTATGCATATTTACAAGTTATTGCGGTTGCTGAGACTCATTCACCATACATAATAAAGATAACTTATTACATTGGACTTGTTACATTAAGTGGACATCGTGAAGGTCTTATCATCAAATTTTATGGATTGGCAAGGCCATCCTCGAGAGCCAAGAAAGAGGGAGCGCAAGCTCCACTTGGTTCAAAGAGCTATCGCCATGCGGGACGCCTCTACTGCAGACATAGAAGCTGATTGGAGGTTTACTTGTATCCCTACAATACATCTGAGTAGAGGTCTTACTATGTTTGAAAACGATGCAATGTTATTAATTTTGTGACTTATTCAGACAACTACCAAACACCAAACATACCCAAGTGACAGAATTTTAGAATGCAATGACGTTCATGGACAATTTTATCCAGGGGAATTCATCCATGGTAATAAGATATAGTTTGATAAATTTGGAAGCGGTATTAAGTTCGAAACACAGCACAAAGTTTGGTTTCAAGTTCAAGGCGCATGCTCAGAATGACGTGACCCATCGACAATTATTGCTTCCTGCGTCTGAACTCGTAAGTTAGTCATCAATTGTCAGAAATATTGACGATGCATTTAAAATATTAATTTATTATCCCCCCACAAAAAAATAACTGAAGGTGTTGTAATACCTCCCCTCTTGTATTGGCGAACAAAAATTGGTTCTGAGAATCAAAGTAAATGACGAAAAATGAAACAAAATGTTTTTTTCTGGACTGCTATCTCCAATAATTATGCAAGTTCTATAATCAATTTGATCAAATCCTAATGTGGATGGCAGTGTATCTACCTTTTACCCCATCTGTTCATCCTTATGGCATATTTGTAATTTTATCATTCATTAGTGCTTATACCCCTTTTCATTTCTTTATTGTTTTTACCTAGCTCCGGTCTGGCAGTAATATAGGTCTACTCAGACATCCTATAGGGGTATCCTTTTTATCTATAATCATTTATCTAAGATATAACAGTGTCTGAATAGTCAAGTTTTCAATATGCTAAGTGCTGCAGCTGTGTTGGTTTTGATTGCTGAATTCAGGTGTTTCATATATTAGCGGATAATTGTTATCTACCTGTGGTTAAAGTAACTCACTTTAATGTTGGATAAGTATTAATATAGTTTAGATGGGGTGAAATGATTGCAAAGAATCAAATATTACTATATATGTGTTCTCAGCCTATAGCTAACAATAAATAAATCCATGATACATATGATGATATCAAACAGAAGCACATCCAATAGCTGACAGTTTTTGCCAATTGATAGCAGAAATATTTCAAAAATATATCACCCCTATAGTTATAAGTGCCCTGGCTTGAGTACCTACCTTGTCGTGGTGCCAGGGCTCACAAAAATATAATAATACGAAAAGGTACCCTAATAGTTTTTCAACAATTTTGATTATTTGAATACTTAAATTTTCCATAAGTTAGTTAATATGTAAGTATAGAATCACTTAACAGTACATTATAAGTGATGTACAGAATAATGGTAGGGGTGGATCCCTCAGAAGACTAAGTTCAGTGTCTAAGTTTCAAATTATTTAAGGGGGGAGGTGTAGTCTGCGTCCCAGACTCCAGGGGTTCCACTACGTTTCTCGCCCTAGCGTCTATGACAAGACAATGTCTTAAACTGGCGCGTCCGAATATTCATTAGACACGTTCGTTAATCTTCGTGACCAATCATCGCAAAGGTTGTGACCCGGATAGACCTTAATTGCACGTCTGGCTAATGAAACTGGCTTGTGATACGCACCCTCGGTTTTATGTGACTTCATGTACATTGTTGTGGTCTGCGTCCAATGAGAACACATTGAATGCAACCAGACACCTGTCTGAAATTCCTAAACAAGGCTTAAACTATTGCAACCAGACACCTGTCTGAAATTGCCAAACAAGGCTTAAACTATTGCAACCAGACACCTGTCTGACATTGCCAAACAATACTAATCTATTGCAACCAGACACCTGTCTGAAATTGCCAAACAAGGCTTAAACTATTGCAACAATACTAATCTACTGCAAGCAGACACTCGCGTCTTAAAGCAAAAAAATTGTCAGAGAGAGATTCAAATGCAAATTGTTTAACCGCAATGGTTATGAATATTTGTGTGCCATTACGCAGCTTATATAAGGCTGGAGCGAACTCATGATAAACTCGGCATGTACTCCGTGAACGAATCTGACACAAAACGTGGTTAACATAATCTCTTTGATGTGTTAATTCTGGGTGGTGCCCTTGGCGATGAGACGCTCGCGCAACCGTCACAGTAACTGTCGGCAGCTCAACATCTATTCCGTGAACCCTAACTGCCTTATTCCATGCGCCAGCGCAAGCGGCATTTTGCCTTTGAAGTGACTGGCCTGTAACGGATAATTTTTGGAATATACAACCCCAAATAGATAAATCAGGTACCATATTAAGTTCAAGAATCGAATGACATAACACTGATAAGGCAAGCTATGCGCTCTCCCGGCAGGGGCATAACAAAAGTTTAAAGTTCGACCAAAAATTTACAATCGATTCGAAAATAAACTAGACCAAAGTGTTTCACTATACTTGAATTATCCCCGTATATAGATTGATTATGGGACAGATTGATAAATGAACGAAAATCGACTTTGTTTCACCCCAAGCAATCAGTCACGTAAGCGATCTTGATTCAGCCGCGTGAAGGCATGCTATACGCTCGTGGGCATGACAAAATCGAACATTTTTAAGTCTAAAATTCGACCAAACGGTCCATTTAATAAGAAAATAAACTTGACCAAAGTGTTCCACTATACTTGAATTATCCCCTGATGGATAATCGGAGACAGATTGATAAATGAACGAAAACCGACTTTGTTTGACGACGCACGATCAGCGATGGTTGCGAGCGTGCGCAGCCGTGTTGAGTCAAGGCAAGGTTGACCCTGATACAGGCTCACGGGGTGAGCATGACAACATTTTGAAGTGCAAAATACAAAACAACGGTTACATTTAATCTGAAAAAAACCTCACCCATTTGTAACATCATACTTAAATTTGTCAAAAGTGTTCTTTATCGCGAGACTCTGATAAAATTGGGAAAAAAATACATTTGTTTACTCCGTAACATTTCGTACGTAAATAATATTATTTTTCCTTTGGCCAATTTTTTTAGATTTTATATGATCGTAAACATTAGAATGTCATCTTGTCATTCACCAAATAATAAAAACGATGCTAGTAACGATTACGAACCGATTTAGATAATTCAAAACGGAGTGAGTCTCGAAAAGTCAAAAATACTCACCAAGAATTTTCACGTATTGCTCCACAATCACACCTTTTTTTATGGCTCAAACGGAGTAAAATGCGGAAAGTAAGTCGATATTATTGAAATTCAATACGTTAGCTCTCGTTTGATGTATCATTCGTCCTAGCCCTACAAGACGTCTGCGTAGACGTCTTACCTTTTTTCGAAAAAACGCAATGCGAATATTTTTAGATCGATTCAGACAACTACCAAGCACAAAACATACACAAGTGATGGAGTTATAGAATGCAATGATGTTTTACGGACGATTTTATCCCTTTTCGGCGGGGGATTTCATCCATGGTAATTATTTATAGTTCGATCAATTTGGGAAGCGGTAAAAAGTCAGAAACACAGCAACATGTTTGTTTACAAGTTCAAGACCACATGCATTGCCCATGCGCAGAATGACGAAGTCTAATGCTAAGCCCGGGGGGGGCACTTAAGTGTAATGATATAGTATACATGTGCCGCACGAAGGGGGTGGTTTTTTGACATCTCGACTTTTACGACGGGTTAGACAATCGCATAATACCTTGTACGATGGAGTATACTTTTTCTCATTCTCAACGAGTTCAACGGGTACGGGATTTCGCGGTCCCGCGGCACACCCCTATCCGAGTTAGGGTAAGTGCCCCCCACTTGGGATGCTAAGGCAATGCGGGAAATCGCGAGAATTAATAGTTTCCAAAATGGCAGACTTCGTATCGCGATTTGTTCGGAAACGAACTATCGATGGCATTTATTGAAGAATAGCGTCGAGTGGTGGTAAGTTTTTTGGAGCGAAAGGTCTATTTTTTGTAAAGGCTCTTGATATATGTTATTTTCTAGGTGCGAAATGTAGCCCTTCGCGAGATATAGTCCAAACTAAATATCGCGGACTGTGTTTTGACTAACTGTTCGTAACGGTATAAATTCGTGTTACCGTTACACCGGAGCTACATTCGTCCATGTATCTTAAATATAAATGCCTGTCAGAGCAAGTTGAAAATAACATTGAGGCACAAGCGCGGCCGCCTGCGGCGAGGTTCGGCTGACACCCCTAACATAGCTATGGCTTCGATCATTGCAGGACGTCGTAAACGGGCTAGCGTAAACGGGCGTAAACCGTAAAACACAAAGCTGATGTCCATTCGACGCCACATTATCGCCCAAATTGAATGAATTCAGGGAGACATTTAAAGTAAGTAATCATATAGCATGTCTGACTTGTTTATATACATTACCTCAACTCTGAACATGAATGAGAGGTTATTCTGTAATCAAATATAGCTGCATACACTATTTAGTAAACAGCCGGGCGCACAACAAAATATTGGTAATTTTCTTGGTAGTGTCTAAGTAGATAACTTAAGCGCGTTAAAAATCATGAATATGTAATAAGACACAACTGTAAATTGGCTGGTGGGGGCACTCACCAAAATATTCATACTCATATGCTTAACTGGCGGCTAGAAATGTTCCTTTTAATTATTGACACAAAATCTGAGATACTTTGTAATTATATAGCTGTATTGTAAAGCACATGGTTTGTTGGGTCACTGATTAAGAATTATGTTGGTAAGAAGACATAAAGTAAATATTTTTTTTATCTGATATTGGCTAATTAATACAAGAGATATAATGAAGTCACTGGCAAGGGCTTTTAGATACAGAAACTTCAAATGATTGTTGGTGGTGCAGAAAAAGGTCAGCTTATAATGATTTCATATCATTTAGCAGCACAAAGATGGTTCGTTATTAAAGAGGTTAAGACACACATAGAGACTACTTCATCACTTTTGCCTAACTGAGAATGTAATGAACAAAACTGATGACACAATAATACAAAACAGAAAATGGCTCAAGTAAATGGCAGAGTGGTTGTGAGAATACATATGTACATAAGACACATGTAGACCATGTGAATAAAGTGCATCTGGAACATTGAAAGGGACATATTTGATGTAAGATGGCACCAAATACAAAACTGACAACTCCAAATTGTGTATGGCTCTGAATGAAGAGTATATACATTCAAATTAGCAGCAGAGATAAAATAAAATTTCATCACATACCACAGAAAACAAACACAATATACATATATATAAATTTATTGCAATAAGTATAATGAATTGATATAAATATGTTGAACCATGAATATCCTATTCAAATGACCATTTTACTACCCAAGATAAATCACTCTGTTTAATAATGGTAACACTTCATGAAACACGGAGCATTAACTGTGGATGGCAAGTTTCAGACAAGGGCAGGTCAAAAGCATAATGCAGATGGGAAGTCATTTACCACAAACCCAGCTATTCTATGACTAGATAGGCATTATGATTTCACCTCAAATACACCAAGATTTGTCAGCCCATTTAGTCTTCAAAAAACAAAATACTTCCCTAACACAGGTGGTCAAGTAATATATTAAGAGAGCAAGGCATTAAGAAAATTTAAAATTGTGTCTTTTCACAACCTAAGATCAGCCCATCATAAAATAAAATCTTGGTGTGTGATGTGTAAGTTATGCAAATATTAAAATAGACATATGTCACAGTGTCATTTTACTTCACAAGAGGCAGCATTTAATTAACAAAATAAGCGCTTATGAAATAGTACAATTATACCTTATAAAATACATTTCCATGTTGGGACATTACATTAGATAATAATATAAAGCTTAATATCTAAAATATTGATAAAATACTCAAATAAGGTGTAAATAATGACAATGAGAAAAACCATTTTTTCAATGTTTAGCAAAAAACACCATTCAATTGAGACAATCAGGGAGGGTGAGGTCATATTTAGACCTCACCTCATGCAACGTTCCCTATCCACTAAGTATTGTGCCAAGCAGCTGATTTTGATACAAGCGGGTACATATGAATATATATGCCAGTGATATAGCTGTAAATTACACTGATAACATGACCTGTATTAAAAAAACTACAAACTTTCTTTACTTAGCCTAGCCTGCTTGATTTCAAGAGACATTCTCAACACTGTTGTCACTCTTTAAAACGTGGGTGCAATGGCAGAGTTGTCAAATAGTATGGCACATTCAACAAAACACATGGATGAAGTTATAGACACCCATCAGAAAATCATGTCTTCGATGTGATTTTTATCTCATGAAATTTCCATCTTTGTAACCTGATCACCACACTACAAAGTTAAAGCAATTAACATATAATTGAACAGTCACTAATCTGATAAACAACAATTGTAATAGATAGGATTCTTTGCTAAGAGCAATAAGTTTAGAAACGTCCAGAGGATATTGTAAAAGCATGAATAGATATTATCTGCTAAACACAGACCAATAACATTTGAATTTCAGCAGATGAAATGGGACTCTCATCAACATTAATGTTGCATGAGATCAACTGAGCTGATCTTCCCTGTCATTAGTATATGTTCCCTTTGCTATCCTGAGAATACACGTCTGAGCTTCCTGTCCTTAAACCATGGAATGGCAAATATCTTGTTATAGTAGGATTTCTTTTCAGCTGATGATCTTATACTTGAGCCAAGTCATGGTATGATTAGGACAGAGGCATAAACTCATTATTCAATGGAAGTTATAAATTCACACCTCCACCAACAAACACATACATATTGTTGAATGAAGCAATAGCCATAGCTTGGTTAATACTTGACACTTGTAGTAATATAAATCAGTAGCACAGCAATGTAAATGCACACTGGTAGGAGAGATGTCCATAACATACAGGCTATAAATACTACCTACCAACTCTTAACACAACACTAACTCAAACTAATAGCATGCATACAGGGCAACTGATTAAACACACAAAAAACATACTATGACAGATGGTTATATCCTCACAACATTCTACAAGAAGGCATTCAGGCCTTGTGGTATAATACTGGGTATACTACCATTAGACTAGAGTGCCTCGTCCTCCACCACCTCCCCTCATGCCCTGCATCTCCAAGGCATCTCCTCCCTCACACCTCCCGTCAATCATCTCATGGTCGTAGGCGGGCAGGCATGAGGGTATGAACACGGTGAAGAGGTACACAATTATACACACCCAACTTGAACCCATCTTGACCCATACTGCTGGCCAGTTCAGGTCAAAGTGCTTCACTTCTGATCCCTCAGGCCTGAACACAGACAGACAATAATCAAAAGTTGAAAACTTTGCATAAATGTAAATAATGGATTTTCTACATCAGCTTTTGACAAGGTTTCTCGCATGTCAGATGCATGTGGAATTGTATGCTGATACAATTAATAACCCATAGAACAAAATGCTGATACATGCAATAGTATTAAATCATATACTTATATTTACCATATGGCAATGTATGGAATATATCGTCTACAGTGGATTAAAACGCAAGTGTGTGTAAAATATGGTGTACATAATAGCAACCATTATGGAACAATCAGCTGACATTTGGCATAACATCAATGGTTGGGATATATCATTTGAAGTGTAAGTTACATGTCATAATATAGTATACAATGAGACTGACTTAAACCAGTTGGTGAGTTGCATCATGATGTAGAGGCTAGCCAAAGCCAGCACCACATGGAAGAATGGGTAGCTGTACTCCACGCCTGTCGTCTCGTTGTGGATGACCTTCTGACCTCCACGCTGGGCAAGCACAGGCTCTAGAGACAGCACACACCAGACATTGGATGACAAGTGTAAAGAGGGGAAGGGGAGGGGGGCACTATATTAGTGAGAAATCTAAGGTTTTTTTTTTTTTTTAATGGGATGTACATTCATCAACACATAGTTGAATTAAGAATTGCTATGAAGAAGCTCACCCTTGGATTGGAAGCAGTCACAACAAATGGTGCAGGCCTGAAAAATAAACAAACAATATACCTCCTTTAGCACACAAGTGTGATAAAATATCAATAAATCATCTCAAATTGATGGAAGCAAATCTTACTCGTGGGTCATTAGGTTCAATGCCCAGCCTCTCCGATCTCTGCGATGTACGTAAACTGAAAACCACAACGCTTACTTCTCAACAACACTTTAATCACTATTTGCAGGTCAAGTACATATTAAACTCAATCCCTGTATAGCATCGCATATTTATTTCAGATCATTGTAAGCTCACCAATCATGGCTCCGGGTACAATTTTACATGTAAACACATAGATTCTAACATATACACATAATGAATGGAAATAATATATGAATAATGACCTGCCATAAGCTGCCATGATAAGCATGATTCCAATGCCCACATATGAGGAGACTAATTGCCCCGTCTCTGTGAGGGTATCTGGTCGGCAGTGAATAGTAGCAAGCAGCTGCTCCACAGGGAGGGAGGCAGTAGGCTGTGGAGCTGCTGCAAGGTATATGACAGCAACCCATCATTATTAAAACAACATAAGTAATTGATTTAACATGAGAAGTTGGTGTTGGGTGAGGCAGATTTTCTTGGCTGTAAAAACCAATGTGCATCAGGAATAGAATGACCAGAGAAAATACTCAATAGTGATCTAGGTACACTTTTCAAAGCATAACAGGGCATGACATTAACAGTCAACTGTAGCTTTATACATAGGCAAGCTCTTGCTTCCCAATGAAAAGCTTCTGAGCACTGAGCCACTTCTGAGCACTGAGCTACAATCTAATATAATCTTTATGTAACAGGAAATGCTGTGGACCATTGGCTAAACTTGGGTCAGTGGTCAGGAAAAGTTGCTTCGGTCCAACAGACGCAACAATGATTTTGACTAGAAGAAAGACTGATTTGAGAGAGTTTGGCAGGAGAATTTTCTGGTTAATTTGGATTTTGAATCTTAAATTGATTTGTAATTGTCAGTTAACCCAATACATTGTGTAAGTAAAAATCATATTGTATGGTGTATATAGCATTCCAATAATGTACAAACATTCCCTACATATCAGGGAAGTGATTTTGGTGTCTGGGCAAGTGAATTGTAATGATTATTTGCCCGGTGGGCAAGTTGATTTAAAACCTTAATGTCCTACCTGCATAAACATAATAGCCAAGTTTCATACAATTTGTCATAAATTTCCTAGTACTGATGATATTAACCAGACCAAAACTGCAACAGGCTTTCCCATTAAAATCAAGGGGTTCTGTTGTAAAGGAGGGTACATAAAGTCTTTTTCCTTAATGGTGTACCTTTCCACAGATATGAAAGAGTTATGGCTGAATGTTAAGGAGTTCATCTCAGAAGATAAGAGTGAAGTTTCTAGTTATGACTGTGATACTAACAGTCCATGGGAGGTTCACTGGAGAGTGCTGTCCACGTGAGATAGGTCACATAGACGCTTATCATGGAGGCTTGTAGCATCCCCACATTTGTATTATCTGCAACAAATACCATTACAATAAACATTATCGGTTATTGAATCTGCATACAGTATGAGGATTTATAAACATACATATATATATATATATATATATATATATATATATATATATATATATATGTAGCCTTTGCAATACTGCAAACTTAAAAGCCACTCTAATAAATAAGAGGGTTAGCACATGTCTAGATAGATACAAAGATTTAACGGAAGGACCATTAAAAAGACTGACGTCTCTGGGTGCAGGGCAGCACAGAGATTGCAGTGATGATAAGACAAAGGCCAGCGTTGACTCCGATGAAGATCTTGTTCTCACGACAGCCGTTGATGCGGGTGTAGAAGAAGAAGAGGAGGATGAAGCCAGCAATAGTAACCACCATGAAGATGAATGAGCAGAAGTATACCACTGTATCACACAGCCATGACAGATACATGATGAGAGGTCAATGACTGCCGTAATACATACCAATTCAAGTGTTTGTAGCTTTAAGATGGTTAAAATCTAGTGAATCTGATTTAAAGAAACTTACAGCAACTCCACATTCTGTTGAATACTGACTTGTGTTGCCTGTTCAGGGTCAGATACATTTGAAATTGAAACATTTCCCCAATATTGACCAACTAATTCATTATCCCTACACCTCAAATTGGACTAGCTTATAACATATGGGTCTCAACTGCGACATGATCTTTTTATGAAATGTTTGTACAACCATGTCATTGGATAAAGTGTGCAATCTAGCCAATATTCAAACACTTATTAAGTTTAATGAAATGCTGGACCAAAAGTACACACCATCGGCTGTTCAGCTTATGAGCGAAATCAACTAGCAGAACAAGTTGAAGCACAATGAAAATAGCGCCTCCTATCATTCCAATGTACATCCAAACTGTCACACAGATTGTACATTATGAGGTGAATTCCCTGTAATGCAGTACCTTCAACACTTGGTTGTGTGTATTCAGGTTTAAATTATCACCTCATTTTGTCATACATTCCAAGTGCTACCATACAGAAAAATGGATTATCAGTCAATGAAAAAAAAATTGCTGACTCATAATAATTGGTGAGATTGACACAGCTAACAATATTTACTTGTGCATAGGTCGCATGTGTATATAGGTCGCATGTGTGCATAGGTCACATGTGTGCATAGGTCACATGTGTGCATAGGTCGCATGTGTGCATAGGTCCCATCCCCCTTTTTAGCCTTGGAAGTTGGTCCAAATATTTTAGTATAATATCACATGGAAAATGAATATCATGGAAAATTATATACATGGGTGAAAGTTGAAAATTTCCAAAATACTGAAAAATATAGCTGGGGGCTTGGGGGCCGCAGGGCCCCCTGTAAAAATGACCCCTGGGAAGGCCGAAAATACGGAATTCCGTCATAATACGGAAAACTTTCACCCATGCTTGTAGCCCTACAATACATCCGAGTAGACGTCTTACTATGTTTGAAAACGACGCAATGTTATAAATTTTGAGACTTATTCAGACAACTACCAAACACCAAACATACCCAAGTGACAGAATTTTAGAATGCAATGACATTCATGGACAATTTTATCCCTTAGTGGCGGGGGATTTCATCCATGGTAACTAATATAGTTTGGTTAACGCACAATTGTACCTGCTATAATTTAACAATGTTTTATAGTCATAAGCTAGCCTATTATTGGACAACAGGGGCTGGCCAAACTGAAAGGGAGTTTGGTGCCAGCGTCAAACATTTATTTGAAAAGCTAAAAGTACAAATGCTTTCATGGTGCTGAGACACAGATGTATCATGGAGCAATAAGTTTGCCCCGGCCCCTAACAGCTTAAGCCTAAGACCAATGAAGTTAATCCGAGCAGTGCGTCTAACCAGTGCCCACATCACAGCATGAGGTCAGGCAGGTTGAATGGAAAGAGAAGGGAGGGTGGGTGAGGGGGGGGGTACGATGAGCCATATAGCTGTGTTGCACAACGAGAACTTCATCCGTCAATTTGATGAAGCTTAGCTTTGGGAACCAACTAGTGTGATTTCAACAGTGACACGTGATCAACATAAACATCATGTCAAGACTTGAATTTTCAATTCACAGTGCAGTTATTCATTTAAAGTAGATGTGCTGCTAGGGAAACAACAATACATTTGCATCATAACGTTCACATTATGGCCAACACGTACCAGGATCAATCGTAATCAATTCTTCGATTCATGACTCGATTCAGTTAATTTCCACACCACATGGTTGCACCCACCTCTTCGGGATTCAAAATTCTTCCACAATTTTGCAAAGGTCTTCTTAAATTAAAATCAAGAAAGTTACCTAGACTGAAAGTTTCTGCAGCTGGGATGTAGAAACTTCCGATACAGATTCCCACCAATGCAAGTAACTTGAAGAACCAAAATCTAACAGAAACACAAAATACACAGGACATTCATATTTAGTTGATGCTTTTGCAGGTTAATATACCAGTAACAAAAAAGAAATAGCCTCGAATCACAAAGTAACCATAAGTATTGTTAGAATGTTATTGGCAAATGACTCACCCGTTATGTAGACTGGCCCGACAGCTTAGGCTGGTATAAATACAGAGGGTGTAGAGACAAAGGAAGAGATGGAACGCAACCATAGAGAAACACACTCTATATACGGCCATGTAGCCCATCAGCTCCACACAGTTCTCACCCACTTGCAGCACGACACATGTGTTATTGAAGCTGGGAATCTGGGTTCACATACACAATACAGCTGGTTTGGAATTGTGTGGATAACATTGGTGCGGTCATCCAATTTAGTCAATCATGCATTGCAAACATAGGACAGTCGGCCATCATTTACATAACAGGCAGTGCTTCACACAGGCCTGGTAACAAGATTGAGGTTTTTTTCTCACATGAGTGGATAAGAGATGCTGTATTTCTGGTGTCTGCATGATAACGCAGACAGCAGTTGCCAACATCAGCAGCAGGGCATACATGACACGTGTGGCCGTCGACTCTTTGATGGCCGGCAGGCAGAAACAACAGAGTGAACATACTGCTGGACCACAGCAACAGGCGACCTGCAAAAGTAATGTATTGGATTCAACATATAAGGTTTAATTAGCAAATATACACACATTGTATAACTGCACAGAAAATGTATGCTACATGCATGGAAATGTGACCCTGCCTCTATGATTCAGGTTATCAAATTTTAAAGAATAAAAATTGATTTGAAGATTGGCCATGACAACGGATGGATTGTCAAAGTGCAAACCCAGTCATAGCCTTTGGCCTGTATGTTTGGGTGACACACAGTCGAAGTTGAACCCTATACCCCGAAATAAATTAGATTTTGACCCAAATGCTGTTTTTTGACTGTTTAAATTAGATTCCCCAGACTTAAATTATGTTAAATCTTGTTGGCAACTGTTAATTCATGTTATAAATCCATCATCAAGTCGATGAATACAATTTCATGTTGGAAGGCGATAAGCCAGAATTGATTTGAACATTGGGATTTTTGGGGACAGTGAACTAAAACAGAGATGAACATTTTGTATGCATGAACGAGCCTAGGTCAAAGGGAGGTCACTGAACAAATCATGTCCCATGATGTTGTGGCCGCAGTGAGGTTCTTAACGACCGTCAGAGCATAAAATATTTATTTGTTTGTGTTTACTTAGTAAGAAAATATTGTGTTCTCGTGCGTCAACTCCACAGAAGGTTGTGGCATAATATGCAGTTATACGACATTGCCTAGCCCTCCATCAGACATCATACAATGGAGCTAGTCTGAAATTAAAACTTTTTCTACTATTGCGTCTTATCTGCTCATGTCATGACTGGAGAGAGACTGTCACGAACCCGGACGTACGAACACAGTCAGCTACCCTAGTCCATTCGAAATCAGCTGCGGTGCTCATCAGCTGAGCTATTGATTTTTAGCATAAACCTGTAAACATGACTAAGTCACGACAATATTTTCAGACAAAACGACTGAAAGTCAGCACCACAACTGAGAGATTACCTGAGCCTTGCAGCAACGACACATGGTGATGTCTCAAAGCCAATTAGTCACAGCAGTAACTGGGTTTGTGTTCAACAAAATGTTATTATTTTGAGTACCCAGAAGCGAAAAACAAATTTAGCCGAGGATTGCCCTCAGACTGCACCTGTACGTCACGGGAATTCCTTGTAGTTCCACATCATTCGCCAGGTGGCAAACAAACATTGTGGTTTTGGCGCGCTAATGAAACGTTGATTGTTTGATACAAAGCACGCCGTTTATTAGCTATATATATATATATATATATATATATATATATATATATATATATATATATATAGATATATATATATATATATATATATATATATATATATATATATATATATATATATATATATATATATATATATATATATATATATATATATATATATATACGCATGATTAATTCATGTGATGTAGGTTTTGAATTCACTTAAATCTGGTAGTGTACATTCAAGCAGAGCCATGGCAACTTGTGTGGTTGTTGAATAACATATTTTAATATATGGTACTTAGCCTAGGGTGAAATCTACCAATTAATATAAATCAATCGAACCATATTCGCTATATTTGTTATTGTCTTAAGAGCGTACCCATAGCCAGGCACAGGAACGCTGTGAAGGCGAGGGACAAATCACATGGAGGAGGAGAATGCCTTTGTTTTGCTCCTTATGAACTAGAAGTGATTATTTGTAAAGGAACTCAAAGAAAGCTGTTGATTTGTATCAGAAAGGTTACATTCCCTTTTTAACTCCTTAGTTTGACGGGCTGCATGCCAATCGGGCTTTTAGTTACTTGACAGAAAGTGAGATCGGCGCGTACCTGTTGACGAAAGCTAAGCTAGCATATCTGCATGGTGCCTGTGAATAGTCACACAGTAGGTTTTGTGTATACGAGAATCTGCCCAAAAGATGTGCCCACTTTACGATATGCTTTACTGGTAACTATATATATATTGTAGTCTGCATATATATATTGGAGCTAATGTGTTTGCATTGATAAGGTATATTCTGAGGTTAACCTCACACTGAACATGAGTCACTGTACCTGACCAACTGCCCATTTAGTCATTCAACTAAATATCACACTTGATTCACGTCTGGACCATCAATTTTATGTTTTACGCACAAGAAACTGACCACACACATTGGAGCGGCTACATCCAGTGACATTATCGCCACTGTCTGACGACCATTGACCATTAGTCCTGTCGATCAAATGCAAACAATATTTTTACTTTTCACCTTTGAAAATTGCATTACATAATTCTGGATAATGATCGATCAAAGCCATTAATTACTCAAATACACCCGCAAAATAAAATTGTCAGGGTAGGTAATTGCGATGGATAAAATCGGGAAACTATTTGATACATTAGAAATAATATTCCAGGTGAAAGACCAAAGAGTTTAAAGCTAGGATAAAAGAGTTCGCTTTGAGAGGCACTGCGGTGATCGCTTCCCTAATTATAATACACACTGCAATAGCACGAATAGGGGGCGCTGGGACGAAATAAACAAAGGCACATTGGAATATTGGACTGACGTCATTGCGATCGATGAGAGCGGGGGGGGGGGGGAAATGTCGTTTCGCAGTGCCTTGACGCTGCCAAAACACATCGCACAATAGGCTTAGAAATAGCGAAAAATATCAAGTTCAAGTTAGCCAATTTGAACTAAATGTCAACCTGATCAATTGCCCGGTCTGGGGCAGACCTTTCGAAAAAAGTTCACCGCTCACAGCGTACGCACACTTTACTATCCTCGATCTTTCTTGGTCGCGTTGTACATTGTTATATAAGATTGTCAATAACCGTCCAGAGCGCAGGAGGTTGGTCTGGGCTAGACATTAACATTTGTTTATTTGGCAATGTCTGGAGCAAAGAGTTCATAGCTATGCTAAGCTAATACAAATTATAATTTATATGAAAAACACCCCCTGTTATCAGAACAGCGATAGGATACCATGAAATCAACAAAAGCTCATGGGACTGTTGATCAATCGTCATGGGGGAAGGCGTCTGTTAAAAATATGCAGTCATCTGATTGGTCGAGGCGACCACGGTTCCGAATTACATATACGCTATGACGAAGCAACATGTGGAGGCGTATTCACATATTTTCTCGAATGGATGCTTGAGTGAGCACTCATAGCGAAGCAATAAACTCTTTGGAAAGAAAAGACCACTTAGCTCAGTCTGTAGATGTCGCATTTTAGGGGTAAAGGTGCTGCTTTATGTCAGCCCTGCCCTGGAAGCGGGGAAGATACCCTGGTTCGAAAGGTTTAAAAGCATTAGGTTCTGAAGCTAGTTCTCGGTTGACGATGTTGATTACGATGATGTAAACGACAGCTATGACAATATATTGTGATGATGGGAATAAGGATGGCAGCGATAATTAAGTGAATGATTTGTTATGATAAAGGGGGGAATATATAATTGAAATTATGATGACTATAGTGATTATGATGATGTAAATTGTATATTTCGCCTATTCCTCGATGGTTAACATTTGTATTGTATCTGAAATTCCGTGTTGCCTTTTCTATCTCTCCGTTGCATCTTTAACTTTACCCGTGTCTATTGAGTTTAATATATATATATATATATATATATATATATATATATATATATATATATATATATATATATATATATATATATATATATATATGTGTGTGTATATATATATATATATATATATAATATGTATTCATATATATATAGATAAATATATATATATTTGTATATGCATATGTATATATATATGTGTGTGTGTGTGTGTGTGTGTGTGTGTGTGTGTGTGTGTGTGTGTGTGTGTATCATATCTGTTCCTTCGTGTAGTCTGTGTTGAGTTTGCTTCGAAAGGGTTAAGAATTCGCAGTTCTTAGCTTAGTGCTGTTAGTATATATATATATAGCTTAGTGCTGTTAGTTATATATATATATATATATATATATATATATATATATATATATATATATATATATATATATATATATATATATATATATATATATATATATATATATATATATACATGCTTGTTGATTAAGCATTGGAGGTTTTCTAAAGTTACTATTAGATAAATGAAGTTACCATAATTTGATACTCTGCTTATGATCCTATGTTACCTGTTAATCCATACCGCCGTCAATCCGTAACTCGTCCATTCATCGCCTCCTTTATAGAGCCTTTTTGGGACTGCCATTCGTCAGCTAATCAAAGAGATGTAATTTCATACAAGTGATATACGATATATATAAGTTTCGGCTAGTTTATCGAAAACTAAAATTTTATTTGCTATTATGTACACAATAATGGTACAACAACAGTAGTTTTAGAATAATTTCATATGTCAATGAACAGCTCCCCCTGCCAAATTAGCAATGTTATGTCCCCAGCTCACACCATCGGATATGTAGTTAGACATCTAGCTAGAAGGAACATGCCACATGTTGTTCATCAAGCATTTGTACAGGCACTGAATACAAGGAACTGATTATAAATAGTGCTGTGAACTACACATTATTACAGAACCATTCCATATATAATCATGTGCTAACACTGACCAGTTTATTTCCAATATTCATTTACAGACCGAAACGCCTTAAGTAATAGGAAACACACCTTTAAATGAGGAGATTAGTATTTCTCTTTAATTGAGATTGTATTTGCTGTGAAAGTTCTTCAGCACCGTGGCTTAAACAAGTAGAGGCAGGTACCGCTGTACACCCACGTGGTGTCAACGTCATCTGATGTTAGATTGACACACTTTGCATGCTTTTTAATTTGACGTAATAGAAAGGTGTGTGTATGGTAGGTGAATTGGGTGTCGACGTCGATTGCCCGCTGGTGGGTTGCTAACACAGGCAGCACAACGCATTACATACTGCAAGCGTAACCCGCTATATAATGACAGCTATATATACGTGTGATCCGTTTAGAAGGGAACAACATCACTGTACAGCACGCACAACATTCTTCTCTTTCACATCTCCCAGACTTCCAAATACACGGCTAACATCAAGGAACAACAGGGCCAACCGATCTCAGCAGCGACAACTGCAGCCTCCTCCCTTTGGCAGCAGATAGATTACTTCAAGGATATGCGGGTGGCAGCTGTGACCATGTGATCGGGTATACTTGGGGTGGGATTTGACGTCAGGGGCTGAGAGAGGACGCGGGAGCCCGTGTCGGTGGGTGCGAAGGGGTTGGGGTGCAGACAGGGTGTAAAAGATGAGCGGATGTGCGAGTCCGTTACTTTGGGTACAGAAGACTGTGATCGGGGTACAATAACGAATATAAACTTATCACTAAGAGAAAACTCGGATCTCGTTAGCTATTGATCGATAATGCTCTGACCTTCCGCTTTACCCTACACCCTGAAACACCCTAATCAAGAGATCAAGTGCAGTAAATATCAACAGATTGGCTATGTGGAATCGCAAATATAGATTCAAACTTGGTGGGTGACTCGTACATACCACGTGACACAAACATCTCAATCAATTCGAGTTCATACATTCAGATCACCATGGCAATAATTAACAACTAACAATGAACAACTAAAATTTTTCCTGCCACTGATAACAAAATCATTTATCAATTTCGGGCAACACATGAGAACTATATGTATAATAGGAACAATGGCAAGGTCTTAATACCGTGAATATATTTCTAAAAGATTTGAATTGAATGGCGGTCTGTGGGATAACACTGTATACCATGTCCTAATCTAGTCAATCAAAAATTATACCTTTTCCAAAATGGCTGTCAATATGTTTATGTTTTGAAAGAATAAAATAATCAACAATAGAGGAAGTCGAATCTTCCCGATGTAACGCACACGGGTGCTTTAGAAGCGGAAGTTACGCCCCTCCGCGTGTTCGCGCTTGACTACCGCTAGCTTGGAGTGGCGCTGCTCGTCGGCGTCTTTCTGGCCGGTATATGGCGAGCTCTGCATGCCGTGCAACATGAGCGTCCACTCAAATAGTGTACCTGTCTGTGGCTTCTCCGAGTCGAAGATGACGAAGAGACGCCAGGCTCCCCGTGGATTCTCCGCCCAGGTGTGCGTTGTCATGAAGGGCCATTTGGTGAAGCCGTCGCTCGGTTCGTCATCCTTGGGGCGCTTGCTCAGCAAGAGAGATCTACACGGGAATAATATGGTAATTAATAGACAGCGTGGTTTTGCCATATGGTGGGAGACTGGCTGTGTATGTAATGTGCTATATATGGCGCGGCAAGGCGGTTTTCCACGCATGGTGATTCTACAGCGGAGTGTGACAATGTCTGCATGGGACGAGATTTAACTGAGTCAAAGATGTCACATTGGTTTACATGAAACAAAGATTTCACTGTGAAATGAGACAAGGTTTACATGAAACAAAGTTTGTCACTGTGAAATGAGACAAGATTTTTGTGAGAAGAGTGGTCATAGTGGACAGAGGCAAGGATTTTGTGAGAAGAGTGGTCATAGTGGCAGAGGCAAGGTTTTTGTGAGAAGAGTGGTCATAGTGGAATGAGGCAAGGTTTTTGTGAGAAGAGTGGTCATAGTGAAATGAGGCAAAGTTTTTATGAGAAGAGTGGTCATATTGGAATGAGGCAAGGTTTTTATGAGATGTGGTCATAGTGCAACGAGACGATGTGTTTTGTGAGATGAGTGGTTATAGTGGAATGAGACGATGTTTTTTTGTGAGATGAGTGGTTATAGTGGAATGAGGCAAGATTTTTTATGATGTTTGTTGGATAGACCTATACATTTCAGTGGTGTTAAAATGCGGTCTTTTATTAGGTAGGCCGGGCTACTACCATACGATGGGGCACGGTAGAAGTTGTTGATTCAGCAAGGTGGAACCGCGCAGACATGAATTACACTTACGTGGTGTTCATGGGTGAAATGAGATAGAGTGTGACGTCACCACGGCGAGTTGACTTGAGCGTGATGAAGGACTGGACGTGCTCCAGGTAATTCACCTGGTTCTCCATACCCTTACACGCATCTGTGTCGATGGATAGGATGAGAGACTCGTTCGTGGTGAAGTTACTGCGAACATACGACAGGCAAATATGATATATAATATGATGATACAAACACGAAGTTATGGTGACAGAGGAGTAGTAGCAAGAGTTACAGAGCAAACCCAAATCTTAAAAACAAGAAGAGGCTGTGGTTAGATAATAAGATGAAGATTTGGTTAGATAACATGAGGAGGCTCTGGTTAGATAACAATAGGAGGCGCTGGTCAGATAACATGAGGAGGCTCTGGTCAGATAACACGAAGAGACTATGATAAGATTTCAAGAGGAGTTTATGGTGAGAGCCAAAATAGGATATTATGATTATAGACGCTCTACTTGGAGACAAAACACAACGGTCAACTGAAATATGAGATTTACGATCAAGGAGCTCATCCGGAAAACCCCAAACGGAAAAGAAACTTACTAGTTTCCCTTGACGGTACCAGCGGTACAATGCCAGCGATCAGGCACGGACTGCCAGACACGCGCCAGATCGACCATGTCGCCGGCATCCAGCACCCCGTAACCGAACAGGTGGTTGAACTCGATGCCGGCGCCGTTGATGGTCCAGTTGTGTTCTCCGTTCGGGTCATACAGATGGTTCCTCTTAGAGGTGAGTACAGTCAGGTGCTGCATGTCTCGCCAAGTCAGGAGCGGACTGACACACACAATGTCAACTGACTGAATCATACACGGATGTTATGACATCACAGGCAATGACAACAGACTGAATCACACACGGTTGTCATGACATCACAGGCAATGACAACAAACTGAATCACAAATGACAGACACGGCATCACAAGCAATGACAACAGACTGAATCACAAATGACATACAAGGCATCACAGGCAACGACAACAGACTGAATCACAAACGGTGGTCACGGCATTAATGACAACAGACTGAATTACAAATGATAACCAGAGTTATTCACCAAGCGATATATAGTGAATTGTAGCTTCGATATATCTTACTTTGCCTCCAGAGCGAGGGCGAACACACCAGCGGCTTCCGGCGCGGCCGCCGATGTCCCGGAGTGGCGTGTCGTACACTTGCCGTACAAGTCAGTAGTTGCCTGAGACAACACAATCTATCATGAAGCCAATAGAAGAGAGGAAGAGTGTTAACTGTCTGTTCTTAATCAGTATTCCAAAAGGTGGGTATCTGAATTGAGCTAAGCGGAACTTCTAGCATTTGGTATATAAGCGGAACTCCTGAGACTGAGTGGGGGTATCGTCCGATACCCCCTTGGTTACGGGCCTACCAATAGAAAAATGAAACATTAAACTTCATATTTTATCAACTGAAGCGAGGCTGTTGTGCGTAGCTGCATCATGTAGAATTGCGCGTTCGTTCAACTTTCTTCTAATCGGCATTTTCACAGTTTAGTACTAGCGAGGGAACATTGGTATTATGATTGCTACAGACATACTCCTCACGCCTCGGCTGCACTGCAATGTGCTGTTCTCATTTCTTACATGCGTTAATATGGCAAGGATTCATTCACCAGTTCTGCCTGCGAATACACCGCATCCTACTGAATCATTGCTCTTGTGTTCTTGGATGGATTATGACAAGGAACGTGACTTGCAGTATACTTGTTTGACAACTGCTTGAATGAGGTTAGTCAGTACTTACGACACCGGCGTCCTGGTACCCACTCTTGCCGTTACTGAAGGTAGAGGCGAGTGTGGATGAGCAGGACTCATCGTAGCCGGCTGTCTGGCCGTCATTCGTCGCCGAGTTGATGGAGATCGTCCACATACTGGCCGCGTAACCATCACAATTACAGTCATCATCGGGACCGCCGTCACCAGACGCCCACACGTAGATAGAACCCAGGCCGCCTCGACCCTATGGAAGACAGCGAATCATATGTTACTTTCAGATACTGGGGCAAAGAATTGTGGCAGATTTCAATGTCATAAAGAGGTTATTTTATAGACGTGGTATTTTCCCATGAGGCATATGTGTTCCATGATATACTGCCGCCCTACGTTACCTGTAAGCTTCAATGAAATAGCCCTGTACGTCTATATGGGTGTTACCTGATTATATGAAGCCTTTGATGTGTATATAAGTGATAATCAACAAGTGTGGTGCGGGTGTAAGAGCGGGAGTTGGTTTGGGGGGGGGGGGGGGGGGGGGGGGGTACGGAGGTAGCACCCACCTCGTTGACGCCCTTCACGATGGCTCTCATTGTAGCATTACGCGGTCCGTCCACCGTCTTGCCATCGTCCGTGGGTCCCCAGCTGGCGCTGTAGATGTGTACTTTGTCTGGCTTGTGACCCATCGAGTTCGCTTCAATCAGGTCGGTCATGTAGGGCTGGTCAAGCATGCGCAGACCTAACATACGCATATATCAACGCATACAGCTATAAGCAATTTCAGTAATAGAAGTGCTCGGATCTTTATTTTCATAATCTACCCAGGAGATCCGAGTGAACTGACAGAGTTTATTGAGAGAGCATGTTATGTGGGGGAAAAATTGTGTGTGTGTTGGGGTGGGGTGGGGGGGGGCGTGAGGGAGAGGGGATTATCATCGAACAATATCCACCATGATGTTGCATGGGGTACGGAACGTGATATGGTGTGTCTTAGTACCTGCTACTTTGGATCCATAAGCCACGCCCACGCTGCAGATACCATTATCCCGGGCGGCGGCGATCTCCCCGGCGCATCGTGTTCCGTGGCTGTAATCGCAGACAGACAGAACAGGGTCTGAATTGATCTGACGTCATTACATAACTGTCATTAATTGTACATTGCTTGGTGTGTAACATTGCAACATATGTGAGAGGAAACCAAGTGCGATAAACCCATCTGTCTCCGACGTTAGGCATCGTCATTGGAGGTACAACATTCACTGTGTTTGTCTTAACCGTTAGGCGTTGGGGTAGCGTGATGTGATTGGAATACTCACCTGTTAAACCAGTCGTCGGTGTAGCGCGGGTAGGGGAAGGGGTCGTTGCTGCTGAAGTCATAGCTGGCCTCTGCGTCCTGGCAAAACCAAAGCAGAATATGGTGATCTGTCTGTTTAGCTGTCACTTAACCAGCTTACATCATTTTGTCATGTCGACGGGGATGGTTCTCAGAACCACGGAGTCAACAACAAGTACACGTTGTGAGGTGGGGCTAGGATACCCTAGATTCACCGGGGGTGGGGGGGGGGGGGTCTGACTGACGTCGGCTGGGGTTTGATTATCGTCTTGGTCGCCATACCATATAAGAGCATACATGCCCCAAGACGCCAAGAGAAGAGGTTGACTATATAGGGTTGTTAGGCCCAAGCCGCGTGTTTGGTCGGCAATGGGATGGCGGGCAGGTCATGTGGGTCGACCGAACAGCGACAACGTTTGCTGTACGCTGCCTTATACATCAAAGAGGCGTGTCCTCATGCCCCCCTCACCACAACGCCCCCCCCCCCCCATACGCAGACACACATTGCCGCCACACAGCAGTATCGATCTAATATCAGAATTCGGATCTGTTTGAGTGAGTACGCCTGGTGTCGCGATGGGATGCGCAAACCTCACTGCCCCAAGTACTCGGTCCCTCACGGAAAAATCCCCCCCCACAACTACAAACTCTGATGACCAGCGCGTGAAACTGTTCGAGACAAAATTGAAAGGATTATCTCTTCTCGTTTGCGACATTATTCATATGTGCGGATTCCGCAAGAATTGCGGATATCAACATCGATTTCAATGAGTCGCAATGTTCATGTCCCTCGCTTCATGGCGAAATACAATTAATGTTCAAATCGCTTGTTTACGCCGAATCGTCAAAAATAACCTCATATGGGCAGCGTTATGCATATTCATTAGGCAGTTGAGCGGGCGTTGTTTAGTTGCGGGCAAGTGAACTTGGCAGATAATTCCGGAGAACGATTAAATTGCGCATGCATAATTGTTTTATGTGGTTCCCTAATCGTGAGAAAGGGCTATAACCGAGTCATTTCAGCATATCTGCAATGTATATATGACTGGTGTGGTCTAAAAGTGTGTATGTTATAAGGCCAATCAAGTTGGCGCAAGCGCGGGGAAAGCAACAGTTGGTTACGCATTTTATGACCACCATACTCTATCTGCTAACGGCTCCGTTCTCTCCTTTCTGTCGTGACGTGTGCTCAAGAATGCCAAGTCCATTGATCAAATGACCTTTTGGTGCCATCTATTCGCTAGTTTTGCAACTCGGCCGCTGCTGACGTCTAAATATAGAAAACGGGCGGCGCTTCTCTTGGCCCGAGGTGCCCTGCCTCTCTCGCTGCATCCACGCGACCATATATTATCACCCGCGGCATGCATTATAAATATAGCGGCTCGGACTAATACGTTAATTATCAATTGCGCTGACCACTGCCTCATCCCATACACGGCATTCCCACTTGCCGGCTCCCGGCTGTGCTGAGGTATAAATGCAAACAGGGGTTGATAAACCAGAAACAACGAAGAATCTTGTGGGGTGACAGGCTAAATACACCCCTACAGGTCTGCTGAGAATTATTGACTGGAAGTAGCCTAGAGAAACATCGACCAATAAAGCCTCCACTTGGTTCGAGCTTAGCACATCTATATATTAACGACAGCTACGCCAGAACGAGGCAGGCTATGTATGCTAATGCGCACCGATGTAGCAACTGGTTCAGCTTCCTATTTGCCGTATAACTCCCTGACTGAGAAGCTATTTCCAGACACAATTCCCAACCACGACAGTCGGTTAATAACGTTATAGATTGGGTTTCTTATCGGGTTACCCCGACTACCCTCTCCAAGAGCGGTCAGATGTGAGTAACAGTCCAGCCATAAGGACCCGTATTGATCACGAGCTCGGTTGAGGAGGGCATGGAACGGTTGGCTGCCATATGCGGGTTGTTCTGTTTTCCCATGCATGCGCTCAAAGCCCGCCTTCTCGGGACCGTGGGCGTTAACGAACGCATCAATAGCTCTATTCGAGGAAGATTTGTTCGGGTAATATTGGGACGTGGGCAAATTAATGACTCGCTGTGCTGCATTGCTGAGCACATGTTGTCCCGAGGCGGGATACATCGGGCCAAAGGAAGCCATGGTGATTGTAATCTCAGCATAGGGCTTCCAAGTGATGTCGTCATTATCCGACCCACATGTTGCGCCAGACAAAAAGTACTGCTGATTCAAGGATCTAGTCTTGAAGGCGCGTAGATATTATGAAACATCAGTCTGTGTGAACGTAACACGTCTATAAAGTACACGTCACAAACTATAATATCTCATTTACACGAAGTTGTAAAAGTGATTTAGGTATCCGCAATGTCGTTTTCGAACGGCCTCACAGCCTACCATTCGTGGGTCGTAATTTTGTTGTACATTCACCTCATCATGGAGCCACACGGGCCCTGATGATATATTAGTTTAACCAGAGTTGCAGGCCAAATCAGATCGACAGAATGACAACCATCGAACAAACAGTAAGCCATGACAACAGCCATTCAGAAACATTCGGGACTAAAACACTCACGAAGTTGTTGAAGAGATCAGGGTGCATGTAGTCCACACCTGTAACACAGGAGAGGTATTGCTTATGAGACTGGCGAGCAGAACACGGCTACATGGCGGCATGTTCCGGGAGGAGAGATGCTCTTTTATGAATTTGGCGATATGTCAACAAGGCTGTCACAGCGCGGCATTAAATAAGGTTTCGAGGGCGGCAAACGAATGCAATAATAAAATTGAGGCTAGATATTCTTGTCAATTGTCACTTGGTTATGCAAAGATCTGTCGGGAAAAGTGTGTTCAGTCTGTTAACATTCTCTTCGTGTGAGAATCCAATATTAACTACAAGGTTGAGCTGTAGGACAATGTTTGGCAGTAGGGCGGTGCGATAAATCAATGGCTGAATATTGTCTTTGGCTTAATTTGCAGCCAAATTATTAATTGATAAACCAGCATGGTTTACCGAACAAATGTCACATATCCTAAAATTATCACCCGCACCACGTATCTCTTCGTGCCAATTCTACCTATTTAACCTCAAACTAAGTCAACCTAATTTGATTTGATGCTCAGACATTTAGACGGAAGCCCACGCTGCTGGCATACTGATGAAGAAGCAGGATGCCTCCTGGCTCAGGGGCCTCCTTACCGTCGTCCATGATGGCGGTGGTGACGCCTTTTCCGGTGAAGCCAAGCGCCCAGGCGGCCTCTACGTTAAGGTCCAACTTGGGCACGCCTCCGGCTTGGCCAGTGTTGTTCTGTAACAATACAAAAGGAAATTTACCAAACAATCCATTGCTCCAAACTCTTCTCCACATTCAGAACCAATGTTAGCCACATTGAGTTACGGGATCCAGTCTAAAAATTGCGAACGATGAGACCATATGCCGCCAGGCTATGAAAAGTGCGCGCGCAGACAGCATGGCGCACAACCTAAATATATTCAGGAGGTCACTTGAGGAATCGTTACGTCCTTTCTGTGACCTAAGACCTGTCTGCACACCGGTGAAACGTTAATTAATACTAATCAGGGATCATGAGAGCAAGTGCTAATCAGGCAGGTGTTACTTCTGGGCCTGTAATAAGCACTCCACGCCGGACACGTTGCTAAGCAGCTTGTCACTGACTCAAAAACCGTAACGAGAATGCAGGTGCGATTTGACCGGTAAGGGTATGCCACTAAACTACTTACAATGTACCACTGCTTGCTGTAGAGAGGGTCATTGGGAAGCTTGTTCTCCTTGGCATTGTTCTTGTGGCCCTCAACGGTGTCTATAGGGTAGCCTCGGATCTCCTTGTAGCCCCGCTTAAGACGTGGGTAACCGGTTTGTTGTACCGCAGACAGCACCTGCCAAACACCCCAAACTCCAACATTCGATTTAAAGTCGCTTAAAAAAAATCAATCTAATGAAGTATTGTTCTTTGAAGCGCTGGTGATCGGTAAGAATGATTGAGATACTTGTATAGCGCACCTCAAGGACCATTGCCTACTTGCCTCAACATTCTCATGTATCATAATTCAGGGTATACAAAAATCGATTAAGTTGACTATGAACCAGTTTTGAATTACTTGCCGGCTGCTGATTGCCATAAAACTTAAGCGTCGCAAATAATGCGATTGTGAGGTCTGGTCTGATATTACTGTAATTGATTAGGCGATATTATCACCTTCATCGCCCATAGTTACGACAGCTCCTGTGTTAATTACACAGGTGCTTATTTCCATATATAAGAAATGCATCACTCTGCTGCATATCAGGGTATATATAGAGTGGATATTTGGAAAGGCCTACACAAATGAATCATCGATTTACATTTTAGAAAAAAAACCTCTTCTAGAACTAGTACGGCGTATGCATATGCTGACCGGGTGGAGTTGGGGGTCCGTGAATGATGAATGCTAAGACTAAGACGCGTGAGTTACCCACAAGCTGGTCAGCCTTAAGCATGGAGGATTTATTAAGACGTGTTCGTTACCCACCAGCGGGTCAGCCTTTAGCATGGATGTTTTATTAAGACGTGTGAGTTACCCACCAGCGGGTCAGCCTTTAGGATACGTGTGTGTGGAAGACTCCTCCTCAGACGGGCGCTCTCGACAAACTTGTGCTTAAAAACGAACTCCTTGTTACTTCCCAGCACCTGTTACCAACAAAACAGACAGTGTAATACAAACGATGCTGTTTAGATGAGACAAGGCAAACATACAATGAACGATGGTGTAATGCACAGCTAGCTTATTTCAAATGCCAGGACGCACAGAAAGAAGACATGAATTGTGGTGCGTTAGGTGTAGTCAACTAGGTGTAGTCTGGTACAGGTCACCTAGGTGTAGTCTGGTACAGGTCAATTATGTGTAGTCTGGTACAGGTCAACTAGGTGTAGTCTGGTACAGGTCAACTAGGTGTAGTCTGGTACAGGTCACCTAGGTGTAGTCTGGTACAGGTCACCTAGGTGTAGTCTGGTACAGGTCACCTAGGTGTAGTCTGGTACAGGTCACCTAGGTGTAGTCTGGTACAGGTCAACTATGTGTAGTCTGGTACAGGTCACCTAGGTGTAGACTGGTACAGGTCACCTAGGTGTAGTCTGGTACAGGTCACCTAGGTGTAGTCTGGTACAGGTCAATTAGGTGTAGTATGGTACAGGTCACCTAGGTGTAGTCTGGTACAGGTCACCAAGGTGTAGTCTGGTACAGGTCACCCAGGTGCAGTCTGGAGTGAGTCATCGAATTGCAGTTTGGTATATCAAATCAAATTATAGTCTGGTATAAGCAATCAAATTGTAGTCTGGTAGAAAAATCAAATTGTATAATTAATAAAGTCTCGTACTCGTCACTAAGTCTCGCACAGGTTATTACGGTGTAATTTGGTAAAAGTCTTCGAGCTGTAGTCTCAAAAAGATCCTAAGGTTAAATCTGATATATGATATAAAGGTTAAGCCTCGTATAGGTCATCAAGGTTTTGTATAAGTCACCAAAGAGTATTCTGTTACAGATAAAATCGTGTAATTTGGTGCAAGCAACCTAGATGTAGTCTGGTATAGGCCACTAAGGTGTGATCTGGTGTGAGTCATCAAAGTGTAGTCAGGAAAAGCTCACCGAGGTAACACCGCTTACTGTTCATAAAGGAGAGAAATTATGACAGTCAATTGATTAGAAAAAAAGTGAGCAAACAAACCAATGTGGCATACTGTGTAGTAGACGCAGTGATTCAAATTGAAGCCAGCATTCTACGGAAGTATTATGCAATCTATTGGTTTATTCCCAGTTATTAATTATGAATGCACAACAATTGCTCCTTACGATATTTCCACAGGCAAACCGCTAACAATGGATTGCTTTATGACATGCATGGCGTAATATCTCTCCGCAGTGCGTGGGAGAAACTCATTCACTCTTGCTCATACAACGCCATTCTCATCCACACAGCTTGATTCGCTGGTAAACGATTTCCTCACTTACCGGTGAGATGTAGTTGAAGCCATTCCTCTTTGCTACCAGTTTCGCAGCATCCGGTCCCAATTCATCGTGTAGGTGGACGAGCCACTGGTTGGTCATCACTTCTACGCCATCACAGGTGTCCAGATGGATGCATATGAAACATACCAAGCCTGCCAAACACCATATGGCGGTAACCCCGCGGCCTCCCTCACCCCACCTCGACATCCCGTCTCCACACAGGGTGTCAGTATACCTCTTCTTCTTCTTTATTGAGTTATTACCAAATGTATCCTGAAAAAAGCTTGAATTGTTGACGCCGTCACTGTATTTTCAGAAAAGGGAGCTGTCTCACCACTGACCACGTCTGTTGCAATGGCGTCCGTTAGCAGGTGAACTGCTGGGAATTATCATACGCCTCGTCCTGTGACGTCCGCCGCCTACGTCATTACTAGGAAGCTATCGATCGTTGCTGCTGCTGCGGCTTCCTGGCAACCGCCGAGAAGAGACCTTCTGGGGAAGCTAGCCGTTAAGGGCGATTTTAGCATCGCTGTGGTATGCGGGGGTAGTGGTGAGGTAAGCAGAGAGCTGACGTTGCGCTGGTCTTCCGTATTGCGCGCGGAGCTCCATAGCCAGCCGGGAACAATACGACGATGGCTGAGGCATCCGTTACAGCATCACGCCTGTTGTTACAATGCGTCATGGCGGAGGTGATTATTATCAGTTTAAGATGGTGATTTTTGAACTTGCCCGCTTTGTGACGGAAGGGATATATAAGATTAGATCAGTGCGATAGCTTATATTATTGAGTCCACAAGAGACGGCCCTCGCGCGTGCTTCAGCTGCCTCTATATTCTCCTAGCGTCAGAAAGGTTCTATCGATGACATCGACTAATGCTATCTGCAACAAATAAAAATTTAATCAAGAAAAATCACTAATAATTCAGTTATTTAGAAACCCAAGTAAAAATATATGAGTGTTTACATAGCGTAGATCTTTACATAATTGAGTTATGTATATTGTTAGCCTCTCAGTGTTTAGCATAAAGATATCCCAAAATTTCTATATTTTCAACATAAATTTTTTAAGCTGACAAGCCATTTGGTCTGAGGGTGTAACTGAGGGAGTGGATTGTCATCTACTGAAGATGACGAAATGAACGAATGAATTAAATTATAAATTAATTAACAGAAATGTATAGCCTAGAGGAATGGAATTATGTATCTGGTCTGAATGTGGAGAACCGTATTTGAGCCTTTTTCCTGTCATCCACCCGCTGCCCCCCGGATACGCAAAACGATCAACAGAGAAATTAACAACATTAATGTTTTGGTCAAAATAATTCGATCAATCGAACGAATTGACGTTACATAAGATTTAAGCCATACCCGCGTTTCGCGGCGCTCCCTCTCGATTATTAATAAACTCACATAACTGACTCATTGATATCTGACCTCGTCTGATGGAACCATGCAGTGAGATGGATTACATAATGAATGAACCTCCAGCAAGCACATCGACAGACGTAGTTGATATTTGAAAAGTTCACGGAGAATTTGAGAAAAAAATTTGAGACTCCAAGCCCAGATCGCTTCACTAGAGCTGATAACCAAAGGACTATTTGCATTATGTATCTCACGGTATTCACATGTGTATCTCGCGGTATTTACATATGTGCCTCGTAGTATTTAAATGTGTACCTCGCGGTATTTATATTTATACCTCATGGTATTAACATATGTACCTCACGGTATTTACAAATGTACCTCGCTGTATTTACCTATGTATCTCGCGGTAGTTACACACGTACCTCGTGGTAACTGCATATGTACCTCGCGGTATTTACATATCTGAAATAATTCTTGATTCGATTGCATCGGACGCTCGCCGTTCAGCGACGCTGTTTATTATTATAGGTTGAGATATAAGAAATCGATAAGCTGGTATTTACATATGTACCTCGCAGTATTTATGTACCTCACCGTATTAACATATGTACCTCACAGTATTTACATATGTACCTCGCTGTATTTTTGTACCTAGCGGTATTTTCATATGTACCTCGCAGTATTTGTATATGAATCTCACGGCATGTGCATATGTACCTCTCGGTATTTACATATGTACCTCATAATATTTACTTATGTACCTCGCGTTATTTACATATGTAAAATAATTCTTGATTCGATTGCATCTGACACTCGCCGTTCAGTGACGCTGGTTCTAATTGTAAGTTGAGATTTAACAAATCGATGAGCTGGTATCTACATATGTACCTCGAGGTATTTACATATGTACCTCATTGTATTTGCATATGTACCTTGCGGTATTTGCATATGTGTCTCGCTGTATTAACAATGTACTTCACCGTATTTACATATGAACAACACAGTATTTACATGTGTACAACGCAGTATTTATGAACCTCGCGGTATTTACATATGTATCCCGCGGTATTTTTGTACCTCGCGGTATTGACATATGCACCTCGCAGTAGTTACATATGTGCCTCGTGGTATTTACATATGTACCTCAAGCTATTTGCATATGTACTTCACGGTATCTACAAGTGTACCTCACGGTATTAACATATGTGCCTCGTGGTATTTACATATGTACCTCGTGGTAATTAAATGTGTACCTCGTGATATTTACATATGTACCTCGTGGTATTTACATATGTGAAATAAATCTTGATTCGACTGCATCGGACACTCGCCGTTCAGCGACGCTGTTTTTTTATTGTAAGTTGAGATATAAGAAATCGATGAGCTGGTTTTTGCATATGTACCTCGCAGTATTTATGTACCTCGCCGTATTATCATATGTAGCACAGTATTTTCATATGTACCTCAATGCATTCACATATGTATCTCGCAGTATCTACATATGTACCTCACGGTATTTACATATGTACCTTGCGGTATTAACACATGTGTCTCGCGGTATTTTACATATGTACCTCATGGTATTTACATATGTACCTCACGATATGTACATATGTACTTCGCGATATTTACCCCGCAGTATTTACATATGTGTCTCGCGGTATTTACATATGTACCTCGTACCACGGTATTTACATATTTGTACCTTGCGGTATTTACATACACATGTGTCGTGTGGTATTTACATAAGAACCTCGTGTATTCACATATGTACCTCGAGGTATTTACATAAGAACAACACAGTATTTACATATAAACAACACAGTATTTACATAAGAACAACAGAGTATTTCTGTACTTTACGGTATTTATGTGCATCGCGGTATTTTTATATGTACCTCACTGTATTTATGCACCTCACGGTATTTATGTAACTCGCGGTATTTATGCACCGGTATGTATGTACCTCGCGGTATTTATGTACCTTGCGCGGTATTTATGTACCTCGCGGTATTTATGTACCTCGCGGTATTTATGTACCTCGCGGTATTTATGTACCTCGCGGTATTTATGTACCTCGCGGTATTTATGTACCTCGCGGTATTTATGCACCTCGCGGTATTATATTATGTACCTCGCGGTATTTATGTACCTCGCGGTATTTTATGCACCTCACGGTATTTACATATGTACTTCGCGGTGTTTATGTACCTCGCGGTATTTATGTACCTTGCAGTATTTATGCACCTTGTTGAGGTATGTATGTGCCTCGCGGTATTTATGTGCCTTGCAGTATTTGCATATGCACCTCATGGTATTTATGTACCTTGCAGTATGTATGTACCTCACGGTATTTATGTACTTCGCAGTATGTATGTACCTCGCGGTTTTTACATATGTACCTCGCGTATTTATGCACCTTGCGGTATGTATGTACCTCCCAGTATGTATGTACCTCGCGGTATTTATGTACCTAGCTGTATTTATGCATCTCACGGTATTTACATATGTACCTCGCGGTAGTTATGTACCTCGCGGTATTCATATGTACCTCGCGGTATGTATATTCCTCGCGGTATTTACATATGTACCTCACTGATTCCACTAGTTCGTGCCCCAGCTTGATTCTCTCGGCACATTTTCTTGGCAGCTTAAGCTTTGACAAATACCCAAAACGTTTCATAGAAACGCCCAAGAAAGCCACTTTGAAAATGACTGCAATCGGTATTACATTCCTCCACTGCTGGAAATCTTCGTCTTAGCGTTGTTTTATGTTGAAGCATGGTAGAGATTAATCAATGAAGATACAAAATCATTTTAGACTTCAATCTTAATAGGATAATGTCACCCGCGGATCATACCACAGATACTCACCACAATCTCAAATAAGCCACATCATCGATTCTACACAACCTGTAGGCGCTGTCTTTAGAAATGACAGCTGGGAAATGTTTGGCGTATCTAACAAGAATTCAATTCTTGGATCTCCAGGAAACCTAACTCCATTGACCTACATCGACTGCCGAGAAGATTATATTGATACAAACAGTTATTAGACCTGGCGGGATTCTATCTCAGCACCATGAAGTGATTATTTATTTATGTATAAGAGCAAATGTTGAGATGTGCGTCACTACACGTCAGCTGTGTACCCACCCAAAAATTGGCGAGTTATTTAATGTTATTATTGGCGGTATCCAACAAGAAACAAACGGAGATCGTTAAGGAAACCTAGGTTCCTACCTACATCGACTACCCTCAAAGATTATATTGTTCAAACAGTTAAATCTGGCAGGATAAACTCAGCATAATTTGATTATTTATTTATGTATAAGAGCAAATGTTGAGATGTGCGTCACTGCACGTCAGCTGTGTACCCAAAATGTTCAAGTTTAAATGTAAATGTTAGAATCGGTCATTTACCTCCTTAATGTCTTTGATGCAAATACATTGAGTTGGGTGGGCCCATGGTGTGTATATTGACAGCCCACTCAACTAGCTAGTTTACATGGACTATGGTTTCATGGGCGAGCCAGTAAGATAGGGTATATAAAGCCCACCTGTACGACAGTATCACATGAAGACTCTTCGACCGTTCGAAATGAAGTTGTTTGTCTTGGTGCTGTTGTCCCTCATCGCTGTCCACGTGCAGGGCCGCGGACGACTGGTGGAGCCACCTAACAGATCCAGCTTGTGGAGGTTCGGCTATGGAACACCGGCTAACTATGACGATAACGGCCTCAACTGTGGTGGAATCTACGTATGTATTATCTAAATATCTTGGGTTAATTTATGAATTATTAGTGTTGTGATTATAATCAGTGCATTATTTTTTAATTGTTATATACAATGCCTCATTTATTACAGAATTACCAAAGTAAGAATTAAACAAACGTATTTGATTACCCCATTATTTTTTACCAGCACACAGAACTTTACCAGAGTTGGTATATACAGTATCATTTATTACATATTAACCAAAGTAAGAATTAAACAAACGAATTCAAGCCCCGTCTTGTCAAATGTTCCCATGATTAACATATCTGCCATGTCTGAATGCCGGACACGCGTGTGGTCCAGTTAATATGGTGCGATTAACACCGTGCTATTGTATAAGATATAAGATGGCTCATGTGTATCCAATATGCATGCAATATCACCCTGTTATGTTGTTGTTTTCCAGCAACAATGGAGTGTGAACGGAGGGAAGTGTGGTGTATGTGGTGACCCGTATAACGGGGCTCGCCAACACGAGGATGGTGGCCGATATGCCAGCGGCATCATCACGGGAAACTACGAAGAAGGCCAGGTGATCAAAACGCAGGTCCTTATCACGGCTAACCACCGGGGCTGGTTTGAGTTCCGGGTCTGCCCCCTCCAGAAAGTATCTGACTACAAGAGTGTAGAGGAATGTCTTGACGAGTAAGTAAGCAGTCTCATCATTGGTAGCTGCATACACTTCTCGCGTCTTTCACACTGAAGGTTGACCAATGCCACTTTGGTTATTGTAACTCGTATAAACACCAAGCAACGAACCTTCTTTGTTCATCAATTACTAGCTTCATGTTATGTCTCAAAACACACATACAACCATAAATATGTGATGTATTCAAATGAAGGTGCTGCTCACAACGTAGAGTAGCTTATTCAGTTCCAAGGAGATAATTGCTGTCTTGTTGGTAATTTCGTACATTCATATAGAATTACTATTGTGTAGTCAGGCAGCTGTATAAAGTCAGAGGAACAATATGCTTGGTGTTTACTTCAATATGAAATTCTTCTTTGCATGAAGGAATGTCCTGCAATTAGAAAATGGTCGTGGAGCGAAATACAACCTGGGAGCTAGGATCGGTGACATCTCATTGAACCTGGTGCTGCCATCTGGTGTTGTCTGTGAACATTGCCTCTTTCAGTGGAAATGGCATTGTGGTCAGTTGTTTATTCTTTAAAGAAGATAATTACATAGCCCTGTGTTATCAAAAAAGTGATTCCTGAGTAAGGATAATAACAGCCGGCCTATTAATATGTTATGTTATTTAAACATGCCTTTTTTGGCCAATCAGGAAACAACTGGGGAACTTCTGCCGATGGGCGCAGTTGCTTGGGCTGTGGGGCTCAGGAAGAATTCTACGGCTGTGCTGATATCCGCATACGATCACGAGGGGATCAGTTTACCGCAACGCCTGGCCCATCCACTCCACCAAAAACAAGCACATCTCCTCCCCTCACAGCAGCACCATACAAGCAGGTGTGTAGGGCTACGGGCGCCTGGGCGGGCCAGCTAGCTATTGACATGTGGTGCGAGACCAACTGTGTTAAAGGATTCTGTCCATCCAGTCATTGCGTGTGCACACGAGTGATGATTGGTTCAAGTTCAACCGGACCAAGTTCCAGTACCTCAACGACCAAATCTACGACTGTGACCACGACTAGAGCCCCAACTACAACTGGCCCAACAACTGGAGCCCCAATGAATGCTACCACAACTACAGCTGGGCCAACAACTGGAGCCCCAATGAATGCTACCACAACTACAGCTGGGCCAACAACCGGAGCCCCAATGAATGCTACCACAACTACAGCTGGGCCAACAACCAGAGCCCCAATGAATGCTACCACAACTACAGCTGGGCCAACAACCGGAGCCCCAATGAATGCTACCACAACTACAGCTGGGCCAACAACCGGTGCCCCAATGAATGCTACCACAACTACAGCTGGGCCAACAACCGGAGCCCCAATGAATGCTACCACAACTACAGCTGGGCCAACAACCGGAGCCCCAATGAATGCTACCACAACTACAGCTGGGCCAACAACCGGTGCCCCACAGAATGCTTCCACAACTACACCCGAAGCCCCAATGAATGCTACCACAACTACAGCTGGGCCAACAACCGGTGCCCCACAGAATGCTTCCACAACTACACCCGAAGCCCCAATGAATGCTACCACAACTACAGCTGGGCCAACAACCGGTGCCCCACAGAATGCTTCCACAACTACATCCTCGGCAACAACTGGAGCCCCTCAGAATATGACGATGCCACCAAGCGTCACCAACATGACTTCATCCGCCATGCCTGATTCCAATATGACAAGACCAAGTAATCCTACGACCATGACAACGCAATCGACGAGCGTTACCACAAGACTACATACTCCCCCTGTTAAACAACAGAATGGTACCACAACTAAACCTGAGGTTACAACTGGTTACCCCCAGAATGGTACCACTACAAAACCCGCGACAACAACGGGAGCCCCTCAGGATGGTACCACAGCTAAATCTGTAGGAACAACTGGAGCCCCTCGGGATGGTACCACAGCTAAATCTGTAGGAACAACTGGAGCCACTAAGGATGGTACCACAGCTAAATCTGTAGGAACAACTGGAGCCCCTCGGGATGGTACCACAGCTAAATCTGTAGGAACAACTGGAGCCCCTCAGGATGGTACCACAGCTAAATCTGTAGGAACAACTGGAGCCCCTCGGGATGGTACCACAGCTAAATCTGTAGGAACAACTGGAGCCCCTCAGAGTGGTACCACAGCTAAACCTGTGGGAACAACTGTAGGCAACCGTCAAACCACAGCGTAATATCATCCTCTGTGACTACCGAGGGACCACGGAGTCCTGTCCATACAGTATCTTCAGAGGTGACCATCAAATCATAGAACGACCCCATTAAAATCTGCGGTTTAGGCACCCGACATTGAACTTTTTCTGACGCAATTCCTCTGCTGAAAGTCTTCAGGGCCCTAGTTAATTTTCTGGTGATTATTTTGTCAAGTTAATCAGTTAGAATAAAATCGCTGTATTTACTTGCATGTATTTACCGATTTCCTTTCAATCAATTGTTGTTTCCAATCTATAAGACGAATAAAACTGAATCCATCTACTTAATCTCTACTTTTGATTTTTCATTATCAGTGTTCAAATATTGATGATTGATCATGTTTTCTTGAACATAATGATAAATACAATCGTTATTAGGGTAATGTGGCGCAATGACTGTTCTCTATTCGCCAGCATTGAGAAGACTACACTGCTCATTCAACATTGGGGCGGTTTCTCTATATAACCCTGTACATTGACAACAATTCGGTTTGCCACGAAGGCTAGGTTCCTTAGAACGTGTTTAAGTATAAAGGCTCTCATAGATATGTGTGTATGCAAAACGTGTTCTTGGCATAGGAAAGCTGCGCCATATATGCACGTGTACGCAAATGACAACATGTACAACGCTTGTATAAGTCCTCTGGGCGTTCATCCGGTTGGAGGTGGATGTCAGCAAAATCGAGTAAGTGTGCGCCGGTAGACTGGAAGCCATAATGGAGGCGGATCATCTGCCAGATATTACAGACTGATGTGGATGATTTGATAATGGTGTTACGTGAGATAACAGGGAAATAATTTGCAATCTGACCCAGCATAAGCTCAAGCATGTTGACTTTCTGTAGAGCTGTTTTACGTTGGGGCAAGGGGATGTCCTCGGCATCATCAGTGAATCCACGGAGTGGAGAAGTTTTGGCCCTTTTCTCCCACTGTGAGCCGTCGAGTAGAAACGGAGCAAAATTCTGGTCGAGGGAGAGAGTGTAGCGCAAATTCTGACGCCAATTTTCGAAAGAGTTCACAGTTTCAATTTTATTCAAGCACCACTGTTTTGGTGCCCGATGTGTGGTAGCCATATTAACTAAAGCGATGAGAATATCGGCTGGATGCAAAATGTATGGTACGATCAGTCAAATGTAAATCAACTGCACTGCTGCTCACCTGTATCGTGAAAGACAACGTTGTGACGTTGTGTCGAACCGGAGACGTTGGAACGGCGTCGAGAAAACTGCACTTTCTTTCACCTTTATGGAAGCGAGGGACGTTTCAGACCGCTGCCACCACGCCAAGGTAAGAAGAGGGATGCAACAACACAAAGTAGCCACAGCAGAATACCAATTAGAATGCTTATCCAAGGACTGTTATTACAGACGGAGAAAATCGCAACAACAAAGATGGCGATGTAAACAAAGACAAAAAAAACCCTCGCAAGAGGGCGCTATAACAACTACTGGCGTTGGGATAACAGCATATTAAATGCCATTGACTTGCTGGTATAAAAATCAACCCATTTCCAAGGAAGGATCTTTAGCTGCAAACAACATCTATAAACAGTAATTGAATTTGTATCAATAGTAGATATCTGGTGAATTATCGTAATATCAGACCAAAAGGATATCCAACATATTAGCTCTCACATACTGGCTTGGGATGAGATTGTGATTCGAGTCAGATCGGGGTTATACTTTGTGACTCGTTATAGAGGTATATAATATGTTTGTTAAACCCTTTTCCATTGTCTATTGGTAAAGGAGGTATCATTCGTTAATCAGATCACTCGCTTACTGCGATTGCCACACATTACTTCATTGGTGTTAACATACACGAGCCTCGTCATCAGTTATTTTTGACATACACACCGGAATACCCTCATGCGATGTCTTAGTAAAATCACCATGAATATTAAAAATTATGTCTCTTGAAAGATTAATGGAAATCCACTTTCCCGATGCAAAAGAGTCGGCCATTACCAGTCCGCCATTGTATCACTGCTCGTTTAGTTTCGTACATGTCAGTCTTAGTTTCATGTAATGCAATTGTTCCGTTTAAAAGTTTACACAGTTTTAGACACTTGACCGTTTTACATTATTACGTGGTTGCATTTGCCATTGAATATATCAAGATGACCAATGACAAAGCCAACGTACCACTGTATCCTGTCCGCGGGCTGCATTCCAGAGGCTTGACATGTTACACATCCCAGAAATTCTTATTTGCATATTTTTTAGGTAAGGAAAACATCTGTGAGTATTGGATATCAGAATACACAATGGAAACAATTACTATTGCAGTGGATATCAGTCTTCCGAACACACTAATATAGGCGCACACTATGAATCATAAGCTCACATATATAGGAATGGATGTTAACCGAATCGTTAGGCCCCCATAATGCTTTTGGAAAGAACATTTTGACACATGAACAATCATCTGGGCTTGTAATTCTGCCGCTCCGACCCTGGATAGGGGTTTTGTCATGTAATGACATTTTCAAAATGTGCCGCTATATTTGTTTTGGTGGGGACCTTCTGTAAGCTAAATAGGGGATAAGAATTCATTACCATAGGTCAAGAACCCAGGCCTAATACCAACAACATACAAGGTTATGTAATGGTTTTATTACAGGGATTCTTCTATTGTATAGAGATCAATGAAACCAAAACCTACCCAACCTAACACATCAGCAACACCGTCAACAGTCTCGGTTACCAAAGTGTATCTGCGTGCTTACAACTTCTTTAATAAGTCTACAAAATACAACGCATCATAAAGATATCCATTTACCATCTGCCGAAAGTTCGTGATATTGTACGAGGTCAGACGTTAAATCATGTTTCGTCAGTACATGCACCATTCCATTCTCCCGAGCAGAGGAAACACGAGTACCTCTGCCTCAGTGCGATAGGATCATTTTTGCCCCAAGATATTACTACGCTATTTGCCGTTTAATTGATTATTTGTGTAATCAGTATTTAGCATGGGTAATTATATTTTTTTAAATACAATCACAACCTCTATAGCACTTGGTATATATATTTATTTTCAGAACTATTTCGCGTCAGCGTCAGTGCAATCGTCCCCACGAGCGCTGCGGTTCGCTAAACAACAATGGCATCGACGAAGCCTTCGTGAAATTGTCATTTGTCACTGTTAAGTGTATAATGACGACTTGGGAACGGATCCGAGCATAGACAGCAACAAAACTTGCGGAGTGAATTGGTGTGACATTGCGTCGCCAGGTGAGAATGCTGCCCCTGTTTACATCGAAACCGATACTGCGCCCTTTCAGAAAGCGCGCGACCGGGTAGTCGAGGACAGGTCAAATTCACAGTGCTTCCTTGCCTGTGGCAGAGATTGATTGCATGGGTACGAGCAGCATTCTCTGCTCAGGAGAGTGGCACCATTCTAGCAAGTTTATTCACTCTATCCAACTTAACAACGTTAAATATTTACATTTTGTGGTGACATTGCATATATCAGGAGACTTCAGATTAAGCAAACGGTTTGCATAGTTTTACGAAATGAGATCGTCCTCTGATGTCAATGATGTGGACACACTGACGCAGTGGGTCGGTGATTAGAGTGTTGGTTGTCCACACCATCGTTTACCTATATCATTAACCCTGCAACGACCTTTCACAAGTATATAAAGTACAGTTTCACCAACCTCAGATATTCGGTTTGCTGGATTCGGACATGGTGCTGCTTCTTCTCGGTTTGTGGTCACTACTGGCCGTCGGTGTGGATGGCCAGGGTCGGCTAGTAGAGCCCCCGAACAGATCCAGCTTGTGGAGGTTCGGCTATGGAACACCAGCTAACTATGACGACAACAGCCTCAACTGCGGAGGATTCTATGTAAGATTGATATTAACTTATTTCGTTTGCACAACGGTTTGATTCAACCATATCGAAATGCTTTCTGGTTTTTAGCCTCTTCAAAAACCGCATAACTTTACATCTGTGATGCAAAACTACCTCAAACAAACGATATTTTTTTATCTGCTAAACGAGGTTGTTCCTGACAAACACGACAAACTATCTCAAACAAGACAAACTATCTCAAACAAGACAAACTATTTCAAACACGACAAACCATCTCAAACACGAAAAACCATCTCAAACACGACAAACATCTGATTCAACCATATCGAAATGCTTTCTGGTTTTTAGCCTCTTCCAAAACCGCATAACTTTACATCTGTGATGCAAAACTACCTCAAACAAACGATATTTTTTGATCTGCTAAACGAGGTTGTTCCTGACAAACACGGCAAACTATCTCAAACAAGACAAACTATCTCAAACAAGACAAACTATTTCAAACACGACTAACTATCTCAAACACGAAAAACCATCTCAAACACGACAAACATGTGACTGCATTTTCCCTCGGTCACTGCATTAGTGCCACTAACCATTAGGGATTGACCATCATTCCTTTAATCTTCATTCGGATATCTCTGTAAGCTATCTGCCGGTTGTTTTCCAGCAACAATGGAGTGTGAACGGAGGGAAGTGTGGTGTATGTGGTGACCCGTATAACGGGGCTCGCCAACACGAGGATGGTGGCCAATATGCCAGCGGCATCATAACGGGAAACTACGAAGAAGGCCAGGTGATCAAAACGCAGGTCCTTATCACGGCTAACCACCTGGGCTGGTTTGAGTTCCGGATCTGCCCCCTCCAGCAAGTGTCTGACTACAAGAGTGTAGAGCAATGTTTGGACGAGTAAGTATACAAATAGTATTGTGTCATTCACACAAAAATGTCATACATCTTTTTCATCGCTGTTTAAATATTTGAGACATGATCATCCTTATTTACATAAATCGTTATTGCCTACTTGTGTGCAGGAATGTTCTCGAACTAGCTGATGGCACTGGAGTCAGATACGACTTGGGCACTCGCCGTGGTGACATCACCGTGGATCTAGTCCTGCCCCCTGGTGTTGTCTGCAAGAACTGCCTCTTCCAGTGGAAATGGCAATGTGGTAAGTTTCTGCTGTTCATGTGTAATGTATTTCGCCTGATGTTAACTGCACATTCAGTAGCATAACAGCAATATCGTCCCAGGTTACCATCTCAGACAGATCATCAAAATTTCGGATTATCTATCTTGTTTTAGGAAATAATTGGGGAAGCAATGCACGTGGAGAAGGTTGTTTGGGTTGCGGTCCACAAGAAGAGTTCTATAGCTGTGCTGACATTGCTGTTCAGCCCCGTGGTGGCTGGGATGATGTCACCCCTACCCCGGCGCCATCCATGCCGTCTACCATAAAAGCAAGCACAACAACTCAATCACCACCACTTACAGCAGCTCCATACACGCAGGTATGTAAGGCCACTGGTGCCTGGGTCGGACAGCAGGCTGTAGACATGTGGTGTGTCATAAACTGTGCTAAAGGATTCTGTCCATCAAGTCACTGTATTTGTGCACGAGTCATACCGTCAGCTGGTCCACGCACTACAAAGTCCAACACAAACTCTGCGAGTTCCACTACAAGTCCACAAGCTCTCTCATCGACCATATCGAGTGCGACTACCAGATCGTACACTCCCGCAAGTCAGCCACAAAACACGTCCGCCGTTCAGAATGTTACCATGACATCTTCTGGCCCAACACGCCCTGTGAATATCTCAAGTTGGCCAACAGCTGGTACTCCACAAACTAGACCAAGCAACCCCACTTCCGTACAAACAAACCCATCAAAAACCACCACGGTACCAAACACAAGCACTCCACAACCAGATCCTACCACCACCATTCCCTCTTCCGTACAAACAAACCCATCTAATTCCACTAAGGTGCCAAACACAAGCACTCCACTACCAGAGCCAAGCACCACAATTCCCTCTTCCGTACAAACGAACCCATCTAATTCCACTAAGGTGCCAAATACAAGCGTTCCACAGCCAGAGCCAAGCACCACAATTCCCTCTTCCGTACAAACGAACCCATCTAATTCCACTAAAGTGCCAAACACAAGCACTCCACAGCCAGAGCCAAGCACCACAATTCCCTCTTCCGTACAAACGAACCCATCTAATTCCACTAAGGTGCCAAACACAAGCCCTCCACTGCCAGAGCCAAGCACCACAATTCCCTCTTCCGTACAAACGAACCCATCTAGTTCCACTAAGGTGCCAAACACAAGCACTCCACAGCCAGAGCCAAGCACCACAATTCCCTCTTCCCTACAAACGAACCCATCTAATTCCACTAAGGTGCCAAGCACAAGCACTCCACAGCCAGAGCCAAGCACCACAATTCCCTCTTCCGTACAAACGAACCCATCCTATACCACTAAAGTGCCAAACACAAGCCCTTCACAGCCAGAGCCAAGCACCACAATTCCCTTTTCCGTACAAACGAACCCATCTAATTCCACTAAGGTGCCAAACACAATCACTCCACAGCCAGAGCCAAGCACCACAATTCCCTCTTCTGTGCACACGAACCCATCTAATGCCTCTGCGGTGCCAAACATAAGCACTCCACAGCCAGAGCCCACCGTGACACCTTCCTCTGTCCCAGTAGACCCTTCCAGTGACCCATCAAATCAAAATAACACCACCACCTCCACATTCATCATGACATCCGAGAAACAGCAGAATGGTACCTCAGCACCCACAACAAGTTGTTTGGTTTATAAAGCTATAAATGGAAGCCAAGAAGATTTCCTCGATTCCTACTGCCAGATCACCTGCAACCTCTCCCCCGCCGATTGTCCCCTCGACACATGCGAATGTGATGAAGATGATGACGGTATGTCTGCCACTGCTTCATGCCCAGCTCTGAATATCTATTCAGATTTACCACACTTCCACCAGTTTTGCACCCTGCTGTGTGTGGCTGGTACATGTGATGACCGCTATTGCATCTGTGATTAAGTTCGATTAAGCTACATCCGATGCTGATGGAACAATTATATTAATGGTCGATAAATTCCAACGCACTCATAATGTGCTGTTTTCTGTGTTACATGTCATCCTCGTTACATTTTAGAGACTGATTTTCCTTTTGATTCCTCTGCTCGTTTAATCAATGACACCAACAATAAATAGAAAGCAATCGAAACCAATTTATATGATCTAGAACAAAGACAACAACAGGTACATGCATAATATCATACAGGAGCTTTGTAAGGCCAGTGAATAAGATAATTTTCCCAATTTCTCTCAAGAATATATCACTGTTTTTCTTAACTTAGATTGCACATTATGATGGCACCTCACACCTAGGTAAGTAATTGCACTTTGCCTTGATAAGCATAGAATGGCTGTTCCATGCGCTTATATATATATATATATATATATATATATATATATATATATATATATATATATATATATATATATATATATATATATATATATATATATATATATATATATATATATATATATATATATATATATAAGTATATATATATATGTGTGTGTATATATATATATCAATGATATATATGTATATATCCGTATATACATATACATATTTATATTCAATATATATATATATATACACATATATATATCTATGTATATATATATATATATATAAACATATATATAAACACACATATATATATATATACATAGATATATATATATACATATATATATATATATATATATATATATATATATATATATATATATATATATATATATATATATATATATACGATATATATATCGATTGATAAGACGATAAGTAAATTGATAGATAGAGAGATAGATGGATAGATAACCAATAGAATGGTTTTCCATCGTTGATGCGCAAGATGCTGTTTTTTGCGATGTACGCAACATATCCCGATCAGAACCTTAGATTAATGAGTGAATTAGTGTAATGAAGATATACCCTCTCATGATATATAACAGAAGCTTAATTTATTCAACTTACCTGAAGACATTGATTGATAAACAAGAATCGATCAAACCTCTTCGTATCCACAGTGGCAATTGAGCGTGATGATTCAGGGTTACGATTATCTGTTGTCATTATGCCGTCAAAATTGTAGCCAGTCAACTAATTCCTGTTTCAAGAAATGTTTGAAGAATGGTATCTTTGCAAATAAAGTAATCGACAAATTGACCTAACAAACAGTCAGAACGCAGCTGTGAAAGTAATGACGTCATATATATTGGCAGCCGTCTGAATCGGCATGACTAAGTGCGTCAAGAAGGGTGGACAGCAGAAATCGTGACCTCATCATATAACATTAATTCATTCGTGTAGAAGAAACATATAGAAAGATCCGTGTTTGCCCAACCTTAACCCTTAATACACAAACCATGCGAGGAGATTCAATATGTACCTCACGATATTTTTGTTTGTTGAAATGAGTGACGCTTTGTTCTTCCATGAGATTGAACTCGGACAACATTTTAGTCAACTGTTTCAAGTGGGTGAGTCAACGAAGCGTGAGTCGGTCGACTCGCCCTCTATTTACCTTCGATCGGTCGGTGCAGGTAAGATTTTTAACTAGGTATATATAAATGGTTGATCCACGACCTCAGAATATTCACGTTATCACAGGTGTAATGAGTCGGTTGGATATGATTGCGTATATTGTGGGACTATGGTGTCTCTTCGCTGTTCACGTGAAAGGACACGGACGACTGGTGGAGCCACCTAACAGATCCAGCTTGTGGAGGTTCGGCTATGGAACACCGGCTAACTATGACGATAACGGCCTCAACTGCGGCGGGTTCTATGTGAGTTTCTCTGAAATGTGTTTGTTACTATTGCGTGTGGATGTCTATATTGAGATAGTGGATTGAGTGGAAGGGACTTTATTTCTCCACAAAGAGGTAACATATTAAATGGTCATTTAATGTGCTTCGTACACATTGTTTCATTACATACAACCATTGATTCAGATATGGCACGTTCAGTGTCATTGATTACATATCAACACAAGTAAAAGCACAGATATAGGTGTATAAGTAGGCCACACACTGTTTATAAAGAATGGAACAAACGAAACAAAGCCCATCTTGTCAAATGCTCTGTATGACTCGTGATTAATACACCAGCCTTGTGTGAATGCCGGGCACACGTGTGGTCCAGTAAATATAGTGCGTTTAACACCGTGCTATTGTATAAGATATAAGCGGCTCATGTGTATCCAATATGCATGCAATATCACCCTGTCGTGCTGTTGTTTTCCAGCAACAATGGAGTGTGAACGGAGGGAAGTGTGGTGTATGTGGTGACCCATATAACGGGGCTCGCCAACACGAGGATGGTGGCCAATATGCCAGCGGCATCATCACGGGAAACTACGAAGAAGGCCAGGTGATCAAAACGCAGGTCCTTATCACGGCTAACCACCGGGGCTGGTTTGAGTTCCGGATCTGCCCCCTCCAACAAGTGTCTGACTACAAGAGTGTAGAGGAATGTCTTGACGAGTAAGTTAATGGTGTTCTTCTTCAGGGAGACATCCCTTCAGGGTTCCGCAAATAATTCATTGTACACCAACTCACTAGCAGCATGGCTGATAAGTCGCTCTTTGGTGTGAATTCAAATAATACTGACAGATCGTCCCTGGCTGATTGGTTACACTTTATCAGTACGAATTCAAATATAACTGAAAGTCGGTGGATATCTAAATGTTCCCAAATCACCATATTGGTACTTGAGCAGCAATAGCGATGATTTTTTTGCGTTCCAGTAGTTTTTACTGCGAATTTCATCATGTTCATTTCTTTTGATCAGATTTACAAGTACACCACCGTTTCCCATCTATATTTCCATAGAATTGTCTATATATTTGCTCTGGGTGAAATTGTAATACCCAACTATCCCTCATGTTTGAATGATGATTTTGTATTCACCCGTGAAATGTTGATCTGTGTGAAGGAATGTTCTGGAACTGGCTGACGGCACTGGGGTCAGATATGATTTAAGCACTCAGCGTGGTGACGTCACCGTGGAGCTGTTCCTGCCTCCTGGCGTTGTCTGCAAACACTGTCTCTTGCAATGGAAATGGCATTGTGGTAAGTATGATTACTGTTGCGGCTTACCCTTTATAGCGTAGCATTACAATTACTCTTACATTTGCCCTATAATGTCGCCAGATTGTTTACACCTGAATATTACATATATAATTACTCCCGATTATTTGGGAGCAATTCTATTCTCGTAAATAACTTGGTATAGTTTTGTATAAATGTGTGCCCACGCAATACCTGTCATTCATTGCTCAGATGTATGGGCTTGACTTAGTAGTTACCCTGTACATTAACGGCTATATCTCCTCAGCCACTTCTATATTTTGTAGTTCTTTCGTATGCCTGGGCAGCCACTTTTATCATTTTTGCTCATATTCTGGGGTATTGCTCCATCTTGTTTCCGATCTTACATCTTAACAATCACTGCACTATATTTTTGTTAATAACCACACCCACACTGTCAAGTCTGATTTATAACTTGCCTGAATGTTATACGCTTGAATTCAATTACCTTTAAAATTACATTACTAACTAGATATCACGTGAAATGAACAAAATGATAGCACGATTAGTGATATATTGTAAAATTCATTTACCCTCTCACATTTATTTCATACTGTGTGTATTAGGTAACAATTGGGGAACAAGTGCAGGAGGGGTCGGCTGTGTGGGTTGCGGCGCTCAGGAGGAGTTCTATGGTTGTGCTGACGTCACGATTCAACCGCGTGGTGGGTGGCATAATACATCATCAACACCACCCGCGTCCACGACGCCATCAACCCGAAAACCAAGCACCACAGACCAGCCGCCTCCTCTTACGGTAGCCCCACACAAGCAGGTGTGCAAGGCTACAGGTGCATGGGCGGGCCAGCTAGCTATAGACATGTGGTGTGAGTCCAACTGTGCTAAAGGATACTGTCCGTCCAGTCATTGCGTGTGTTTACGTGTTGAGGAAGTTGGCAGCAGCACACAGACCGTTACTGACCCCTCATCAACACCCACTGGACAGAAGAAATGTGCGGCTACTGGTGACTGGTTGGGGGACAGCAGAATGGATGAGTGGTGTGTGGCCAACTGTGCTAGCGGTTACTGCCCTGCTTCTTATTGCGCATGCGTAACTAATCCCTCCACGTCGAGTGCTGCTTCTACAAGCACCCCCTCTCCATTTTCGACACAGCCTACAACTCCTAACAGGACTGTAAATGCTTCCACTACAACCACATCCACTATAACTGCAACCACTTCGCCGCAGAATGTTACAACGACATCAAGCAACGTCACTCACTTCTCGCTGAATGTCACAACGACTCCATACAAAGTTACTGAGACCCCACAGAATGCTACAACGTCGCCATACAACGTTACTGAAAACCCACATATCACAACATTGGCGTCACAAAACGTCACTGGAAACTCACAAAATGCTACAACGCAGAATGTCACTAGAACCCCACAGAACACTACAACGACGCCTTACAATGTAACTGAAACCTCACAGATTGCTACAACGATGTCATACAACGTCACTGAAACCCTAAAGAATGCTACATCGACGTCATACAACGTCACTGATACACCACAGATATCTACGTCGAGGCCATACGACACTGCTGGTAACGCTGTTAGTACAAGACATACAGTCACCCAGGTTTCACAGAGCGCCACCATGTCTGCCTTAAACAGTTGTGCCGTTTATAAATCCATTAATGGAACTGGTGGTAGCTTTTTCGATTCTTATTGTCACATTACATGCAGCCTCTCGCTCGCAGATTGTCCCCTGGACTCGTGCACATGCGCCGACAATGGTGACGCAACACCGCCTACCACATCATGCAGGCCACTCGATGAGTATGCAGACTTGCCATACTTCGACCAGTTTTGTTCGTTGATGTGCATCGCTGATGCCTGTGATGACGAATATTGTAGCTGTAAATGATTCTCCTTAAAACCTGATTATCTTCAGAAAAAAACCAAATCATTTTGAGTTATCTTATATCTATCGATCGTTTGATTTTCGGCTTCTTAGACAAATTATTGCTGGCGATGTTTATGATATGATTACTACCTTGGTGATTAGAGGTTTAAGTTCAATAAAATGCATCAATGTGTTTTTCAACAACGAACTGTTTATTATCTTACGCTATTTGTATTACGGATCCCACCAATCAGTGGCCTAGCAATATATATGAGAAAACACCACACATAAAACAATTGATGAACTTAACTTACAAATAGGTAGATTGATCCAAGATCCACGACTTTTCATCAAGATAAGTTTTATCAATATTTATACATAGCAGACAGATACACAGATAGAATTGGGTGAAAACTAATCTGTTTTATTGATGCAACAAATACAATTAGATAATTGTATAATTAAGACTATCGGAATGTTTGTTGATGATGAAATTGACAATGGCTAAGTGATGAGTCGTGGTGTTTTCTGCTGGTTCTGGTTTCTTTCCTCTTTGTCCTTTCCTTCCATCCGTGACTCTATCTAAGACGTAAGTTTCAACTTATTTCACCTCAAAAACACACCAGCCATGTAAGACACATGCGCTATTTTTCATCAACCTGGGTATTTTACGCGATTCCTTTGATTGAAGATTATCGTGGGCAAAAATGTCAAAAGGGCATTGTTAGTATCATGAGCTGTTCATTAATCTAAATCATAGTGTAAAATACAAGCATGAATAAGCCACGACGACAAATAAATTATGCCTTCTTATTTTTAAATCATAATATTTCGACGATCTCTTTTTCACAATTGAACCCAGTCTCAACACCTACTGTCGACTCCAATCCCTGGCCCCTATCGTTTAATTTGCCTGAGATTTATCCCAAACAAATCCCTTGAGCTGAAATGGACTCGGTTATCGCAAACAGGAACATCCATGCTTCGTTGATTTATAATGTTATACTCTAGCCAATGATTTTCATGATTGTCCTTATTTCGCAATTCGTGGTCGCTGGGATATTTTCTCGGCATAAATAGATTTTTTGAGCGTACGTAAAGTATAATAGATGTATACCTCCCATCGCTGAATATTAATAGTATGAAGACACATGGATCATTCCTTAATACTGTTATCGATAAAGTCATACCTGATTGGAACTCCAAATTTATATGGTGCTAATTTTTGTTTTATTTCTAGCAGTGTTGGAACTTTATTCATATAATTCAACTTTTTAAGGGAGCTAACATTAGCTCTTGCGAACCAAGTTCGGGAGCTGCTGTGGCGGCCGCTCTTGCAAGGTATTAACACCTGACGTTGATATGTTGAACACTGCTAACACTTCGAGTGATGTGAGCATTATGATATTCCATGGATTATAAATCACTGTATGCGTTATGATGTGAACCTATGGATAAAGGAAATAACTGACGACAGCACCAAAGATTTGATAGCTGTGATCTCTGTGAAACTATAAGCTGCTTCATAACGGCCTTAACTGGCTCCTTAACACCTTTCCATTGAAGCACTCTAGTCATTTCTAAGAGACTCGGTGACTATGAATCACTATATGGCTTAAAAGTGTTGTCGTGAGTTCGGTCCCATCAAAAGTACAGTGCTAGAAATTTAGAATTTTCTTCAGTGTCTGTTAGTATGGCAAAAAAAAAGTGTTGCTCCGCGTTGAAATATTTTTAAGCTTTCGGCATAACCTGCATTTAACAAATCATGTGGAGTGCTAAATATATTTTATGTATTGTATTGGACGAGATGATTATCGTTTTCAACGATATTTTTCGTTGCTATTCTTCCACTCCGTTCGCCCATTTCGTACACAACCCTGAATCTTCGGTAAGGAGAAAGACTTCGACACGCACTTGTGGTGATGGGGGAACCATTGAGTCACATAGCTACGAGTCGCATGATTCATGCAGTCTGGGTGATGTACATCAAACATGAATATTATTCAAGCATCTTTATAAAATTATGAAACCAAACCCAATATAGGATAACTCCCATCAACAGAAACCGAAAGCATTTTGTAAGTGTTTTGGAGCTGCCGGATTGTCGATAATCGCATATCCGTAAAAGTACAGGACCTCTCCTTGGTGACGAGGTTGCTGCCTCGTTTTGGATTACGGTTGCGAAGCTAAACAACATGGACGACTAGGTGCCCGGAGGTTGTAGTTTGATAATGTAAGGTTTAAGGGAAACAGGTTTGTCTTTTTTTCATTCTAGTGTTGATTATTGTTTATTAAAGGACCTCCATAAACTTGAGCAACACCAAAATCGTTGGTAACCAATAAAGTTAAACCAGTCTCATGACTCTGGTCTGACTTATTTATGACGGTGACACTGACGCCTTACGCCTAGATTATGAGTAGATTTACTTGGGCGAAGTGTCCTTGCCTGTAAATTGTGTTATAAAGTAAGTCTATTCTGCTTATTTTATTTTCCCGTCCGCAGGGATTTAGATTCGGGGGGTCACTTAAGGCAATAGAGGTAGCATATATGTGCCGCGCGACGGGGTATGTTTTTTTACTCCTCTCGGCTTGTACGACGGGTTTTGTTGGGCCTCGTACTTGTACGACGGGGTATGTTTTCCAGCTGCAATCTGTACGACAGGTTTTATGGGGGGCTTCGTGTTGTACGACAAGGCATGTTTTTCTCTTCCCATCCATACAGCGAGTTTAATATACATTTTGTTTCAGTATGTCGATATTTTCTCCTGGGATTTCCCACTGACTGTTGACAATAAATAGTCAATTACATATCCAATGAATGGTCCCTGGGTGACGTGCTCGACCGTGCGTAGGCGCAAAGTTGTAACTGCATGTAATCAGAAATCAACTGATGAAATTTTGGGGAATTGTCCGACGACGTAAAACGGGTTATACATTTGCATGATACCTTGTATGACAGGGTACACTTTTTGCCATTTTCACCTTGTATGATATGCTTTTTGTCATGTTCACCTTGTACGTTGGGTTATACTTTCGCATAATACCTTGTATGACTGGATATGCTTCGCCATTTTCACCTTGTAAGATGGGTACGGGTGTTCGAGATACCGCAGCACACCCCTACCCTGGGGATTTAGATAGCCACGGCTTGTTTTTCGGCCTAAACTTGTTGCTCACCCTCTTGGCCCGGTCGGACGGTGGTCGGTACCAGGCAGCATGCTGCAAAGTAGCCCAGTGCCAGCCCTAACTATTGTTGTCTTTCCATATGTCAAGCAAACATCTGTAGACTCACAATCTTCCACCTCGTTGACTTTTATAGTCAATGACATGATTGATAAACCATCCATTGTGATTATTTTTTTTGTCATAGAGTGCTTGATGATTTATTAAGATAGTCAACGTTTCTCATTATATATGTACAATTGCAGAAAGAAAAAATTGGTGAACATATTTGCCGCTACTCCGCTCAAGCTTTTACCATTCAGTAAGAAGGCAACAATGTGCATTATCTAGAAATTGCTACCTTGACCAGGTTAGCACTCATGTCCTGAGTGCTTGTTCATTGCCCAGGATCATGTTTTGAACATCGTTCTGGTTAGATACACTCCATCATATGTGGCAAGGCATAGGGTAGGATGCTACTGCAGTCATAGCAGCCGATGGTAGGTCTAGCTGCAAAGATGATATCCAACGCAATGGCAACAGTTATGTTTCGAGTAGCCTACTTTTTACATCAACGTTCTGTACCACATATCTATATGGATCTAGAATGGAGATGATAACATTGCACCCAGCAGTATTTTGGTTATCTGCTGTTGTGTGATTGTTTATCATGAGTAACTTAAACCTTGAGAATAGCAACTTTCAAGTATGGCAGAGTCTTGTTGCTCTAAAACAACCATGATATTGGAGATCTTTTGACGAAATCTCATACAGGAGCTTACCCATATCATTCATACATTTGATTATTCATATTTATGTTTTGTGTGTGCATTGTGTATACTTGGAACTCTGATTTATTAACTTAGCATTAGCTTAGAATGTTGCAGGACACAAATAAGAAATGTTGCAGGGCTATTCATATTCAACCAACCGATATATGTTGTCAATTGTTTTGACACTGTTAAATTGGCTTAGGCTGTTAATGCAACACCAAGACTGAATGAGAATAAGCTATTAAACTTACAACATTTATTCCCTTGAAATAAATACAGCTATTATTATATATTTTGTTGTTGCTTTGATTGCAATGCATGTTGATGTTTTCAGGTAACATAGCATCATGCCCATTGCTCAGACACGACTGGAAACTCTCCAGATTTGCAAACTACTGCAATGTGTTAGACAGCAGGAAAAGGACCAAGTGGAGAAACTAACTGTCAATGGGGTTCCACACCTTATTAACTACAATGAACCAAATGATGGTGAAACAGCCGTCAATATTGCAGCAATTGCAAATGACGATGAAATGATAGAGTTCCTGTTGGAGCTTGGGGCACATCCAGATGTGGTTGACTTCAAAGGCAGATCTGCAGTTATGCGGGCTGCAGAATATGGCCATGTTCAGTGCATGGAAAAACTAGCCAAGGCCGGTGCAGATATGAAATTGAAAGATTTAGATGGAAAAGGTAAATACTTTCTACATGAACCATGTTTTATTGATTAAATGTCAACCTTTAACAAATTACTTCCAAACTTAAAATTTTAAATACATGTGGCACATTACGTTTGCTATATAGTGTATAATCTATCTATTTGACACTGCTCCTAACAAGCTTCAGTGGGACTTCAGAGGTAATGATTTTATTGGAGCAGTTCACAAAACTCGCAGTCAATTCACAAATTTCAACTTCACTTTATGGTCCTCAACTTTATGGTCCTCATCAATGAGGATGAAGACATTCCAATGCATCAGCCATGCATGTGTCACTTAGCCTGATGCATTTTTTGTCAACTTCACGAGAATACAGACCAATTCCGTTTTGCTAACCATGGTCTTTGTAATGTATTGTATGGTATACCTTTTATAGCATAATATCATAAACTGACATGCTTATGATGTCATGTCTATGATGCTATGTTTACTTCAGTTCTTTTCACTTATGATACAGGAATAAGACCTATGCGGCATGGTAGATCTGTTGACAATGCAGCCTTTTGATATCCCTCATAGATAAATGTTGTACAATATTTTCTATAATTTTAATGAAAAAATTTCTTTGAACTTCCTGGCTCATATTATTATTAATCAACTATGCATGAAATGATATCTGCATATTTTGCAGGTGTGATATTCTACGCTATCTCCCAAACACAGAGACATCAGAAATGTCTTCAAATAGCATTAGCCCATGGCGCAGAGTACAACAATGTTTCTAACGATGGAATGCCAGTCTTTGTCTATGCTTGCGAGACGGCCAAAGAAAATGAAGAAATGTGCTTGATGCTGCTGAAAAAAGGGTCGGATCCTAACTTAAAAAGCGAGGTAGAAAAACTTGTGAATAAAACATCTTAAAGGAAACAACTATTTTCTCCTGACAAAATAGTTGCTAGAATCTATATTGAAAACATAATATTGATCCATATTCTATCATAATGTCATTGTGTTTCTTTACAGAAAACGAGGCGTACTGCCCTGATGGCCGCCTGTGCCAGTGGTAGTGCTAAGGTGACTCGAGCTATACTCGAACGTGGGGCAGAAGTCAATGAGAACATGATCCGCACCAAGATACATCCAGCACACGAGGCTGCAAAAGGGGGACATCTGGATTGTTTGCAAGCCATGTCAGCATTTGGTGTTCTCTTTGACCAGTATACAGACCAGGGAAACTCTCCTATTCATCTTGCAGCTGAGAATGGCCATGCTCTTTGCTGCAAATTTCTCTCGCAAAGAGGTAATTAATGTATTCTATTGTCAAGTTTCAGGCTAATATAAGCATGTTCCTCATCAAATGTTTCACTGCTTATTCTTTAATTTATTTTTCAATAATTTGTTGAACAGGATGCAATCCTAAACCAAAGAACAACGACGGCAATCAGGCACGTGTTGTTGCTAAGGATAATGGCCACAAAGAGGCTATCAAAGAATGTCGTAAAGCAGAAAAGTCATTTGGAAAAATTGGCAAAAACAATGAGCCATGGGCTGTGGCACTGTATGACTATTGTTATGAGCGTCAGACAGCTCTTGCTGACTTATTTAAGAAGTTTGATGCTGATGAGTCTGGAATGGTTCCCAGAGAGGACTTTGTGGAAGGTTTGCAGAACATGGGAGCCCCTATTCCCGAGGAAACTGACCTCAAGAAGATCCTTATGGCTCATGAAAAGTCACGCGATGGAGGGGTGGATTACAATGACTTCCTCTCTGGCAAAAAGTACATTAATAAACTATACCTAATGAGTGCATTTGATGGAAAGAAAAAGAAAAAGAAGAAGGGAGGGGGGAAGAAAAAGAAGGGAAAAACAAAGATACCATTGCCAATATGCACTCAGCCTGATGGTGAGCGAGCAGAGAGTGGTGGGCCACCTCAAGTATATATTCCTAGACATATCCACTTCACGGATACAGGGCGCTTTGACCGAGATAAGCCTCCCAAACATCCCCTAGAAGACGACTCTGCTTGGTACCTGCATCACCCAGAGAGAACATGGATGAATATCAATGATGCCTCAAGGCATAAAGATACAGACACACTTAAGGATGCTTTTGGGAATGGCACAGATGTGAACACCAGGGATAAATACTTCAAGACTCCTCTCATGGTGGCAGCAATGAGTGGCAAGATAGATGTGGTCAAGTTCCTGGTGGAGAATGGGTAAGCATGTCAGCATTACATGGATTGGATACTGATTTATCATAAATTAACTACAAAGTGCTGGCTTAACAGGCAACTAATATTCCAGAAACAGGGTTGAAAGTGACCATTGGTCTGTTGGTAGTCAACAACAAATCGGTGGTGTGGGTTTTATATCTTTTTCCTCCTTGTCACACACCTGGCCATGTCAGTCCATTGCTTCTTGTCAACTTTTCTTGATGATTGTCATGTGTCTCCACTACCCCTTGTAATGTCACCCCCTTACCACCCCACTGCCCTCTTACACGTCTACCTATTACCCTTTTTTATGTTGTCTCAATATTCATAGTCATGGAACCCCTTTACTCCTTGTTATGTTGCCCCACACCTGCTTGTCAGCTTTTCCTTGTGATGCTTCCCCACACCCCCTTGATGTCTCCTGCTACTGCTTGCTTATATCACCTTGCCATCCTTATTCCTTGCCTTTTGGGCAAATTCAAAATAAGCCTTTTAAGGGTTGTTTTTTCCCAGAATAAATTCAAATAACTGGTGTTAATTTTTGTTTCAGGGCTGACATCAATGCCACAGACAATTTCAAATGGAGCCCTATTCACTTCGCCTGTCATGCTGGTATGCGTGACATTGTTGAATTTCTTCTGGACAAAGGGGCGGACCTAGAAGCCAGGACAATGAGCCAGGCCACACCACTGATGCGTGCTATTGAGAGTTCCAAGCCAGAGGTTGTACAGTACCTAATTGACAAAGGAGCCAAGGTGCAAGTAGAGAACAAAAAAGGTACATTATTTGTGATTAAAGATAACATATCATTACGACATTGGAGAGGATAAAATGTGCTGATTTAGTTTAATCATTATTTTTGCTGTCATGTGCTCAGGTCATAACCCAGTGGATATAGCTGCATCCTGGGCTGATCCTCGTGTGTATGACATCGTGAAGACTAAATGGGACAGTTTACCAGCTCCAAATGACAAGAAGAAAGGAGGCAAGGGGAAGAAAGCGGCAGGGAAAAAAAGACCTAACTCAGGACCTAGTGCAACAGACGGCAAGGTATGATCCTTACATTTACAGGTGTGATCAGTATGTAAGACATTGGTGTGGGAAATAGCTTGTCTCATTAGATCAACAGATGAAGGGAATGACCTATGTGCACTATTTATCTAACAGTTACATATTGTGCATATTGGTCTGGTACATAATTATTGCGCTATGACCTTCTATATACATGCACTCTGTGTTGGGTTTTACTGGGGCTTTTTTAATGCTAGAATCATTCATTTTACCTGGTATATTTATTTATGGTTGTAGATATTAGCTTGTAAATGTGGCATGTTCAACTCCCAATGCAGAAGTGCTGTGTGCCGTTTCAGAAGATAGCATAACTTTTATACATTGCCACGTTATTTCCAAACATAAACCTTTATGGAACATTATGCAGCATGTGCAATTCCTCTACATCTTGGTATCTTCTGAAATAGCGTACAGCTCCTTGCAAGTCACGGAGTACACCTATATTCAAAGGAACGGAAATTTAACCAAAATAGTATTTAACAACTGATAAGAATAAAGATTGCATTTGATAAAGACATTTGGGTGATCTAGGATTCTGATGGAGAACAAGATGTAGAGTGAGAAGCAAGTAAGCCAGCTTACACACAAGTGCTCCATATATGGTCATGTGTTGAAATAACTTGGGCATTGTTTGCTAAGCTGTCTGACACTGTGAAGAGAGAGTGAATTCAAAGCACATTCCCCAGAACATCTGGAGTACCCCACTAAATTTGAAAAGAATTTGTGCAACTGTTATTCATTAGTGGTGGATTAAGAAACAACTTTGGAGGATGAAATTGTATAGTTATTTGTGAGCAATACAAACAGGCAGTATTCAATTTGGTACAAGAAATGCTGTCAATTTGGTGAAACTGAGCTTGCTAAATTCACTCTCTGCACAACTGGTGTCGACATGAAGGTATTGCTAATTCATCCGTTTGAGAAACAAGCTTTGGGTGATTAACATTTCCTGGCTTTCATTTGAGCATATGATGTTGCAGTGATTCGGCACACAGCACCACCCTGCTTCTGTTCCCTCTGTTTTAATGTGGTAATGATTTGAATCTTTATTTACCTGTACATAAATTCCAACTAACCCATTGTCTGTGGACATACAGTCTTTGATCTATGTTCCCTGTTTTTAATCGGCCATGATTATAAAAGATTGGCCATGATTAAAAATGATTGGCCATGATTAAAAATGATTGGCCATGATTATAAAAGATTGGTCATGATTATAACAGATTGGCCGTGATTATAAAAGATTTGTCATGATTACTAAAAAAGTTGGCTTTGTTGATAAATGATCAGCCATATTTATAAAAAAAGGTTAAATTGATAATTAGTTAATCATGATATATTCATATCAATGTCTGGTTCGAATTGTTGTTGTGTGTTAGTAATTAAGTGCATTTGACAAAATGAAATCCTCATTTTGATAAGTGCTGAATAATTGGCTGTGGAAATCTGAGTATGAAGGATTCAATCATGTTAGTTTATAATCCCCACCTTTTATCTTTTGGTAATATTTAACGGTGTTCATAACAAATATCGGTGTATATCAATTTAAGGAGGCAGTGCCATTAAAAAAACCATGATTTTATCCTCACATTTCCAACAACCTAGAACAACATAGCTACCATTGTCTGTGTATATGCTACAGTTCTGTGCTCTAGTTCTCACATGTGAAGCAACAGTTCTTGTACCTGGCAATCATTCATTATTGACAGCACAAAGTAAACAGGACTACCTAGACTAGGCTATTGCCGGGTAAACAAATCTGTGAGGATGACCTCTTTTGCCCCCCCCCCCCCCCCACCACACACCCACATCAATATAAGACCCTGACTACACCAATTTGTATACTTTTCGAACTGATGATTTATCGTAGTAATTAAATTCAGGTATTTATTTGGTGCTTGTGCAATCCTAATACGATCTAAGTTGACCACCATGGACTGTGATACTGGTACTTATGTAGGCTTGTAGTGTTGATTGATGAAATAGAGTTCTTGTTTTGTATCTGCAACTTGCAACATCATGCTTCTCCATAATTAAACACATTTGCATGTATGCCTCAAATTATTCGACATTTAATCTGCATAGTCTTAAAAGAAATAAGTTCTTAATTCCAATCCTTCAGTAACGATTCTTTTTGAGATTGCTGTTCATGCCTTGCTACAGACACCAGCTCCCAGGCCTGAATCTCCTCAACAAGAGAACATTCCCCCACGTCAACGCAAAGGATCCATCTTGCGAGCTGCGTCTGCCTTGGCTGGGGGTATTGAGGAGGAGGAAGACATAACATACCGTCCTCTCAAAGTTTGGACGGACCAGCCTACCACACAAAATCTATTAAATGAGCGAGTGTGTCGAAGAGATCGATTCACATGGGAGGTGGATTTCCCTGATTTTAAAATGCCTTTTTTGAAAAACGTTGCAAATCGTGTTGAGGAGTTTGGAGGCTTTGACGATGATGATTGATTGAGGTGGGCATCCATGATTCCTATATAATCATGAGCATTTGCAAGTCAGTTGTTTTAAAATTAAATTTTCTTATGATATCATGAAAGAGGCAAATAGTCAAGAGTATTATTTTTCCTTTATTATGGCTTTCATTCCAGTAAAAATGACATGTCAACATTATTTAACCATTTACATGTAAGCATCTGTGATATAATCAGAACTGTGGCTGATTTGTCTGCCTTAATTTTAGCATGATTATTTTGTTTTAAACCATTGGTGTCAATTGTGCCTTAATGTGACAATCACTGCTATTGCAAACCATTATGTAACCATGACAATGACAACATTCTAACATGGTACAGAAATGGAATTGACCATGACTTTATATGTTGTTACGTCACATATTGCTTAATTTTTAATGGACTTTCAATGTTAAGATCATTTTAACATTCCATCACAATAAGTGCATGTGATACTGTTGAACATTTAATATTGAATAAGCATTGCATGACTTTGGGGAATAGGAAATTAAGTTGCTGTGAGAAAGTTTACAGTTTTATGTGCCTTGAGTTTTCGGTTGGTCCTAAAGCAACTCTTTAATGCATGCATTATGTAGCTGAACAATGAAAAAGTTGTTTTCTTTCAATTTAAGGTCAATCATATTGATAGAGATTTCAAGTTGTATTAGATACCTACTGTTGCTTAAAGGTAATCCAAAATGGGATAACATGTTGGTTTTTATGTTGAATTGTCATTACATGCAATGAATGGAGGTTGAAGAAAGTTTCTATCAATTTCTTTAAACTATGGTTAAATACAATTAATCATGAATAAATGAACTGTACAAAGTATATAAAGTAATATTTCCTCTTTGCCAAATAGATACTAGATAAAGGTGATGATAGAATAGGTGGGGTGGATCCTATGCACAAGGTTTGGGAGTCCCTAATGTGCTGGAATAGGAGCATGAAAATGGATACCTGTACTGATGTTTATCATGGTCATACTGCACAGTGTCGTATCCATTATGAACAATACACCTGTGAATAAGTCACTCCATCATTGAAATTCGTCTGAAAATTGTTGACATGACTTTAAAAAACAAGCTATGACAAGATTGAGATGGTGCATGAGATTTACAATTATAAATCCAGGGTCAAAGATCATTGAGAGGTATTGTTTAGCATGCAATTATCATAAGTCCTGTTATCAAATGTCTGCAAACGGACAGACGGCCTGGCAATAGGGATGTACAGACAGACACTAGAGTGAAGGTATATGATGAGCTTTGCTGAACACGAGCTGAAAATGTGCCATCATTTTTCCCCCAAATGAGGTAACATTGAATAGATGTTTGTTTTAAGTTTGTGTCAGGCTGATTTTTGGTTCACAAGCACCATCAACATCAGAGGGGTTCATGTGTAGGGGCAGCTAGTTAGCTTAATAAGTAAATATGCCACCTAAGTTTAGGAACAGACAGGACGGACAGAGCAAGGGTATATGATAAGCTCTGCTCAAGATCAGAGCTAAAACAAACTTCATACAATGTTGCTTTTAAAGTTAAAGTGCTTTAACTAAACTGTCCTGTAAGCACCAAATAAACGATGGAAGTAGATGGCTGAACTACTATCAATTCAGCCTACTTCGTTGTCCAATGAAAGGCCAGCCCATTATTATATGATATTGGCAGGTACAATGCCATGTTGCTGACATATATTTACAGTTTGTGAAACTAATGGTGTCGTGGCTCTTTTCTTAGCGCGTATAGCTTTGTGCAAGGAACCACACAACGACCATGTAGAGTGCTGAAAAGGATATGTATTTTATTAGATAAAAACTTTTTTTGATAATTGCCAAAAATGGTTGGAAAAAGAGATGTCTCTTCGATTAAATCTGAGCCTCAACTGTTACTCTAGCCAGTTTACTGGCAGAGGATGCGCCCCAGTGAATGTTATTGGCTTAGAGCCCTTTAAATAATTAAATTAACCAATCAGAGCGCACCATGAGTTGATAACCATGCGAGCTTGTTACGTAACATTACAGTATATTTTAATGTACGGCAGCAGATATGGAAAAATAGGTTACGACAAAGGCAGGGTCTCTACCATGGAATGTTCTATTGCAAAAATTTCCGAGCAAATTTATAGGTTAAGAGTAGTGCAACCTAAATATCAAAGCCACCTTGACCGTGTCAATACGGTAGCTTGTAATTTTTCTGCCCAATTGTCTTGCAAAATTATTGATTAGGCAATAACGTACATATATCATTATTAACAGAGACTAACCAGTGGCTTTCTAATAAGCACTAGTGTTTATTATAATGTGCTGCCATATGCTCAAAGGCTAACATCCCAAGAAAAATGGGTTCAATCTACTGTCACATTATTGTTCTCGAATAGAATGGAAAAAAAATTAACATACTGGTGGAAAATAACAGTTTAACTTCCATTGCAGTTGTGAGAGCAAGTGAATCAAAACATACTCATGAACTATTAAACTGATAACACAACTGGCTTTGAAACTACGGCCATTTTAAATTACCTTGAGCCCCCGCTAGAGCCACAAGGCTAGTAGTCCTTCCCTGAGGAGTTTACCACTGGATGCTACCCTTAAAAACATCTGGTTTGACCTAAAAATATCAGTTTACTATGAAGAAAATGACAATGTCAACATATTACATTTGAAAAAGTGTTAGACTAATGTGATTTATACAAGAATACATACCTGATATCGCCCCTCCCCTATAAACTGCATTAAATACACAGAAACAACTGCTTGGTTCAACAGTAAAAGACAAGGCATGAAAACTAGTGGCCATCTTGACAAGACTATAAAGAGAAGACCATCATATTATTTGCAATTCGTTTATATTTTGTATAGGTAATTAATTATAGATAAATCCAAATGGCACATTTGTTTCCCATGATGCTAAAATAGTATTCCCATACAAGAGAATGAGTCCCCATAACCCAATGCACAATTGACATGATGAAGTCATTGAAGCATATGCAAAGACTAATTAACATTAATACCCTCCAGGCACCAGGCATACAATCTTTGCAAAAGGGGGAAATATACAAAATAAATGACATTAACAAAAAAACCCACAGATGACACAATTGAATGATACTCAGACAATGCCGTGTATCTATGGACAATGCAGAGAATCAATATGGCAGTTTGCAAGGTGATTTGTAGAACTTTTGTTCTTAGAGTTCAAGAATGTGTTAATGCACGGTGGTGGGCACATCCAAAAAATAGAACATTCAATTAAGCATTAAACGTTGCAAAGCATCCGGAAACATGGACATTAGTTAATGATCCTGTCATTCCATTGTGATGCAGTCTTTGAGAGCCTGGGGCAGACTCAGACTTGCAACTTTAACCGTAATGCCCTGCATCATAGTGCACCGCAACGTGTCCCTGCATAGAGTCTGTAGAGACTTGATGGCCACACGTTTCTTGAGCTCTTCATCAAGGAACTCAAGGAAACTAGCTATATCAGGATGAGGGGGGTAGATTTGACTACCTAACCATGTATCACCATCTACAATACACCCAAGGCGCACCATCAGCTCGGCCAACTTGTAAAAACGATTGCATAAGGCAAATTCTAATGGACGGATAGCTCCATAGCGGCAAATCTCAGCATTTTGGTTCAGGCTGAGTAAAATATGAGAGCTTGCTGGCCGATTGATTTCACATCCATTTCGTAGTAAAAACTCGGTAGCTTCTTGCCAACCATTGGCAAGCAGAATCCAAAATGGTGATTCACCAACATGACTCACCACATTACAATCAGCCCCAGCATAAAGCAGCATCTCCATGCAAGAAATGCTTCCCCTTTGAGCTGCATAGTGAAAACAGGTCCAGCCAGAACGGTCGCGCACGCTCAGATCAGCTCCTCTCTTCACAAGAAGCTCAGCGTGGGACCTCACATTACTGTGATAGTCATAGTACATGTCTCTGAATATACCAATAAGAGGTGTCTGTCCATAGAGGTTGCGGAAGTTGAGGTCAGCCCCAGCATGGAGCAGGAGCTCGATGGACTCGTTGGGCAGATGAGGGTTTTGTAGGGCATGGTGTAGGGCTATACCACTCGTAGGTCCCATGGGATCACGGACGTAAGTAATGTACTCGCCCTCATGACTGCTCTGCAGCTCAACAATGTCCATGTTTTCTGCGTTTTCCATGAGGCCCTCTTCGTTGATCCGAGCACCAAAGTTGACATCAGCACCATATTCTATGAGAACGGTGAATAGCTTGTTGACTATATATGGGTCGCAGTGAATAGCAGCATACATAAGAGGTGTATAGTTCCAGCGATCCATCGTGTTGGGGTCAGCACCTTTCTGCAGCAGTGCTGTGACAAGATCCACATTTTCATTACATGCAGCCATGTGCAGAGGAGACATCATAAGACTGCCACATGCCTTGTCGACATCGGCTCCAAAACTCATCAACAAAATGGCAAAATTCAAATCATCATAGCGAGTTGCTAGCCATAACCTGGTCACATTCTGATAATCATCCATATTCACAGGGTCATTGACATCTGCTTCTTTTCTTGATATCTTCCAGCTGTTTTTACGCTTCATGGCTCTGCGTCTCAGTTTGGTATGGGCCTGACCCATGCTCATAGCCTACAGCCTGGAGGGGGAGAACAGCTAGAAGCAGGAAGTAGAGCTCCTAGCAGGTTCCTGATATCTACAAACAGGTTACAACCTTTTAAATATTAGTCACGAGTATAATCTAAACGAGATGACATTGAGATGATCAACGTAATAATATTATGAGCAGGTTCATCAATTAACATAATTGTTTGATACCATGGTTCACAGATAGTTGGAGATTCATAATTGACCACTAACACCCTGTCTACAATGTACTAACCAGTACTGATATCACAGTCCAACAACTGGTACCCGAGAAGCATTTGATAATAGACTTATACATAATTAGATCATGGGGACATGGATCTTACCCATGATTGCATGAAATCCCTGCAGGGCATCGAATGTAATGACAATGAAATGACCAACAGGGGCTACGATCTGACAGGAAAATGCCCGTTCACAGACACAGCAGGTGAGTGTCATTTTGTTTAAACCACAGTATGTTTAACCCATGTTGCATGTTTCTTGTGAAGATATATTTCTATTATGGAACATGTGGTTGCATTTGAAAAGACCATCCCGCTTACTTGCCTTACTTCACCTCACCGCGCCCCCAACACTTCCACAGGGATTCGTATCAGAAGGTAGGTTGAAAATAGAAAGATATATATTTATCGACCTATGACCCCGACAGATCATCGATCGATAAATATATATCTTTCTATCTTCGACCAACCTTCTGATACGAATCCCTGTGAACACTTCAGCTAATTCCGCGGTCGCTAACGTTTCAAGACGCGCGCCAGCAGAGCGTAACCACCTCGGGCGTCTGACCGCTGCGTCACAGCTTGGTTTTCCGTAGCCTTGCACGACGTCTTATTGATATACATTTATATTACCGTCGTGCGCGTCTAGGTTTTCCGGTCTGTGATTGGGAATGGACATTTCCCACTCCCAGTCAGGTCATGGACCCTTATCGAAATGACACTTCCGCAAAGGATAAGATTATAAAGATGACGTTACTGACCAGACCATCACCCAAAAACAACGCAACTGAATCGTAACTACATTGATGATTAAAACTCAATCCCCTGTGATTGATTGAGATAATTTACTTGGATACATCATACACAGTTCAGCAGTCCAGAAATTAGATGTCGCTCAACAATTCAATCATAATGTGTGACTAATGTCATAATGATCAAATCAATCACAAGCCTTCACAACATAACAAATTGTTTAACTCAATCTTATCCACATGGCATACATTCAAATCGATAAGGTTTATATTATCAACAAGTAACAGCCATATAAAAATGGAACAGCTTACCGAACAGCTCAACATCGCCATTATCGCTGTTATCTCTGGATTGTTTGACGTGCGACCAACTTCAAATGACATTACTATAGCTTAAACTCTTAATACATTTTAACAACCGTGAAGTAACTAGGACCTTAACATCGATTTTTAAAAATCAGTGGAATGTTTCATTCTTCCTGTGTTTACTTGGATTAATTTGTTTAAATAACCAACTTAATCAATCTATTACTATATTAGAGAATAGTAGCATTACTATTATGGACCAAAGGATGTCAACAACTATTATTGATAACATGGTGATGCACCAGAAAAATAACTGTGCAAGCAAACAAAAAATCTTCTTTGAAAAAGCAATTTATTTACAATGACATGATAATGAACATATTAACAGTAATGCAGTCAATTTTAACAAGTATTGTATCCTCTTCAACAACAGTCAGGGTCTCCTTTATCAACACATGAAATGAGAAGTATGTTTTGTCAACTAATATAGCATAATCCTGGATTAACTTTATGTCAGTGTGTAATGAATCAAACAGGATAAGTAAACTGATCAGGTACACAGATTTCTTTTGCACCAGGTCCATGTATCTGAGAAAGTATTGAACAGATGGAAAACATTGATTCATATATAAAATGGTGAATGAAAAATGCTGTGCAAAACAGTCATACATTGAACATGTTCCCAAGCTTATATCATCCATGGCTAAAAAAATTAGTGCTAAGTAAAGGTGCCCTGATGTATGATGCTCCAAAATAAATAATATAATATCAATTCATATATGCATAAAAGTGCATGTTTTAAGGATGGTTATTCCAGGCTTTGTAAGGTAGTGACTACAGAAAGAAGGCGCATGATTAGTCAACTTGTCACAAATGTAACAATCGCCAATAAATAGCACTGCCATACAGACAATTAAACGATTAAACTCCTAAAATGCCATGTTAAACGTATTGCTTTGGTGACGAACATATCCAGTGATTTACTGAGACAGAGACCACTAATAGCTGCGATAACAAACCAATGATTTCCCAGGATTCCAAAAGCACCCCCACACAAATGTAATACCCCCCTTATATACTGACAAAAGGTTGTGTAACAGGTGTTCTTATTTACAGCCAGAGTATGGAATGATTGGTACACTATGGGTTGAATAGGGATACATCAGCTTAAACCAATGACAACAATCTATCGTGGTGACCATGGAGTTTCCAGATAACTTACAATGACTTAATTTTATGACAAACACACTGTGGATATTATTGATTGATTACCAAGGAATTACACATAGAGTGGTAACACATCTGATATACACCATAAGGAACTTATATCATATGGTATTATCCATCAAGCATACAAAAAGGTGCCATTACCAGAAACAACAGCTCATGACAAATGAGATTGTATAGTGATCGCAATTCAGTTGAGCAATCACACAGTATAATGGTCACAAAGGAGAGGTGACTTACTTAAGAACATGGAATGGACAAACATCCCCAGTCGAGGGGGCAAATCCTAGCGATGATATGTGAATGCAGTAGCAATGTCAATGAAAAGGTCATACATTGAACATCTATAAAAGCCAAGCAGGTCATGCCAAGCAATACTCGGAAAATTAGTGCTTATTGTAATAGGTTCTTAAATTGAATCAACCACAATCTGGCCTGTCAGACAATCCTACATGCAACTTATCAATTAACATCCGGAATATATATGGTATTCATGACTTAAGCACAGAGGCACTTTCATATCGATTCACTTAATATTGGGCAGCTTGACAAATTGTGACAAGCCTACTGTTTTGTTATCCCTTAGCTTAGCATCTCAACAAGCACTACTTTGCAGAGAGTTCTGCCATAACTTTCCTCACAAACTGACACTCACACCAAACGTACCACTACATTAAAAGCTAGACTACATGAGGTCGCACCATGAGGTCAGTGGTTGGAAGCTTTCGGTCGTTTCCTAGCCGAGGATGGTCTCACGTCCCCTCCACTCTGAGATTCCTTCTGACTGGGTAGGAATTCCACAACATTCTCCTTTTCATCTTCTGCCTGACTCCCTCCATCCTCATCTCCAGCTTCCTCATCATCTCCGTCCTCACTGCCACTTCCTTCACCCTGTGAATCACCGGCAACTTGTTTATCTTCCGGGGAAGATTTGATTGGCTGTTCCAATTTGCGATCATCTTCAATCATGTCTGAATCATCTTCCTGCAAGACAAGCCACACTTACAATCAACAACCTCGCCAATTTTCAACAATCCACAGCCACAAACAACAAGTCATACCCAGTATGACAATGTCATGCCCTCAATCAATAATACCCAAAAGTTAAAGCCACACTCATAATCAAAGTCACACGTCCCTGGAGTCAGCATTTAACCCCAACTCAATATATTCTGCCTTGACAAATATACATTCAATTTAAAGTATGATGAGATATTAAATGATATGAATCATATCTACATAAGGGGACTTACTCTGATATCTTCCTGTAGGGGTCTTGGAATGTGGAGGGGTCTTGGTGGCAAGGATGGCAGAGGAGGGTAAATCACATCACACAGGTACACTATTAACTGTAAAACAACAACATATGAATAATTTTACCCAGTTGTTCAATACCAAATCATGGTTGCAAAAAGAACATATGCATTATTTATATGGCATATGAATTTCATTCAAAGAAATTGACAATATGGGAAACAAAATATATGGTGTGCAGATGAACGTGACACTCACCAGACCCAGTAATAACCCAGCCAGGATAGTGGCAAGTGCAAAGATACAATAGGAACCCCACACAGGTATTCCATACTCTGTAGTCATACTGCCATGGAGATCCTACCAACAATAAACCAAATGGAAATTAATATTCTCGTTTGTACATTATCACTTGCTGTACAATATCATATGATTTCAATGATTGAGTGTTGTAAAGGATGAGTGAAAATACCAGTAGCTGACATCTACACATAATATATGTAAAACATATACCAACCCTAATAGCAACAGAGAGTTTGAAGAACTGACCAAGAAGACCCATGCTGCACAGTCAGGACACAAGTACTTTCATGACAGCATATAACACATCATTCATAATTACATATCATTATCATCCTCACCACACACATAGCTTAAGCTCAGCAGTTACCAACTGACTATCAAGACATGACACACTGCATGAAATCAAAGAAACACTCACTGGATGGCTGTAGGTGAAGTGTACCAAGGCAGTGGGTCTAATTCCTCCCATTTCTTGTCATCCACAAAACTCACAATCTCATTCTCACCCCTTGGCCCTTGGTACTGACGGAATTGCCCGTCTTTCACACTGACAACAGACAAACACACACACATGACATGGTGTTTGATTTATCCCTCACCATGCACAATTTGTCTGTACATTGTAGTGGGATATAACTTTTGAATTCCAGCCAACAAAAGTTCAACAATGTTTGCATTACTGGTAAATGGAAGGCAGTGCTGTCACTAGAAACCGGCCACTGAGACCTGTCAAACAGAAAATACAGGATTGATCCAAGTTTCTAACAATTCGAGAAACAAACTTAACAAGTCAGGGTAGGAAAGAGAGATAAATATCTAACAAAACTACAAGCATTTTTCACCTGGATTTTCTGTCACGTCTACTGAAGCAACTTTGATATCAAGATCATCGCTCCAACCGGCGACATGTTCCCAGACAGGAACCAATGCTCTGCAGGCTGGACACCAAGGTGCATAGCTGACAACACAAATAAATCACAAATGTCAAATATGCATGAAGGCAGATGGGATCTACTTGAACACATAATATGCTGTGGTCTCAATGGCCTGTACAATAAAGAGGTGTACACTGAAATGATGATGATGATGATGATAATGATGATGAGAGTTATAAGAGGAATGGATAGCTAATCTAACATTGTAACCTATAATATTCAAACGCTGACTGGTAAGCAAATGATAATGTTCACACAGAAATTTAAGCCTTCGTTTTCTACCTTCATTTATGCATTACCAGTAAAACAGCTGATTTGAAGGTATTTTGAGATGATGTCCAACCTAGTATGGTAATGACTGTATAGTGCTTCACCGAGCCACTGTGTCAAGTGCAGATACTGGATTGTACCAAACCCAAATTAAAGCAAGTGCTTTGGGCATGAAATCAATCAGTTCATAAGCAGCTCTCGAAATGGCTGGTCGTCTGCTCACCCTCAGTTTTGATTTAGTCAATACAATATTTAAATTTGCATATCACAATCGCCCAAACATAAGTCTTGGGGGAGTGATTTCATTTTCCCCATGCATGCGACTTTCTGGCATGTTCTTATGCATGATCCAATCTGCACGCGTCATTTGTAATCATTGACCAAGTAGCTAATCAGCATTGTCATGTTATATGTACTCTTGAACTGCCTTAATTCTGGTTCATGGTTGTCTGTGCCAATTTTTTCAAGGCCGGACATTATACAGACTTATTCAAAGTATACATTAGCCCCAGTCGGAAGGTAATGTACATATATACCGTCCTGCATCGTCATTGTTTGCGTGCACAAGCTAATATGCTTTTAATGGCATTCAATAAAGATTTACTAGAAATCCAGATGCGATGACCACCATTTTGGTAAATATAAGGTCACATGGTATTTGTTTGCTCTCCGTTCCCTAGGTGCTCATGGAGTGGGTTCTACTCAACATCTCCAGGTGCCATCACGCAAGAGCCGGGTCGCAGCACATATATTTCAGTTTCTAGCGTTGAAAGTTTGGATTCAAACTGGATTAGCCCTGCAGACGGGTAGAATTGTTTTGTTTTTTCACAGTCAAGTATCCCCTATCAGGAAATCCAGAAACCTCAGAAATCCAGAACTTTTTGGCGAGCACTGGTATGACGCTGCAGTGAAATATTTTGATGGTAAGATTTCAGGTGATGCACCAGCAAGCACTAGTCCGAAAAAACGACAGTTTCTGGTCTGACCTTGGCGGGAAGAGGTTTGTAGTAGGACCATTATCAATGTGCTTTAATTAGTCACACCTTCTCAGCAGACACTGGCCGTCTCTTGAATTAGCATGAATGCTGAAACCCTGTGTCTCTGCTTCAACCAGTTGATTAACTTATGAAAAGAAACTTCGCCTTGGACACCGTCCGTGCTGTTAACTACTTTCGATATCTCATACCCACGCAGAGGCATCAGATCATCAAAAGACCAAGCCTGTATAAGTATTTAAACGACCATAATACACTAATTAGCACAAGTATTTGTGATGTTCTGTTGACCTATTATATGTCTTGCATCGTACATTTAGAAAAGAGTGACGGGACCTTGGCTTGTATTCTCAGCTGACTTAGCATGTATGCCACAATGACGAAATAAATGAGATTTAATTCCCCACACAATCGATTGTTTTGACTGTTTCGTTAGATTACCCACCCCGAAATAACGTTGAGGTACGCTGATCACGCACACTTTTTTACATGAAATATTCCGATTTCTATCACAGAGTCGATATCTACAACGTTAAGGAATCAGACAAGGTGGTGTTCGTTTGGAAAAGAGCAGCGTTGTTTATTACCTTAAAAAGTTGATGAAACCAAATAACTCGCCAGGTTTATATGTTCAAGGTATCTAATTAGAATTGTGAATTTGTGCATTGCATTGGGATTGAACATCGTAAGACTTCTACTCGGACGTCCTGTAGGGCTAAGTGAACATATGACTTGAAAGTGAGCTGTTGTATCAGGTATATGAAACATGAATCAGCTAAACTGCATAGCAGTGCAGGAGACCCATTGGAGATCAAAGGATAATAACGTAAAGCAGCGAAATTTACTTAGTTCTGTAGCAAATCGAACCCTATGTAAACAGGTTAACTCAAATTTTGAAAATTTCCTTGACGCCCCTATTCCTAAGGAATTTCTGAGGTTTTAAGTGAAATAACACTTGGTCATATTACGAATACCCATTAAGTATTCGTATACAAAAACAGAAGTATTATCGCTCAAGCAAACTTCTATAAAATTAGGTACTTCATGCGATCCTCACAATTTGACAAGCCATTCGCCAGATAACATTTCACGCCATGTATCTTCATTTAGTGTGACAGGAGGTTGTTGTGGTTTTGCTGAACACGGCACGCTCCCAACAAGAGCCAAAATCAAATACTGCCACATCAGACCCATTTTGTAATTCTTTGCACGGTAAAGAGCGTAAGGGTTTTCCGAGCTCTTGCGTAGCGGTTTCTGCGTAAGAACTCCGATGGACGTCCGCTCGTTGAAAATGCAAACAAGTTCAGGATATAGCTGCCATGTGATGTCATAATGCTGCGTTGCGGGTTCCTTCAGCATTGATATACAAGATAACAAGTTTCAACAACACACATTCGGTCTCTAAAATGTCCCTAGACTTTCCCCAAAAACTGCATATATATCTGATTTAGCTCTAGCAACAACTTTCGTAGTTACAGCCTTTTGCAGCTTCACACACCTCTTCACAAGGACACCACGACATTGTTTCCCGTAATGATTCTAATGTTGGTTGGCCACATTCTCCGCTTTACATAACTTTGCAGTCTTTCACTTTATATGTTTTGATGCCTTCACAATATGCGATCCAACTTTAGTTCCATTATTATCAGTGATTCAGTGACTCATGTTCTACTTAAGGATGGCATGCCGCAACCGTGCCAATTAAAACCCTCTGACAGGTCAATAGTCAGTTTATCGTCAATTCTTTGGTCCAGCTCTATAATTGGTCAAGATCTTGGCCATAGGTATTGTTAATTTACCACATATGAACAACCTCTTATTTGTATCTACCTCGCTGAACACTCTACTCATCTCACTCTGGAATGAACCCTTATCATCATATGAATTCCCCGAATGTTGATCAATTATTGTACAGACCTAATTGCTTGATCACCTCCAAGATGCGATATGTCCCTGACTGCTCCAATTCAACACCTAATCAATTCTTCTTGTCAACCACCAAGCTTGTCGATCTTACATCCATTTCCTATCTCTGGAACCTTCTGTTCCTTCCTCTTCGTCTGCAATACACATAGATAAACTAACCTCAACCTCTGCACGTCTAGCAACGGTTCTCGGCAATGTACTCAGTCCATAATAACCAGTGTGGCTGGCAGAGAACCGATGCTACATCATGTCCACTCTACACGTGACAGTAATAAAGAGTGATCTTTTCCAGCCCAAGGCCAATTTTTTTACCAAACGGTTGCTACTAGGTAATGTTAACACATGCAGCTTTTCATCATGAATCTGTTGCTATGCATCGAGGTTTGCAAGACAAACGTTCAAGGTCAAATCTGCCTTCAAGTTGAAAACCTGAATTAAGTTGTTATGCATTTGACACCGGACCAACACCGTAGTGATAGCATCAACATTATGATCAATATATCCCGCAATCTGCGAATAGAATCGGAGTTATGGCTGTATATGCCTGTCGCGTTTGATCACCTTAAAATATGTGCGTTATGATTCATCACGTTTCTCATCTTCTGCTTCTGCTACGAGTAACTGATGAAAGATATATTTTCTGACATGACATCACCCGCTGTCATAATAAGCTGAAAAATAACGGGATCATTGGCCAACACTAGATATTTGTGTCTTACTTTACAGATTCGATCGCGTTTTTAATTTATTGGTATCTGTTTTACTCAGATTGAAGTATAAATGCAGCTCGTTGGGCGATAACACATCAGCTCTATTGAACCAAGTGGAGCTTTCGCGACTGTTGGTCTGTTTGGGTTACAACATATGGGTCATTATAGCCCCGGTCGGACGGACATATATACAGACGTTAATCTACTCAGACTTCCTGTAGGGCCAAGGTCATTATGGATCAAATCACTACACTTATGAAAGGTAATGCAATTGGACGGACAAGATGCGTTGGAAAAGGCCATCGTTTCTTTGACTACTAGTGTTGTCTCCTCCCATAAACAGCCTGATGGAACCAATTTTGAGTGCCTCAAAACTTTAAAATTCCTGATAAAGGACTGCATAACCCAGAATAGGAAGTTTGGGTTGAAAATCTCTGAAATCTTGGAAGAGTTTGGCTCTCACTTCTGTCTGCCCTACATTAACGAGGCATTGGTGAAGCATGGCGTCAGTCAAGACACCAGTATCATTACTTCAGAATTGATGGTTCTGTGCTATAACTCATTCAGCATTGGCCTACAAACAGAAGTTTTGGACACTTGTGCCAGATCCTTCTCTGAGTATGAGTCAGAGCGTCAAATGACATACTTTAAAGATGACAGTGTCCCAGCTGACTCCGTGCTATTTGCTACAGATTTAATGGCCAAAATTGTGAAGTTAGGATCTGTACCGGATGAAAGAAAAGCCATCCTTTTCAATTGTGTTTCCTCAGTTTTACTCCTAGGTGAAGACAGGGTTGTTGGCAGGATTTTGTCTGATCTACTCCCAGCTTTGATGTCTAATCCAGAAGAGGAAATCCTTCAAATTTGGAGGATCCTTGTTGATTATGGGTGCAGTAATTCAACAGATGACATGAGCAATTCAAGTTTGAGTGAGCGTCCGTATTTTATTTTGTGTGGACTTGCTGATGTGTTCCTACCTGTGAATGACATGATGCAAACACATCCCATCCTGTTGTCAAATGTTGAGTTCTGGGAAATTTTACAAAATGGATTTTTCCATGAAAGCTCCCTCACCAGGAAACGCTCCCAATATCTTCTCAAAAGAAGTCTTGATATAATTGATACAAGTGGTATGGAAGTTCAGTGCTGCAGAAATAAAGGTGCACAACCCTTGTTTTGGTGGGAAACAAGAAAGAAAAAACAATTGCAAACGATTTGGGACTCATTCTTGCTATTGAGTGAATCACTTGAAGGGAAACAGGTTGGTTTCTTGTTATAATCCACATATTTAAATTTGGTGAAAGGAACATAAAATGAATTATTATAGGCAATTTAAAACCATGGAACAGACAAGAAAAGGAATCTGTTTTAGATGTAATTTATTGAGCTCTAGGGTTATTTTTATAGATTATGATTGCTAATTTTATCAGCAACTTTTGTGATGTTGCAGGTTCATGTTATACGACCTGTCCTGGTGTCGAGACTTCATGAAACTCTCATTAAAGCCACATTACCCGACGGAAATGGTGAGTTCTACAGGGGTTGGATCAAGATGACTTATTGTCAAGGTTTTTCAGGTTTTTTTGAAACATGAAGATACCTGAGTTATTCTTGGTAGAGCTTTCTGTGTTTATTTTCTCAATCTGTATTATATTGATCACAGCTTGATCGATTTCTCAATCAACAGGTTTGTCTCTGCTGCATTTCTCATGGGTGAGCTGTATTGTGCAGCGCATGGCTTGCCATGACAGTACAGCACTAAGACAATGGGCTGTCAAGTTTATACTCACCCTGGACGTGGCTCGGTATCCCCTCTTCTCCCACCACCAACACCAGGTAGAAAAGCACCCATACACCACTCAGTTTGCCCTGTTGTTTAAGCGGCCTCATAACTAGTGCTACATTTCAATAACTGTGTTTCTAAATGATCCATAGTTTTAATTTTCCTTCATTTGTTCAAGACCAAACAATGTTTGTTTTGTAGTTTCTGTGCGGGCCTCTTATCAAGATGATGACTGATGCCAAAATTTTCTACAAGTATGTACATGTTTTTGAAAAGTATCATGGTGAAAGCATGTTATTCTGTCACTGTGACAGCTTCTGATTTGTGTGGATTTAGAAGTGACAGGTTGTGCAGTGCGTCAGGTACTGGTTGCACCTTGTGCTCAGGTTTTGTGGAAGGAAGATTTGGTAATATGACAGGTGTATGTGATGCTACAGGTTGATTTTAGTGATTGGACAGGCTGTTTGTGACGTGAAATCGTTTTTAGTGATGTGACTAGTTTGGTGATTTGACAGGTAGTTTTTGGTGACATAACAAATTATGAGATGTGACATTGTGTATCATGATGTGACAGGTTTGATGATGTGACTTTTTTGGGGATGATGGTACAAACTATTGTGACATTGTTTTTAGTTTTTTGGGTGATTGACAGTTTTTTTGTAATGTGTTTTTTGATGTGACAATGTGTGTTTGGTGGTTGGGCAGGTTATGATTGTAATGTACCAGATGCATGTTGTTTTATGACAGAGGTCATTACATTTTGTGTCAGAGGTCACGATGTGACTGGTATTGAAAACACTCGTATGGAGGAAGCTTTGCCTCAGTTCTTCTCTGGAATTCAACAAACCCTGAGCAGTTCTGAGAGAGGTACAACATGGTCCTATATTTAAGTTGTCAATGGTACAATCATCTAGTACTGAATCAACTGCACATGTCGTTTACATGGAGAGGAAGCATTTGAACTCATGGGAAGCTTCCATTAGAGCATCCATGCATATACATTTGTCATTTTTTTAGCAAATTTTAAGGATTAAACTTTTCTCAAATGCAAACATTGTTTAAACCTCAACAACCTTTCTTTGTACCACATTTATTTGCTGTTAAGGAAAACACTTGAAAACCCTGTATTTCCCTCTCACCATTGCATTTTCAGATACATTCTTTGCTGACTTCCTGGCCGGTCTGTGCAGACATAACTGGAACGGTTGTACACTTGTGTTCATTGCGCAGGGCCTATCTTCTCTACAGCCTGTCCCTATCTTTCAAACTGACACACTGTCCTCATTCAGGTGAACTGTGAATAATTGTTGTGAGAAATGGGCACTATATTTGTTATCCATGTTGGAGACAAAATGTTTGCTGGAACTTAAGCAATGTAATTGATTATTGAGACTAATAATTTGAGATGCATGTGTTATATGTTGGTGGCAGGAGTCTACTTAGTCAAGGTACAAACACAGTGGATGTACACGTGCGAGGTGCCGTCCAGTGCTTCCTCTTCACGGCACTTATCAAACTCTTACATCCTGTGAGTTGATTCTCTCAAGTCAACATACTCTAATTGATATGAAACTCATTTGCAATGCATGGTATTAATGACAAGTATTGATAGTGACCTGACCTACTTGACTGAGTTGCCAGGAGTCCATTGAACCTGCCCACGTCCTCCCCATACTTGCCCAGCTGAAGCAAGAGGAGTCCATCATGAGGGGTGCTAACTTGTGGAAGGCATGTTCCACTTGGGTACAGCAGCTGTCAGTGCATCATGATTCAGCTTGGTCCTCATCAGCACTAAGTGGATTCCTTCAGCAGTCAATCATCAAATGGCTTAAACCAGATGACACAGGTAGGCATAAATCAGATGACCTTTTTAGGCTTAAACCAGATGACATAGATTGGCTTAAACCAGATGACACAGATAGGGTAAAACCAGATTACATATGTGAGCTTAAGCCATACGACAAAGGTAGGCTTAAATCATATAATACAGGTAGGCTAAATAAAACCTGATGACACAGTGAAGACTAAAACAACCTGATGACACAGTTAAGACTGAAACCTGATGATACAGGTAGGCTAAAACCAGATGACACAGGTAGGCTAAAGCCAGATGGCGCAGGTAGGCTAAAGCCAGATGACACAGGTAGGCTAAAGCCAGATGACAAAGATGACAAAGGTAGGCTTAAGCCAGATGACACAGGTAGGCTTAAGCCAGATGACACAGGTAGGCTAAAGCCAGATGACAAAGGTAGGCTTAAACCTGATGACACAGGTAGGCTAAAGCCAGATGACAAAGGTAGGCTTAAGCCAGATGACACAGGTAGGCTAAAGCCAGATGACAAAGGTAGGCTTAAACCTGATGTACTAAAGCCAGATGATAAAGGTAGGCTTAAGCCAGATGACACAGGTAGGCTAAAGCCAGATGACAAAGGTAGGCTAAAGCCAGATGACACAGGTAGGCTAAAGCCAGATGACAAAGGTAGGCTAGAACCAGAAGACAAAGGTAGGCTAAAGCCAGATGACAAAGGTAGGCTAGAACCAGATGACACAGGCTAAAACTACTATTTAACATGTTAAACATACAAGTGTTATCTAGTCCAGATAACACATGTAAGCTTAACATGTAAGATCGCATGGGTGGATGACATCAGTATGATTTCCTTATAGCAAGCGTTTAGTTTGGTTCAAGTTTTGTCTTGTATTTAGTCGATTTAATGGTCACCAAAACTTTCCTGTGAGTCTCAAATTAATTTACAGTTAACTTGCATCACCTAACTAATTATTGATAACACATGGATCTTCTGAATGCGCTGCTTATTACCTCACCTGTAATTAATCTTTACATTACAGGTGACATGACAGACTGGGTGTCGGTCTCACACCCGGATTGCCTGTCTCTCGTAAGGATGCTGCTTCTGGCTGCTGATGGTGGCCTGCTCTGTGACCCCTGTCTTCCCTCTTCCCCTGTCTCGAAGGTGATGGAGAAATACCTCATACCAGCCGTCGATCTCATTGTGACCGGTACCACAAGATCCTACGTCAACATGCACTCCCTCTACAAGGCACTCCTTCTCATGAAGACCCTACTTCACGAAGGGGCTCTCCTGGAAGGTGACACAACTTTACTCAACATATTCTGTATTATGAAGACAATAAAAATATCATATTGCACACATATCTCTATTGATGGCTTTTTGTCTGAAGAATGTTAACTTGTTTGTTGTGTGTGGATCAGGTTGTGAGACAACAGAAGTGGACGTGTGCCTGAAGAAGGTTATGGATAGCTGTGTTGAACCCTTGATGGTGTACTTCACCAGGCACCTGGCTGAAATAACCTCGGTAATACCTCACCGGGATAAATTAGTCCTGAATAACGTTTTATTATAACCTGTTTGCCATTCAAGCAAATCAATCAACACGCTTTTGTATCTTTGGTTTGTTGACATTGAAGAACAGTGACTTTGTCTCTTCATTGCCATTCTTATTATGGACATCTCCTGGTGATTTGTTATCTTCCTCTTAATATCATGAAATCCTATTAAAACCACCACGACCAATTACCCAGGTGTGGTGATTGAACCAGTGGCGTCTCAGTCACAGAGCCAGCTCATGTTGATGTGACTGTGTTGGCAGGTGAGACAGGTGGCTGAGGCTTACTGTCACCTGTCCCTACTCGACACCTGCCTCTCATCTGCCTCAGGTGATGGTGTGATGATGAAGCCTTCCGTGGTCACCCTCCTGGTCCTTGCCTGCTCCACACTGACACAAACAAACCATCAAGTACGTATATCAAACTCAAACTTAATGCCCCGATGAGTTGCCCCACCAACCCGTATGACCTTAGATTTACAATCTGTTGAATAATGTGAGTTTCATTGTTGAAGAGAACCTGCCAATGATGTCTACTGTGTTGTGTTATAGAATGTCTCTCACCAACTACAAGGTCATGTGGCACTTCTTTATGTTGCCATGGTATGTCGCCATGCCAACAAGTTGTCTCGGCAATTACCTGATGGAATCCACCAGCCGTTAATCAAAGTGTTCCTTAATTGGACACCACTAGAACAATTTGTTCGACTGACTGAACCTGACAGTGATGAGTGAGTGGCCCAAGTCGCAATATTGACCTGGTTGAATGAATTATGGTGCAATGACCAAGTTATGACATGTAGACGGCTGTGTCTATCTGGGCAGGGTCCAAGTTGTGTCATGGTATGTCATGTGTTGTGTGAGGTTGTGTCATGGTATGTCATGTGTTGTGTTAGGTTGTGTCATGGTATGTCATGCATTGTGTTGTGTTAGGTTGTGTCATGGTATGTCATGTGTTGTGTAGGTTGTGTCATGGTATGTCATGTGTTGTGTAGGTTGTGTCATGGTTTGTCATGTGTTGTGTTAGGTTGTGTCAGGAGTTGAGCAGGGAGGAATTGAGGTGGGGCCGCATATCTTCATTACACATCTCGGCCCAATGGAACTGCATTCATTACGCCTTGATGTATGACAGCAGTGATGTGGATAACAAGACAAGGACATCAGCTCTTGTAAATGGCTTCTGTGGAGCTCTTGATGTGGTTATTGTTGAACACCTCACCAATATCCTCTCCAGTCTACACTCCCTCATCCAGCAAGTCAGTTTCTAGCTTATCCTTTCTGCAACAGGTGTGTCTTTAAGGTGCATTTCATCAAGAAACTTCAATGACATATTCCCTTGCTTTGGAAATTTCTATCCATAAAATTTAGTCCAATTCAAGCCCAGGCTATTTTTACAGCGTTTGTTAAGTCCAATTCCTTATTTTTGAAGGGACATGACTTATAACCCAAATTATATGCGGCAAGTGGTAGGTGCTACTAGACTTCCATAGCTGAAAAACGAGCAGAGTTTGGGCGATTATACCAGAAGATTGTGGAATGGGGCATTCTTAGTTAATTAAACCCGGTCGCCAAACCTTTGCACATATGTCAACAATGTTCACAGGTTGTTTTCAAAGTGCAGACATCGATGAAGTATTGTCAATTTGGGATGCTGAATACTTTGAAAAGATTGCAATCAAACCATTTTGTTGAATTGACAAAAACAGAAACAAATTCCAGACATTGTGAAGGAATTTCAAACTTTACTGGACCGTGGTTGTCTGCTGTGACATGCTCATGCTACCTTCAGGCCATTATGAGTTGGATGTGTCATGTTGCAGGCTTCAGATGATGAGGTGGTTACCATAGTTACACAATGCTGGAGAGTCATACAGGAGCAGATGAACACGGCAGAGTTCTGGGCACTATTTCAAGAGTTTCTCCATCTTGCATTTTCTGGCCACCACCTGCTGCAGCCAGAGGGCAGCACTGTTCACACTATGCTCCTGCAGGTACATGTGTCATACACTACATGGCACCAAGACTGTGATTTCAGTTTTGTATCGTTGACATTGTGAGTGATCGACTGGGTTCGTAGCTATCTCTAATGGAGCTTATATGCCGACCATCACTTGCGTTACTTTGTGTGGTGTGTGTAATCATTGACCCTAATGCGTTTAATGTTACAGATCAGTGAAGACATAGTGAGGTTTGGGGAAGAGAAGAAAGGAATGATGAATGTATTTGTGCACCATTTCCTCTCCAAGTGTAACTCACACATGCAGTGTGTACTACACCCCCACATCATTATCCAAGCCCTCACGTTTGGCCCTATCTACAGCAAAGGACACAGGTGTGTGCTCATCCAGCCTGTCAAACCAGATGTTACCATTCCTCCTGTCCATGAACACCTCAAGCTCGACCGAGAGCTTTCCTGTAATCTTGGAAAGTGATTTTTGAAAGTGGCGTTGTTTTCCAGATTTGTGGTAGATGTGCTTCAATACCTGGTAGATATGGGTGACTCCCTTGCAACCAACCAGCTACAAAATGGGTGAGCCGAGTCTTTTCCTCCATGCTGCATATGTTGAACGAACCATTGACATGATAGTACCCGAAAAACTGCCATCTCTGGAAGTTAGCTGATGGTATATAGGTAATGAATTAATTGTGTACTGATATGTAGTTCCCTGCGGAGTGCCACTATGGTGAGGGTTGCTGTCATCAACTATATAAGTCGTCTTCAGCCCACAATTACTGGTCATGTGACACTAGCCAAGCAGCTGATTGGTCTGCTGATGTGTAAACAACTCTCTCTAGTCAAGAATTCAACTTACAAGAACTTCACCAATTCACTGGTGCACCGGCAGAAGCACCGCCTCGTGTGTGCCCTTCTCGTGCTCGACTCATTCATTGATTGGGTAATTGTTTGCTCAGTAATTATTTCTTATCTGATGATTCCATTTTGTTCAACTATGACTTTGTTCTATAATACTAATATTAAGGTCAGTTAGCAAATCTACTGGACGTGACGTTTGCTTATCAATTGTCATAACCCTTGCATATTTCATATGATATTTGTATGTGCGATAGGATTTGCTGAAAGAGGGAGGTTTAGAGGATTTTATCTGGCAACTGATGAAGACAGAAACACAGCCATCAGTGCGGATGTTGGTGGAATGGCTTCTCATTCGCCTCATTCAGCGATTCCCCAGCTTGTGTGACCCAATTCTAAGCACCCTGGCTGACGTCAGTTCACTCTGTAGAATCATATTTCCTTCACATTGATTGGTGCACCTTTCATGTTAGATTGACATATCTCTGAACTTTTGACAGGGATGTGAGAAGAAGAGTGCATTTCTCAGTGCGTTATTGTTCATCGTTGCTCACCTCGCCCAACTGAAATCCAATCAAGTTGAAAAGGCACAGGTGAGGTTACGTCAACTTTCAACACTTGATAAGATAGGTGTTTTGCATAATTTGTATATTATTCATATTTGGATCTTTTTATTTCGCTTTAAGCAATGTTAAGACCATGCTGACATGTAAACTGTGTTTGGTGGCAGGTGCACAAGTTCTTCCTGACTGCTCTGCGCTGTGTATTTCCATGGTGCACTTCGCATCATTTCACAATCCGCGTGTTTTCGCAAGCAACAACTCTCATTCTGTGGAAGCAGTGTAGCCAGCTCGGACTCACAGATGTGCTCTCTGACATGGCGGTTGTTGACGACTTTGTCAAGCACAACACCCAAAACAAGTACGGGAAATCAATTGAAAGGACAACAGAAACGTTTTGTTAAGTTCAGTGAACATAAATCACTGAGATAAATAATTGTTATAACACATTTGCATTTTGAAATGCAAGCTTTCTCTAAATTTCTGAACAATGGTGCAATATTTGTGGCATCATTGCTTGTCTCTGTAGGCATTGATATTTAACAGGCCATCTACAGAACTCAAGTGACATTACATTCACTGCAAAGGCAATGTAAAAATTGTGATAATTTGGATGTTATCATTGAGTGGAGACAATTTGACTGAACTTGAAAAAATGTTTCAGTTTCTGTTTAAGTTCTTGAATTTGTATGAAATTATTTGTGGCACAGAAACCAGAAAGATAAAAGTTGTCACATTTAGTTTTAACAAAAACATGTAGATCTGAAGAACATCAATGCAAAATAAGGCATATAGAATCAAATGGATTACTTTTTTGAATCCTTGGTGGTAAACAAATGTGTGAAATATTTTCTTTTAAGATCTGCTGGGAGAAATGCCCTTCAGCTGATGGAGAACTTTGCTTTCAAATTGCATCCAATGAAAGATTACTCTCTGGAGGTAAGTGCATATGATGTGCAACATGCCTTCATTGAGGGGGCTATTGCGGTCATGATAAATTTTCACAATATCATTCAGTCAACACATCTCATTGGGTACCATTTAACTATAGGATCTGCTAAGAATAAATTATCATCATCCTCATTGATGCTTATCATATACCTTTAATCTGGTGTCTGTTTGTACCTCAGGTTATTAGCTTCATATGGCACATTTTGTATGGCAAGATAGCAGCCCCAAACATATGTACTCTGAATTCTGCCTGAGTTAGTTAAGAAAAAACAGTAAGACTGTTCCATATAAACCCAATGGGGAGTCGGAAGACCTAGTGTAATTTCTTTCAGACCAAATATTTAATTTTGATTAGCAAGGTTGTCAGTAGACTTGTCCTTATCCCACCCTCAAAATGTGTATCTGATCAATTTAGTTGTTATGTTTTGTCAATTTAGCTTATGGAAAGTTATAAATACACTTACCATGCTTGATCAATGTGATAAAATGTTAGGGCTCTATGACCCTAAACCGTGAACCATTGGATACCATGTACATCCATGAGCGTTATGATATAGTCTTACTGAAATGTTTATTGTAAATAATGGCAAAAGCAGCAGAGCTTCAATGCCTATAGGTCTCTTGCTGTATGTTGAAATAGAATTCCTTCATCACCATTTATGACCTTGCATATACAGACTATATATAGAACCCTGCCCTACCTCACTGGTATCACAAGGGAAGAATGGATCTGGCCAGGTTACTTTATGAAGCAGTCTAGTTCAGATACTAATGAGTTGATTCCACTGCCGAATGCATCAGAAGGACTAAGCCAGTGTCAGCCTGGGGGATGGAGAGTCAAATCACCAGGTAACTTACACACCTGACTGCTTCATTACAAGAATATATTTACAACCTGCTGCAAAACACACGTAATGATACACAGTGGATTAAATAAGCAGTCTTAATTATCCTGAAGGTTCGAGTTTTATCTATTGACACTTAAAGCGATAACATTGCAAGAATAATAATCAACAATTGGTTGTCTTAGAGAAACCAGTAACAGTGGCTAGAGGTCACGTTTGTTTACAGGTGATGTTGAGGATGTTGCAGAGGCTGGCAATAACCATGGAAACGTACAGAGGAAAGTCACTCCCTGGCGCAACATGCTCCCCGAGTCTGAACTCGACATTGATTTTGGGAGGAGCTCAAAGCGACAGAGTAACCCCGCCGGTCTTATCCTGGTCACATCGTTGGTTGATAAGCTGCCTAACCTGGGAGGTCAGTACATATTATTTATTATTTTGGCTGTACTGGTTATAGCTAAGTTGTGATACAGTTAGTTTGATAAATCCAGTATGTATGTATGAATATAGGGTGGAAGTTCCAGATGACACATATGACATACATTTCTTATATACCTGGGGTCAGATATGTATAGATTGCAATGCTGTGCAATAAATGAATGAAATAGTATGATATAACCTACAAATGATGGCACTTGTTTTGGAAAAAAGAATCAATATGGATCCATACATCCACCCCCTCTCCCCCCGCCCCACCCCTCCGCCCCAGGAACATGGGAGGTCTGTTTTAGTTGGTTAATGTTACTAATATTTTGTATACTGGATGGTTGGATGAAGCCTTTTCTTCATATTTGTCTGTGTTGTGCAGGTTTGTGCAGAACGAGTGAAATCTTTGGGGTGTCTGAATTTGTCATTGGGAACCTGGATTACATTCGTGATCCCATGTTTGAGAGTCTTAGTGTTACAGCGCACAAATGGCTTCCAATAAAAGAGGTAGCTATCCACACATTGTGGCAAATTTGTATAACTGTAGATTTGTGAAGTAATATCTCTGTTTATTTTTTTACATCGCAGAAATTTGAGCAATTGAGGAAGAAAAGTCTTGTAGTTTTAAAGTTGTTATTAATTGTGATTCTATTGTTTGCTATTGTTAAAATTGATTGTGATTGATACCATAGATTTTGGTTGCATGTAGTGTTTGTAGTTGTTGATATTGTGTGTGCTCATCATCAATTGGTGTGAGTGTCTTTCTGTACCTGCATCTGAATGTGGTTGTCAGGTGAGGGCAAGTGATCTGGCTATGTATCTGGACCAGGTGAGACAGAAAGGCTACACCCTCGTAGGGGTGGAGCAGACAGCCAACAGCACATGCCTTACAAACTATACCTTCCCCACCAAAACCATGCTATTACTTGGGTGAATATTAACTGACTTAGATTCTCTTGACAATTAAACTGACATTCTGGACAGTAATAATGCGCAAGTTGCATACATATGTTTAAATACTTGTCAGATAAAACAGCTTTAAAGGTTATAGATATAGTATATTCACATACTTATCTGTGTATATAGGAATGAGAAAGAGGGCATTCCAGTTGAGCTGATACAGATGCTGGATGTGTGCGTGGAGATTCCCCAGCAGGGAGTCATTCGCTCCCTCAATGTTCATGTCAGCGGTGCACTCTTTGTATGGGAATACACTAGACAGCAGCTTATACCCGGCTCATTAGGCTAATTGTGTTTCCCCTTCCTTCCCTTCATATTCATATCCCTATATATGCATTGAAATTTATGTTATGTATATTGATCCTAGTTACAAATGCATGGTCCTTTAAAATTGTTAACTTTTAAAAATCAATAAATCTATATATTTCTGCATTTGACTTATGGTTATATATTGTGCATTATATAAACCGCTTCTGTTAATGGGATGCTGGTACATTCACGTTTTCACTTACTTTCAATATCTTAACCCATTCCTGCATTGAATCTTTTGATGCTGAGGATTTTGCTGTCTTATAAGCTCAATCACTGGAACTCTCAACTATTGACATCAGTGTGGTGTGGCAATTTGAGACTCGAGTGCCAGCGACCACAGCAGATATATCACAAGCTATTCCATCGCCTATCCTTGAAGTTGGTCATCTAGAACTTAACGCTATCATGATTGATCCAATTGGTTCAGCTCGATTTTATTATCACATATCCGGATTAATTTTGTTTACTTACTGTATAGACAAATATATTGGTTAAAAGTGAAGGCTTTTTACCTAAGATCGCCACCAAGATGATTTTCCCGACCTTATTGATTGGCGTAGGACGTGAAACTAGAAATGTACTATGTGTATTGTTGGTTAAACTGATATCTTGAATGACGGAACACGTGGTGACATTAGCAATACTCTCGGGGGATAACAACCTCTTTAACGCTACTGTGATTGTGGGTGTGACTGAGATAAAGCAGCATATGAATATAAACTCAATCCCTTATATTGATGACACCAGGAATAACATTGGAACGGTGTAAGTCCCTGTTTCATTCAACCTTCCTCATTTCATAGTAATGCAAGTATGTATGATAGTATGTATTGACAAATTAACTGTATGTCTATTTGGCAATGTTTATTGGAACTGTTCAGAAAATGAGAACATGAACACATTCTACGCTCATCAAATGATTAGAATGACCAGTTAATTTACTCATAATGTGACTTAAGAAAATACCTTCAAGAAACTGGGTTATTAGCAGCGTTGTTGCTAGGATACAAAGGTGACAAGGACCTCATGTGTTAATCAAGCTCCCATCTGAACATACATATACGATTCTAGGAATACCTGGATTTATTCTTATACTTCACTCAAATTTAAATCAATAGCTTTAAAGAATCACGCCACGTTAGTTGTTCAAGGGAAAATATGGCATGTTTACTGAATGATGAATTCAATCTCATCATATGGGAGATAATATATAGCAAGGGTGCAGTGTTGCATTCATGTATGAGAATATCTGTCTATTTAGGAAACGACCCTTTTGATATTTGCTGACACAGTCTATTCAGTAGGTTGCAGAACTCATGGACAGCCATGCTGGTACCGGGCGTTGATATTCAGCAATATATATATATTACTTGATTCCCTGAAGAATGTAATGATTTGGTTCCTACCGATGCATGCTGATTTCTTATTTTCAATAAATTTCAGTACCAGTTGATATTACGACAACTTGAGAAATTGGTTGTTTCTCCCACTAAATAAACCCTCTAATAAATTTTCACTTGGTCAAGAAGCCTGGATGAAGTGGAAATTTTTTATTCGTGAAAACAATTACATCGAACATAATTGAAATTGTCCATCGAGAAATACACCCCACCATGATACTATGATATATTTACAACATGCGTCCATGAACACAGAAATTTTTGCAGCATAAAAAGCGTCGATGTCCACCACTTAACTTGTCATTGATATCTTGAATATATGGTTAAACAGTTTCAATGCACATTTATGCCATAAAATGAATAAACATTTAAGATGCTTACAGTGAAAAAACGAGGTGTAGCAGTACATTCATTGATTGTCTGCTGGTCGAGAAGCAATAGTAAGCGTCTCGTTTTCGGCTCCAAAGGTGGATGTTATGCTTTCAGGGTCGACTCCTTTAGGCAAAGTGAATGATCGCTGGAATTGAAATTGAATGATTTCTCCATCGTTATTCTCTTCGTGGTGACCTTTGACTTTCACGACGTTGTTGGACACTTGCACGGATACCTCGTCGGGTTTGTAGCCAGACACATCGATACTAAACAAACTCTTGAGTTCATCCTTCACGATTTCTGCAGAATTGGGAGCGATATTGTCCGACTCTAAAATGACAGAGGATTCTTGAATTTCTTGGCCTTCTGGGAATTTGTCCTCTCGATGTTGCAGCTCTCTGTCGCTGTCTAGTCTAGGGTAGAGACTGGCTGCTTCACGATGCCCCGCATCTTCACCTGAGAGTTTCTCGTCATCAGCAATGATGACAAACTCAGCATTGTCCTCATTCTCATCACTTGCTGTACTTCGCTCAGATGATGATGGACCTGTCGTACTGGGAGCTGCATCCTCCGACATCAATCGGTCACTGGAATCTTTCTGGGTCTCCTTAGGAGTAGCAGCATGTGTGTCATGTTTGTTCATTTTTTCTGCTTTTTTTTCGTCCTTCCCGTCGTCGCCAAAAAGAATTTCTTGCATATCATCGACCAGTGTCTGCATTTGCTCATTGAAATGTTCGGGATCAATCGGCACACCAAAGAACTCCAACAGTCCTTGTTTTGACTCTTTTGCACTTGATCCCTGCTTTCCTTGATCGCAGCTCTGATCTTCTTCCTTCGCCACTTTGAATTTCCCCTGTACCACGAGATGGCCCCTTTTTATCAGTACAGTTTTCACTGTTTCTATATCAACGTCGCCTGGAATATCCACTCTTCGGGTCACTTCGTATTTGTCGCAGCCATGATCTGCCTCTTTGACATGTACAGCATTTATATTCAAACAGTTACCATTGGCGACTACTTTGACATTTTCCGGCGCTATTTCCACAGGAATGTCGACTTTAGTTCGCCACAGTCGTTGTGTCTTGGGCCTGTGACCGCCTGGGCAGCACTGTTGGTGCTGACTGGGGCGTCCACCATCACCATATGCTGACTGCTGTGCCATTAAATTAGCCAAAACGTCAAATGGCATCGACGGTCTGTCACAAAACATCCAAGGATTTGGATGATGGCGAATTTGCTGCGATGATCGTTGCCAAACAGGCACTCTACCTGCACAATGCGGTCCCATGAAGAAATCCATAATGGCGGTAATATTTGTTATCAAAAGTCTACACAAGTTCCAACTGTTAACACCAACTGCCTCTCTTGTGAATCTCTATATATGTAATGGTGTCACGAAAATCGAAATATTAATGGTAACGTTTCGATGTTGTTATTTGTAACTATGTCTTCTGCTGATGTATCGTCTAGAAGCTCCAATCGGAATAATGCTTAGGCCGCCGCCAAAGATGGTTTTATACCAGACTCGGGAATTGACGTTCAACCGACGTTTCATCGCGACGTTTCTGCTTGCCGCCCCGTCATAGTGATATAACCACCGAGAAACAGCGCGAAGCGCGTAGAACCATCTAGAAGTGTACGGCAAGAAATAATGCCTAAAAAAGTGAATAAAGAATTAAATTACATTCGATTCACTTAAATATAGAATTACATAGCGAATTTACTTTGTATGGATGACATATCAATTTTCATAAATAATATTCTTTGAAGTCGAATCGCCTTTCATCATGTAAACAAATAAAATGACTCTAGCCATGCCCTATCAGTATATTGCAACATGTCATATGATACACATAACAATACATGGTGAGGGCACTTGCTTAAGCCAGAGGAGTGTGATAATGTATGAGTCTGATACTGCCTAGTCTTTTGACGTTCTTTGACACAGTTGTATGTAATGGGTATGTTTTGGAAAATACAAACGGATATCTGGCGCCCAACACACAATTGATTCCATCTCGCTCTTCTATCAAATTATATTGATTGAGAGTAACCCCTGCATTTGTTGGTTGACATTGACGACTGTTGTGGGAACCGTTTCAGTTGACGGAGTACTTATTCCTCTGGCACCATTGGCTCGGAACCAAAACTTGAGTCACGCAATTTAGCGGATTAAAACTCTGTTGACGACAAAACAGACCAAGTTTCCGACTCGAAAATACTAAATCAACTATGGCATGCGAATCTTTTTCACTTATTGGCTGCTTAATAATTTCTTGAATCAACTTTGCAACGAATGTGAGAATTTGTTAATCAGCAAATCGACAATAAACAAGGCTTCAAGGTCCTTTACAATTGTAAACATTCCGAAATCAATAAATCTATATATTTCTGCATTTGACTTATGGTTATATATTGTGCATTATATAAACCGCTTCTGTTAATGGGATGCTGGTACATTCACGTTTTCACTTACTTTCAATATCTTAACCCATTCCTGCATTGAATCTTTTGATGCTGAGGATTTTGCTGTCTTATAAGCTCAATCACTGGAACTCTCAACTATTGACATCAGTGTGGTGTGGCAATTTGAGACTCGAGTGCCAGCGACCACAGCAGATATATCACAAGCTATTCCATCGCCTATCCTTGAAGTTAGTCATCTAGAACTTAACGCTATCATGATTGATCCAATTGGTTCAGCTCGATTTTATTATCACATATCCGGATTAATTTTGTTTACTTACTGTATAGACAAATATATTGGTTAAAAGTGAAGGCTTTTTACCTAAGATCGCCACCAAGATGATTTTCCCGACCTTATTGATTGGCGTAGGACGTGAAACTAGAAATGTACTATGTGTATTGTTGTTTAAACTGATATCTTGAATGACGGAACACGTGGTGACATTAGCAATACTCTCGGGGGATAACAACCTCTTTAACGCTACTGTGATTGTGGGTGTGACTGAGATAAAAGCATATGAATATAAACTCAATCCCTTATATTGATGACACCAGGAATAACATTGGAACGGTGTAAGTCCCTGTTTCATTCAACCTTCCTCATTTCATAGTAATGCAAGTATGTATGATAGTATGTATTGACAAATTAACTGTATGTCTATTTGGCAATGTTTATTGGAACTGTTCAGAAAATGAGAACATGAACACATTCTACGCTCATCAAATGATTAGAATGACCAGTTAATTTACTCATAATGTGACTTAAGAAAATACCTTCAAGAAACTGGGTTATTAGCAGCGTTGTTGCTAGGATACAAAGGTGACAAGGACCTCATGTGTTAATCAAGCTCCCATCTGAAAATACATATACGATTCTAGGAATACCTGGATTTATTCTTATACTTCACTCAAATTTAAATCAATAGCTTTAAAGAATCACGCCACGTTAGTTGTTCAAGGGAAAATATGGCATGTTTACTGAATGATGAATTCAATCTCATCATATGGGAGATAATATAGCAAGGGTGCAGTGTTGCATTCATGTACGACCCTTTTGATATTTGCTGACACAGTCTATTCAGTAGGTTGCAGAACTCATGGACAGCCATGCTGGTACCGGGCGTTGATATTCAGCAATATATATATATTACTTGATTCCCTGAAGAATGTAATGATTTGGTTCCTACCGATGCATGCTGATTTCTTATTTTCAATAAATTTCAGTACCAGTTGATATTACGACAACTTGAGAAATTGGTTGTTTCTCCCACTAAATAAACCCTCTAATAAATTTTCACTTGGTCAAGAAGCCTGGATGAAGTGGAAATTTTTTATTCGTGAAAACAATTACATCGAACATAATTGAAATTGTCCATAGAGAAATACACCCCACCATGATACTATGATATATTTACAACATGCGTCCATGAACACAGAAATTTTTGCAGCATAAAAAGCGAGCGTCGATGTCCACCACTTAACTTGTCATTGATATCTTGAATATATGGTTAAACAGTTTCAATGCACATTTATGCCATAAAATGAATAAACATTTAAGATGCTTACAGTGAAAAAACGAGGTGTAGCAGTACATTCATTGATTGTCTGCTGGTCGAGAAGCAATAGTAAGCGTCTCGTTTTCGGCTCCAAAAGTGGATGTTATGCTTTCAGGGTCGACTCCTTTAGGCAAAGTGAATGATCGCTGGAATTGAAATTGAATGATTTCTCCATCGTTATTCTCTTCGTGGTGACCTTTGACTTTCACGACGTTGTTGGACACTTGCACGGATACCTCGTCGGGTTTGTAGCCAGACACATCGATACTAAACAAACTCTTGAGTTCATCCTTCACGATTTCTGCAGAATTGGGAGCGATATTGTCCGACTCTAAAATGACAGAGGATTCTTGAATTTCTTGGCCTTCTGGGTATTTGTCCTCTCGATGTTGCAGCTCTCTGTCGCTGTCTAGTCTAGGGTAGAGACTGGCTGCTTCACGATGCCCCGCATCTTCACCTGAGAGTTTCTCGTCATCAGCAATGATGACAAACTCAGCATTGTCCTCATTCTCATCACTTGCTGTACTTCGCTCAGATGATGATGGACCTGTTGTACTGGGAGCTGCATCCTCCGACATAAATCGGTCACTGGAATCTTTCTGGGTCTCCTTAGGAGTAGCAGCATGTGTGTCATGTTTGTTCATTTTTTCTGCTTTTTTTTCGTCCTTCCCGTCGTCGCCAAAAAGAATTTCTTGCATATCATCGACCAGTGTCTGCATTTGCTCATTGAAATGTTCGGGATCAATCGGCACACCAAAGAACTCCAACAGTCCTTGTTTTGACTCTTTTGCACTTGATCCCTGCTTTCCTTGATCGCAGCTCTGATCTTCTTCCTTCGCCACTTTGAATTTCCCCTGTACCACGAGATGGCCCCTTTTTTTATCAGTACAGTTTTCACTGTTTCTATATCAACGTCGCCTGGAATATCCACTCTTCGGGTCACTTCGTATTTGTCGCAGCCATGATCTGCCTCTTTGACATGTACAGCATTTATATTCAAACAGTTACCATTGGCGACTACTTTGACATTTTCCGGCGCTATTTCCACAGGAATGTCGACTTTAGTTCGCCACAGTCGTTGTGTCTTGGGCCTGTGACCGCCTGGGCAGCACTGTTGGTGCTGACTGGGGCGTCCACCATCACCATATGCTGACTGCTGTGCCATTAAATTAGCCAAAACGTCAAATGGCATCGACGGTCTGTCACAAAACATCCAAGGATTTGGATGATGGCGAATTTGCTGCGATGATCGTTGCCAAACAGGCACTCTACCTGCACAATGCGGTCCCATGAAGAAATCCATAATGGCGGTAATATTTGTTATCAAAAGTCTACACAAGTTCCAACTGTTAACACCAACTGCCTCTCTTGTGAATCTCTATATATGTAATGGTGTCACGAAAATCGAAATATTAATGGTAACGTTTCGATGTTGTTATTTGTAACTATGTCTTTCTGCTGATGTATCGTCTAGAAGCTCCAATCGGAATAATGCTTAGGCCGCCGCCAAAGATGGTTTTATACCAGACTCGGGAATTGACGTTCAACCGACGTTTCATCGCGACGTTTCTGCTTGCCGCCCCGTCATAGTGATATAACCACCGAGAAACAGCGCGAAGCGCGTAGAACCATCTAGAAGTGTACGGCAAGAAATAATGCCTAAAAAAGTGAATAAAGAATTAAATTACATTCGATTCACTTAAATATAGAATTACATAGCGAATTTACTTTGTATGGATGACATATCAATTTTCATAAATAATATTCTTTGAAGTCGAATCGCCTTTTATCATGTAAACAAATAAAATGACTCTAGCCATGCCCTATCAGTATATTGCAACATGTCATATACTACACATAACAATACATGGTGAGGGCACTTGCTTAAGCCAGAGGAGTGTGATAATGTATGAGTCTGATACTGCCTAGTCTTTTGACGTTCTTTGACACAGTTGTATGTAATGGGTATGTTTTGGAAAATACAAACGGATATCTGGCGCCCAACACACAATTGATTCCATCTCGCTCTTCTATCAAATTATATTGATTGAGAGTAACCCCTGCATTTGTTGGTTGACATTGACGACTGTTGTGGGAACCGTTTCAGTTGACGGGGTACTTATTCCTCTGGCACCATTGGCTCGGAACCAAAACTTGAGTCACGCAATTTAGCGGATTAAAACTCTGTTGACGACAAAACAGACCAAGTTTCCGACTCGAAAATACTAAATCAACTATGGCATGCGAATCTTTTTCACTTATTGGCTGCTTAATAATTTCTTGAATCAACTTTGCAACGAATGTGAGAATTTGTTAATCAGCAAATCGACAATAAACAAGGCTTCAAGGTCCTTTACAATTGTAAACATTCCGAAATCAATAAAAATCTATATATTTCTGCATTTGACTTATGGTTATATATTGTGCATTATATAAACCGCTTCTGTTAATGGGGATGCTGGTACATTCACGTTTTCACTTACTTTCAATATCTTAACCCATTCCTGCATTGAATCTTTTGATGCTGAGGATTTTGCTGTCTTATAAGCTCAATCACTGGAACTCTCAACTATTGACATCAGTGTGGTGTGGCAATTTGAGACTCGAGTGCCAGCGACCACAGCAGATATATCACAAGCTATTCCATCGCCTATCCTTGAAGTTGGTCATCTAGAACTTAACGCTATCATGATTGATCCAATTGGTTCAGCTCGATTTTATTATCACATATCCGGATTAATTTTGTTTACTTACTGTATAGACAAATATATTGGTTAAAAGTGAAGGCTTTTTACCTAAGATCGCCACCAAGATGATTTTCCCGACCTTATTGATTGGCGTAGGACGTGAAACTAGAAATGTACTATGTGTATTGTTGGTTAAACTGATATCTTGAATGACGGAACACGTGGTGACATTAGCAATACTCTCGGGGGATAACAACCTCTTTAACGCTACTGTGATTGTGGGTGTGACTGAGATAAAAGCATATGAATATAAACTCAATCCCTTATATTGATGACACCAGGAATAACATTGGAACGGTGTAAGTCCCTGTTTCATTCAACCTTCCTCATTTCATAGTAATGCAAGTATGTATGATAGTATGTATTGACAAATTAACTGTATGTCTATTTGGCAATGTTTATTGGAACTGTTCAGAAAATGAGAACATGAACACATTCTACGCTCATCAAATGATTAGAATGACCAGTTAATTTACTCATAATGTGACTTAAGAAAATACCTTCAAGAAACTGGATTATTAGCAGCGTTGTTGCTAGGATACAAAGGTGACAAGGACCTCATGTGTTAATCAAGCTCCCATCTGAACATACATATACGATTCTAGGAATACCTGGATTTATTCTTATACTTCACTCAAATTTAAATCAATAGCTTTAAAGAATCACGCCACGTTAGTTGTTCAAGGGAAAATATGGCATGTTTACTGAATGATGAATTCAATCTCATCATATGGGAGATAATATAGCAAGAGTGCAGTGTTGCATTCATGTATGAGAATATCTGTCTATTTAGGAAACGACCCTTTAGATATTTGCTGGCACAGTCTATTCAGTAGGTTGCAGAACTCATGGACAGCCATGCTGGTACCGGGCGTTGATATTCAGCAATATATATATATTACTTGATTCCCTGAAGAATGTAATGATTTGGTTCCTACCGATGCATGCTGATTTCTTATTTTCAATAAATTTCAGTACCAGTTGATATTACGACAACTTGAGAAATTGGTTGTTTCTCCCACTAAATAAACCCTCTAATAAATTTTCACTTGGTCAAGAAGCCTGGATGAAGTGGAAATTTTTTATTCGTGAAAACAATTACATCGAACATAATTGAAATTGTCCATCGAGAAATACACCCCACCATGATACTATGATATATTTACAACATGCGTCATGAACACAGAAATTTTTGCAGCATAAAAAGCGTCGATGTCCACCACTTAACTTGTCATTGATATCTTGAATATATGGTTAAACAGTTTCAATGCACATTTATGCCATAAAATGAATATAAACATTTAAGATGCTTACAGTGAAAAAACGAGGTGTAGCAGTACATTCATTGATTGTCTGCTGGTCGAGAAGCAATAGTAAGCGTCTCGTTTTCGGCTCAAAAGTGGATGTTATGCTTTCAGGGTCGACTCCTTTAGGCAAAGTGAATGATCGCTGGAATTGAAATTGAATGATTTCTCCATCGTTATTCTCTTCGTGGTGACCTTTGACTTTCACAACGTTGTTGGACACTTGCACGGATACCTCGTCGGGTTTGTAGCCAGACACATCGATACTAAACAAACTCTTGAGTTCATCCTTCACGATTTCTGCAGAATTGGGAGCGATATTGTCCGACTCTAAAATGACAGAGGATTCTTGAATTTCTTGGCCTTCTGGGTATTTGTCCTCTCGATGTTGCAGCTCTCTGTCGCTGTCTAGTCTAGGGTAGAGACTGGCTGCTTCACGATGCCCCGCATCTTCACCTGAGAGTTTCTCGTCATCAGCAATGATGACAAACTCAGCATTGTCCTCATTCTCATCACTTGCTGTACTTCGCTCAGATGATGATGGACCTGTTGTACTGGGAGCTGCATCCTCCGACATAAATCGGTCACTGGAATCTTTCTGGGTCTCCTTAGGAGTAGCAGCATGTGTGTCATGTTTGTTCATTTTTTCTGCTTTTTTTTCGTCCTTCCCGTCGTCGCCAAAAAGAATTTCTTGCATATCATCGACCAGTGTCTGCATTTGCTCATTGAAATGTTCGGGATCAATCGGCACACCAAAGAACTCCAACAGTCCTTGTTTTGACTCTTTTGCACTTGATCCCTGCTTTCCTTGATCGCAGCTCTGATCTTCTTCCTTCGCCACTTTGAATTTCCCCTGTACCACGAGATGGCCCCTTTTTATCAGTACAGTTTTCACTGTTTCTATATCAACGTCGCCTGGAATATCCACTCTTCGGGTCACTTCGTATTTGTCGCAGCCATGATCTGCCTCTTTGACATGTACAGCATTTATATTCAAACAGTTACCATTGGCGACTACTTTGACATTTTCCGGCGCTATTTCCACAGGAATGTCGACTTTAGTTCGCCACAGTCGTTGTGTCTTGGGCCTGTGACCGCCTGGGCAGCACTGTTGGTGCTGACTGGGGCGTCCACCATCACCATATGCTGACTGCTGTGCCATTAAATTAGCCAAAACGTCAAATGGCATCGACGGTCTGTCACAAAACATCCAAGGATTTGGATGATGGCGAATTTGCTGCGATGATCGTTGCCAAACAGGCACTCTACCTGCACAATGCGGTCCCATGAAGAAATCCATAATGGCGGTAATATTTGTTATCAAAAGTCTACACAAGTTCCAACTGTTAACACCAACTGCCTCTCTTGTGAATCTCTATATATGTAATGGTGTCACGAAAATCGAAATATTAATGGTAACGTTTCGATGTTGTTATTTGTAACTATGTCTTTCTGCTGATGTATCGTCTAGAAGCTCCAATCGGAATAATGCTTAGGCCGCCGCCAAAGATGGTTTTATACCAGACTCGGGAATTGACGTTCAACCGACGTTTCATCGCGACGTTTCTGCTTGCCGCCCCGTCATAGTGATATAACCACCGAGAAACAGCGCGAAGCGCGTAGAACCATCTAGAAGTGTACGGCAAGAAATAATGCCTAAAAAAGTGAATAAAGAATTAAATTATATTCGATTCACTTGAATATAGAATTACATAGCGAATTTACTTTGTATGGATGACATATCAATTTTCATAAATAATATTCTTTGAAGTCGAATCGCCTTTTATCATGTAAACAAATAAAATGACTCTAGCCATGCCCTATCAGTATATTGCAACATGTCATATGATACACATAACAATACATGGTGAGGGCACTTGCTTAAGCCAGAGGAGTGTGATAATGTATGAGTCTGATACTGCCTAGTCTTTTGACGTTCTTTGACACAGTTGTATGTAATGGGTATGTTTTGGAAAATACAAACGGATATCTGGCGCCCAACACACAATTGATTCCATCTCGTTCTATCAAATTATATTAATTGAGAGTAACCCCTGCATTTGTTGGTTGACATTGACGACTGTTGTGGGAACCGTTTCAGTTGACGGGGTACTTATTCATCTGGCACCATTGGCTCGGAACCAAAACTTGAGTCACGCAATTCAGAGGATTAAAACTCTGTTGACGACAAAACAGACCAAGTTTCCGACTCGAAAATACTAAATCAACTATGGCATACGAATCTTTTTCACTTATTGGCTGCTTAATAATTTCTTGAATCAACTTTGCAACGAATGTGAGAATTTGTTAATCAGCAAATCGACAATATACAAGGCTTCAAGGTCCTTTAAAATTGTAACATTCCGAAATCAATAAATCTATATATTTCTGCATTTGACTTATGGTTTTATATTGTACATTATATAATTCGCTTCTGTTAATGGGGTGCTGGTACATTCAACTTTTCACTTACTTTCAATATCTCAGCCCTTTCCTACCTTGAATCTTTTGATGCTGAGGATTTTCCTGTCTTATAAGCTCCATCGCTGGAACTCTCAACTATTGACATCAGTGTGGTGTGGCAATCTGAGACTCGTGCGCCAGCGACCACAGCAGCTACATCACAAGCTATTCCATCGCCTATCCTTGAAGTTAGTCATCTAGAACTTAACGCTATCATGATTGATCCAATTGGTTCAGCTCGATTTTATTATCACATATCCGGATTAATTTTGTTTACTTACTGTATAGACAAATATATTGGTTAAAAGTGAAGGCTTTTTACCTAAGATCGCCACCAAGATGATTTTCCCGACCTTATTGATTGGCGTAGGACGTGAAACTAGAAATGTACTATGTGTATTGTTGGTTAAACTGATATCTTGAATGACGGAACACGTGGTGACATTAGCAATACTCTCGGGGGATAACAACCTCTTTAACGCTACTGTGATTGTGGGTGTGACTGAGATAAAAGCATATGAATATAAACTCAATCCCTTATATTGATGACACCAGGAATAACATTGGAACGGTGTAAGTCCCTGTTTCATTCAACCTTCCTCATTTCATAGTAATGCAAGTATGTATGATAGTATGTATTGACAAATTAACTGTATGTCTATTTGGCAATGTTTATTGGAACTGTTCAGAAAATGAGAACATGAACACATTCTACGCTCATCAAATGATTAGAATGACCAGTTAATTTACTCATAATGTGACTTAAGAAAATACCTTCAAGAAACTGGATTATTAGCAGCGTTGTTGCTAGGATACAAAGGTGACAAGGACCTCATGTGTTAATCAAGCTCCCATCTGAACATACATATACGATTCTAGGAATACCTGGATTTATTCTTATACTTCACTCAAATTTAAATCAATAGCTTTAAAGAATCACGCCACGTTAGTTGTTCAAGGGAAAATATGGCATGTTTACTGAATGATGAATTCAATCTCATCATATGGGAGATAATATAGCAAGAGTGCAGTGTTGCATTCATGTATGAGAATATCTGTCTATTTAGGAAACGACCCTTTAGATATTTGCTGGCACAGTCTATTCAGTAGGTTGCAGAACTCATGGACAGCCATGCTGGTACCGGGCGTTGATATTCAGCAATATATATATATTACTTGATTCCCTGAAGAATGTAATGATTTGGTTCCTACCGATGCATGCTGATTTCTTATTTTCAATAAATTTCAGTACCAGTTGATATTACGACAACTTGAGAAATTGGTTGTTTCTCCCACTAAATAAACCCTCTAATAAATTTTCACTTGGTCAAGAAGCCTGGATGAAGTGGAAATTTTTTATTCGTGAAAACAATTACATCGAACATAATTGAAATTGTCCATCGAGAAATACACCCCACCATGATACTATGATATATTTACAACATGCGTCCATGAACACAGAAATTTTTGCAGCATAAAAAGCGTCGATGTCCACCACTTAACTTGTCATTGATATCTTGAATATATGGTTAAACAGTTTCAATGCACATTTATGCCATAAAATGAATAAACATTTAAGATGCTTACAGTGAAAAAACGAGGTGTAGCAGTACATTCATTGATTGTCTGCTGGTCGAGAAGCAATAGTAAGCGTCTCGTTTTCGGCTCCAAAAGTGGATGTTATGCTTTCAGGGTCGACTCCTTTAGGCAAAGTGAATGATCGCTGGAATTGAAATTGAATGATTTCTCCATCGTTATTCTCTTCGTGGTGACCTTTGACTTTCACAACGTTGTTGGACACTTGCACGGATACCTCGTCGGGTTTGTAGCCAGACACATCGATACTAAACAAACTCTTGAGTTCATCCTTCACGATTTCTGCAGAATTGGGAGCGATATTGTCCGACTCTAAAATGACAGAGGATTCTTGAATTTCTTGGCCTTCTGGGTATTTGTCCTCTCGATGTTGCAGCTCTCTGTCGCTGTCTAGTCTAGGGTAGAGACTGGCTGCTTCACGATGCCCCGCATCTTCACCTGAGAGTTTCTCGTCATCAGCAATGATGACAAACTCAGCATTGTCCTCATTCTCATCACTTGCTGTACTTCGCTCAGATGATGATGGACCTGTTGTACTGGGAGCTGCATCCTCCGACATAAATCGGTCACTGGAATCTTTCTGGGTCTCCTTAGGAGTAGCAGCATGTGTGTCATGTTTGTTCATTTTTTCTGCTTTTTTTTTCGTCCTTCCCGTCGTCGCCAAAAAGAATTTCTTGCATATCATCGACCAGTGTCTGCATTTGCTCATTGAAATGTTCGGGATCAATCGGCACACCAAAGAACTCCAACAGTCCTTGTTTTGACTCTTTTGCACTTGATCCCTGCTTTCCTTGATCGCAGCTCTGATCTTCTTCCTTCGCCACTTTGAATTTCCCCTGTACCACGAGATGGCCCCTTTTTATCAGTACAGTTTTCACTGTTTCTATATCAACGTCGCCTGGAATATCCACTCTTCGGGTCACTTCGTATTTGTCGCAGCCATGATCTGCCTCTTTGACATGTACAGCATTTATATTCAAACAGTTACCATTGGCGACTACTTTGACATTTTCCGGCGCTATTTCCACAGGAATGTCGACTTTAGTTCGCCACAGTCGTTGTGTCTTGGGCCTGTGACCGCCTGGGCAGCACTGTTGGTGCTGACTGGGGCGTCCACCATCACCATATGCTGACTGCTGTGCCATTAAATTAGCCAAAACGTCAAATGGCATCGACGGTCTGTCACAAAACATCCAAGGATTTGGATGATGGCGAATTTGCTGCGATGATCGTTGCCAAACAGGCACTCTACCTGCACAATGCGGTCCCATGAAGAAATCCATAATGGCGGTAATATTTGTTATCAAAAGTCTACACAAGTTCCAACTGTTAACACCAACTGCCTCTCTTGTGAATCTCTATATATGTAATGGTGTCACGAAAATCGAAATATTAATGGTAACGTTTCGATGTTGTTATTTGTAACTATGTCTTTCTGCTGATGTATCGTCTAGAAGCTCCAATCGGAATAATGCTTAGGCCGCCGCCAAAGATGTTTTTATACCAGACTCGGGAATGGACGTTCAACCGACGTTTCATCGCGACGTTTCTGCTTGCCGCCCCGTCATAGTGATATAACCACCGAGAAACAGCGCGAAGCGCGTAGAACCATCTAGAAGTGTACGGCAAGAAATAATGCCTAAAAAAGTGAATAAATAATTAAATTATATTCGATTCACTTGAATATAGAATTACATAGCGAATTTACTTTGTATGGATGACATATCAATTTTCATAAATAATATTCTTTGAAGTCGAATCGCCTTTTATCATGTAAACAAATAAAATGACTCTAGCCATGCCCTATCAGTATATTGCAACATGTCATATGATACACATAACAATACATGGTGAGGGCACTTGCTTAAGCCAGAGGAGTGTGATAATGTATGAGTCTGATACTGCCTAGTCTTTTGACGTTCTTTGACACAGTTGTATGTAATGGGTATGTTTTGGAAAATACAAACGGATATCTGGCGCCCAACACACAATTGATTCCATCTCGTTCTATCAAATTATATTAATTGAGAGTAACCCCTGCATTTGTTGGTTGACATTGACGACTGTTGTGGGAACCGTTTCAGTTGACGGGGTACTTATTCATCTGGCACCATTGGCTCGGAACCAAAACTTGAGTCAGTCAATTCAGCGGATTAAATCTCTGTTGACGACAAAACAGACCAAGTTTCCGACTCGAAAATACTAAATCAACTATGGCATGCGAATCTTTTTCACTTATTGGCTGCTTAATAATTTCTTGAATCAACTTTGCAACGAATGTGAGAATTTGTTAATCAGCAAATCGACAATATACAAGGCTTCAAGGTCCTTTAAAATTGTTAACATTCCGAAATCAATAAATCTATATATTTCTGCATTTGACTTATGGTTTTATATTGTACATTATATAATTCGCTTCTGTTAATGGGGTGCTGGTACATTCAACTTTTCACTTACTTTCAATATCTCAACCCTTTCCTACCTTGAATCTTTTGATGCTGATGATTTTCCTGTCTTATAAGCTACATCGCTGGAACTCTCAACTATTGACATCAGTGTGGTGTGGCAATCTGAGACTCGAGCGCCAGCGACCACAGCAGCTACATCACAAGCTATTCCATCGCCTATCCTTGAAGTTGGTCATCTAGAATTGAACGCTATCATGATTGATCCAATTGGTTCAGCTCGATTTTATTATCACATATCCGGATTAATTTTGTTTGCTTACTGTATAGACAATTATATTGGTTAAAAGTGAAGGCTTTTTACCTAAGATCGCCACCTAGATGATTTTCCCGACCTTATTGATTGGCGTAGGACGTGAAACTAGAAATGTACTATGTGTATTGTTGGTTAAACTGATATCTTGGGTGACGGAACACGTTGTGGCATAACGGAATCATAACGCAACAAAAAAGTGGCTTTAAAAATCAGGGCTAATTTATAGGCCAACACAAAAGTTAACATGTGCTGATAAGGCCTGTACACCAGGAGATATGACCACACAGAAACCCTCGGATGGCGATGACAGGTACCAATGGACGTTGTTCCGCAAAGTAATCAATCTTCAGCTTCGAAAATAATCATAACTCGAGAACATGAATCACAGATTTTATTTGTCTAAACTCTGTCCCCTCTGATTCGACGCACCCTATCTTTCTTTAACCACAATAGTCAGGAGCACCGATATCATAACGTACCCTCATGATGCTCTGATGTTCACTCCAGGGTACATAGCAAAGAAAAATGACATTTCAGTGGTAGACATGTTAAAAATCATTCCATCATTTTTACTCTCACAGGTAACGTTCACGTATTTTGTCGTGAACGAATGAGACCTCTTAGCGTAGCTGTCACTCTTTGGTGTTGCAACATAACTGCAAAGGGGAGTTTGTTCCAGCAAGCGTCTTGAAGCTCAAACAACAGCGCTTTACTAACGACAGTCCGCAAGAAAAAGACAGGCGACTTTGGATGCCTTTGAGGACTTAAGGTTGAGGGGAGGATTATTGATGTTGTTCAATACAGACAAGATACAATCTATGTATAGCCTGTTACAATGCTCTTCCGCTAAGCATCTTCAAACTGCCCGACTTTCACATCCAAGTAGGTCGACAAACAATCGATTAAAAAACCACGTCGGCCTTCTGTGATAAGGTGTTGCGGCGGTACAGAAATGCATTTTGCGCCAATGTTATGTATATCAACAGAGAAACATTGCGTACACGCCTTGCACAAACACTACAGAAACACCTGCTTCGCTCACATCTAACTATAGACGATGGTTCCTCACAAGCAGTACGTTGTGCCGAGGGGGCTCGGAACTCGTATGAGTGTTGCACGCCTATAATCTATGTGAAAATAACACAGTGGTTTGATGGCACACTCGAAATAACACACAAACACCTATAAACTGAAGATGGTGCTATCGCAGACGTCCGTCAGCATGATGTGGTCCGTTTGATAAGCGTCAGTATATGCTAGTGACAACATGATGCTAATGTCAGCATGATGCCAGCGTAAGTATGATGCTAGTGACAACATGTCAGCGTCAGTATGATGCTAGTGTCAGCATGATGCCAGCGTAAGTAAGATGCTAGTGTCACCATGATGCCAGCGTTAGTAAGATGCTAGCGTCACCATGATGTCAGCGTAAGTATGATGCTAGTGCCATCACGATGCTAGTGTGAATATGATGGATGTCAGTACGATAACACTACAATACTAATATACCCAAGAAGAATTGTAAGTATGATGTTAGTGTAGGTCTGTCACAATGATGCTTCTGTCAGTATGACGCTAGTGTCAGTATGACGCTAGTGTCAGTATGACGCTAGTGTCAGTATGATGCTCCTGTGTTATGTGGATCAGCATGTTTGTGCTATATGCCTCAGCAATATAAGAGAAGAGGAAGCATAGCAAGATGATATGTCGGCGTATGTATTTCAGCATTATATGCGTACGTAAATTGTCAGTGGTATATGTATAAAAAAAAAGCTTAGACACAGACACGAAAAAAGGTTTCGTGTCTGTGAGTTCCGTGTCATTGAGTTTTATGTCTGTGAGTTTCACGTCTTTATGGCACTACTTGTAACCAGTGGCTGGGATCATCCCACCAGATCTCAGCTGATCTATTCCCCCATCTAGACGTCACTTCCCTGTAAATATGTCAACACTCTATTGTAGACATAAAATGTTACAGCATTCGTAGGAAATGCCCGCAGACAAATGACAGTGAGTCCCCTGCCAAATACTCGAATGCCATGCTCGCGGTATAATGTCTGGGCACAATGCGCAACACCCTTGTATTTTGGCGACACAGGATTGTCAGATTGTATATGACTCTTGACCACGTCAGTTGGAATGTTAATCAACCAAGAAAAGACGCCAGCCATGCCCCCAACGACGAACTCAGTCATAAAAGTCATGGTCCCTGCCTCGTTTTTCGCTCTATACTTCATGTATTCATAGGATGTCATATAGACTGATAGACCGGGGATCTCACGGAGAATAGTCGCGTTCATCCCTCGGAAACAGCCCTTCATTCCTTGAGCTTTGAAGATTTTTCTGAAGCAGTCTACGGGACTCTGGTAAATTGCTTTGGCTGAAAACCGATAGAAAAGCGCGAGTTACATTGCTGATACGAATTTATGAACTATTCTGTAGCTCGGTGTTCTGTTGTAATGTCGGATAAAGGGGGGGGGGGTGATAAGGATGATCCAAATTATATCCATTACCTGGCAACGATCGATTTTCAGCTATTACAACCTCGTTAATGCGGGGGTATGTACAAATGAGCACCTGTTTGCGCCTGGAGGCTGACCTTAACCAGCTCAATGGGGCACGCCGGGATAGCTTGGATGGCCCCCGCCGTGGCACTGGCTACTAATACGCATGCGTAGTAGGCCTTAGTATCCCCCTCAACTGAGAACCGCTTTTCTAATGGCCGAAGAAAGTTGCCGTATAAACCAAAGAACAGGCTGTTCTGAAGTCCAACAGTCAACACAGGGAAAGCCATGCCCTTAAAAAGACCGGTGCGGAGCTGTAGACACACACAAAGTATATATCACTGAATGGATGGCAGCTTTGATGAACATTGACACTAGATTGTTAAATTCGAAACTTATGTTTAGCATAGTTATCTGAAGCATAGATAGGTTACTGTTTGATTAAAAAATTACAAATCTCAAATATCAAAAGGCGCCTTTCTTTCGAGGACGTTCTTTGTCGATGATCGCACTAGAACCTGCCACGAATACCTACCCCATCAGCCAGGGTGGTTCTTCTCCAAGACTTGCGGATTCCTTGCTCTGTCTGCTTCTTTGAAACCTGTTGCGTTACCTAACATTACACACGGGTGAAAGGTTAAAATCGCATTGCAAACTCAATATAACTCGATAACAATGGGACATGTCTGGAATAACAAAATGAAAATGAAACGAAATACATTTACAACAACTAGGTAATATCTTGGGCAACTTCACTTAAGTACCGTCGATCAATTGTTACAAAACATGTGCCCTGAAAGGCACGCCGCTGGAACGTAGGTCATACAATTTACCATATCTGGAATGACCTTAGGGCATGTCTGGAGTTACTACAGGACACGTGAATTGATCATTAAACACGGGGGTGCGAGTTAACACTGACCTTGATGGTGTCCAGTGGATAACCCACCGCCAAACCGGCACCACCTGAACAGCACAAAATAAAGCTTAGCAATGACCAGTGAAGGAACACGGGGGTAGGATATGCATTATTACCTCGAACAGCTAATAGCTCTGCCGAACCTAGATGCATTCACATCAACACAATCTACCCTGGTCATCGGGCAAGCACCTTATGTTAGAAATAAGGCAGTTCCGGAAGCGTAACATCGCATGGTTGCACCCAATACACATGCCCCCATTTCAAACATGATCCCCCTGCTCGATTTATCTTGTGTTCTTCATTATTCAACCTGTCATGGCGACCTCATATCAAATAACTGGGGGAAAGTATCGCCTACATCCGTTAAAGACCTGATGGCAAAACTATTCATTAGTTGGTATCCTCTCAATTACAGCGGGTACACAAAAAGCAGTAGTTGTTGCATCAAAATTTCCTGCTGCTGCAGCTGTTGTTGCTGCTGCTGTAGCAGCGGTCGCGATAGCAACATCAGCTAGATCTATTTCGAGATGCACTTACCCCCGAGCAAGCCAGCGATGAAGTCGGCCATGGGTCCGCTCATGGCGCGTGCTGCTACCTGGTGGCTATGGTCGTCTGCACTCGGTAAGCTCAGCCTGGTTGCATTGATTCCTACCACACCACACGCGCACACACAACTAGCGCCAGTTTTGCGTTAACAGTAGAGTCGTATCAACCAGCGTACACGGCCTTACATCAAGCACTGACATCAGCCGCAACAGGGCTTACATTGCAAGCAAGCATAAGTCTTATCTTTGTAGAGGCATCAACTGGTCAGGGGAAACATAGATGCATCGGAACGGCTGTAGATACAGACACGCCACCATCTGCTGATCTGATTAGCAACCCGCTTGTACTGCGAGCGTTATGGGCGATAATGACCGAATGTTCAGCAAGTTTAATGAATCCGATTTTTCTATTTGTGTCCGCTTTTTACTTCCAGATCACTGTCTATGCGGACATTACAGAACACCAACAGTTATTCGTGACATACCTGTCGTCGCCAGCTGAATGAAGGCTGTACAAAGCGAGATCGTTTGGGGAAGGGTTACGTCTCACTCAAAGCCAGCTCGCTCTGCAAATGATATGCTGAGTGAGTGGCTGCTTGGTAGATGTGCTTATGAGGAGTTGGGGTCGTGAGGTCAGAAGTATTACCTTCAAAACACAGCTACTCCACTTACCTAATAATCGCACGACATATATGTCTTTTCCTTATACGTCCCGTGAGGCTGGGTCACGTGAGCCATATGCAAAAGCGCTGTTGACAGGGCTCGCGAACCCACCATGCAACGTTTTCCATGCACGCACTCACGAGCGGTCGCTTCATGTATAGACCTGCGACAAGGGCCTCGTCAACAAAGATATGTTTTAGCTGAGAGACTACAGTACGCGAGTACAGAGTACGGCTTGGTAGAGGTAACGAACAACTCTTTAAGAGATCACATCCTGTCTCGCTAAAACAATTGTGGCTGCTCTTTGACACCGTTTCATTGATAGAGGCGGCGACGGTGGGGAAGACGACTAGGACAGTGTCATTGATAGAGGCGACGACAGAGAGGAAGACGAATAAGATGGTGTCATTGATAGAGGCGACGACGGCGGGGAAGACGACTAGGACGGTGTCATCGATAGAGGTGGCGACGGAGGGGAAGACGACTAGGATGGTGTCATTGATAGAGGCGGACACGGTGGGGTAGTCGACTAGGATGGTGTCATTGATAGAGGCGGCGACGGCGGGGAAGACGACTAGGATGGTGTCATTGATAGAGGCGGCGACGGTGGGGAAGACGACTAGGACAGTGTCATTGATAGAGGCGACGACGGCAGAGAGGAAGACGAATAAGATGGTGTCATTGATAGAGGCGACGACGGCGGGGAAGACGACTAGACGGATGGTGTCATTGATAGAGGCGGCGACGGCGGGGGAAGAACGACTAGGATGGTGTCATTGATAGGCGACGACGGCGGGGAAGACGGCTAGGATGGTGTCATTGATAGAGGCGACTACGGCGGGGGAAGACGACTGTCATTGATAGAGGCGACGACGGCGGGGAAGACGACTAGGACGGTGTCATTGATAGAGGCGACGACGGAGGGGAAGACGACTAGGATGGTGTCATTGATAGAGGCGACGACGGCGGGGAAGACGACTAGGATGGTGTCATTGATAGAGGCGACGACGGCGGGGAAGACGACTAGGATGGTGTCATTGATAGAGGCGACGACGGAGGGGAAGACGACTAGGATGGTGTCATTGATAGAGGCGGCGACGGCGGGGAAGACGACTAGGATGGTGTCATTGATAGAGGCGACGACGGCGGGGAAGTCGACTAGGATGGTGTCATTGATAGAGGCGACGACGGCGGGGAAGACGACTAGGATGGTGTCATTGATAGAGGCGACGACGGCGGGGAAGACGCCAAGGATGGTGTGTCATTGATAGAGGCGACGAACGTCGGGGAAGACGACTAGGATGGTGTCATTGATAGAGGCGGCGACGGCGGGGAAGTCGACTAGGATGGTGTCATTGATAGAGGCGAAGCGACGGATGGGGGAAGACGACGACGGTGGGGAAGGATGGTGTCATCATTGATAGAGGCGACGACGGTGGGGAACGACGGCGGGGGCGAAGACGATGGTGTCATTGATAGAGGCGACGACGGCGGGGAAGACGACTAGGATGGTGTCATTGATAGAGGCGACGACGGCGGGGAAGACGACTAGGATGGTGTCATTGATAGAGGCGGCGAGGGCGGGAAAGACGACTAGGATGGTGTCTAGAGGCGACGACGGCGGGGAAGACGACTAGGAGGATTGATAGAGGCGACGACGGCGGGGAAGACGACTAGGATGGTGTCATTGATAGAGGCGACGACGGCGGGGAAGACGACAAGGATGGTGTC